>CM035432.1:38281214-38868714 GCA_020310875.1 Ceratopteris richardii | reverse complement strand
GAGAGGAGGGGGAGGAGGAGTCGCCCAAGATGCCAAGAGAGGAGAAAAAGGAGGAGTAGTCGCCCAAGAAGCCAAGGAGGAGGAAAAGGAGGAGTAGTCTCCCAAGAAGCCAAGAAAGAGGAAAAGGAGGAGTAGTCGCCCAAGAAGCCAAGGAGGAGGAAAAGGAGGAGTCACCGGAAAAAAAACCAAGAGCGGAGGGAGAGGAGTAGGAGAGGTGGCCCTGGGCACTCAAACCCTAAGTGATTTCTCAAGGAAAAGGAAATCTCCAGAAGCCGTGTCCCACAGGGTGTGCCAAATTTTCACCTATAGGTGGTGAAGTGAAGTCTGTGGGTGCAAGGAATGCAAAATGCACTACTCCTGGAGCACATGTAAGCACATGGAACACATTACCATATTACCATAATAGACACTTATGTGAAGAGAGATGGTGGATGCAATCCAAAGATGAGTAGGTGCCGCTACAACCAGCTTCACACCAGCCAACTGAGACTTCAGAGTTGATTAGTAGACCCTTTGAGCTTCCTAAATCCACCAAAATATCAGCCAAGTACTTTGGAACATGTATCCCAAAAGTTTAAGTCAAGACAGGCTAGTTGCGAAATGACTAGCTCCCAAAACTTGCTATTTTTGGACATACACCTGCTGGAAAAAATGAACAGTGCTCTCAACCTGGAAGGAATTAGAAAAATTCCTTTTGGGCATAGCAAATAGACTTAGCAAGCTTCCTATTCCAAGTTAAAACACTTCAAATGATGGACTGAGCACTGAGAACAAGTTTCATCAAGTTCTGGAACATTCCCACAATTCTCGGGGCTCTGCAGAGATAGACCAGTAAGCAGTAAAATGCAGATATCTCCAAAAGTATAAATCCAATGACCTTGAAAATTTATAGGTAGAAACTAGACAGTGAGAGCTATCCAACGCATTTTAAAACACTGAAAAAGGTTCAGTAAAACTCGAGATATGTCCTTCTGAAGTTACTGCTCTGAGTGAGTATAGCAGAGAACAAAACAGAGAGGTAGATGATAATAAATGTATAGATTCACATATGATTACAACCACATTGGCAATGAATCTTTGCACAATGGGAGTAGAATGATAGAGCTATGGAGTAAGCTCTTCAATCTCTACAAAATGACATGAAGTGGTCACGTACAAGGCTTGCTAATCGCCTCTTCCTTCTTGCTCCTTTTATAGCAATTCTTGGAGGGAGTTTTGAATTCGAATTCGAATGGCTCCACCTAAAAGTGATCCCCAAAGTTAGGAGAGATTCCCTCAGCTCAAAAATTCGTGATTTTGGTAGTTGGAGCCACGAATTTGCTTTTACATCATGGATGAGGTAAGCCATCCTTTTACTTTTTTCTTTTTCCATTTACAAGAGATAAAATGTACTCTTTTACAAGAGGTGTTCACATGACTACTCATGTGACTTACAAATGAGGATAATATCAAGCATATCAAGCATGTAGGCTTGGGCAAAATGCACCAACAGCTCCCCCTCAAGCCTAACATGCTTGGCCTCCAAATGAGTCTTCAATTGTCCTTGATTTCCTGCAAACCAATCATCAACTTGAATCTACTTAACTTCGTACCATCAAGAGCTTTCGTCAACATGTCTGCACATTGCATATCTGTAGAGACGTAGGATAGTTGAATATCCTTGCTCATTAGCTTCTCCCTTACATAATGGTAGTGGACTTCAATATGCTTGGTTCTAGCATGGTATACCAGATTAGCTGCTAGATGTAGTGAGCTTGTGTTGTCACCAAAAATGTGAGGTGTTGAAGAATGAAGTCCAAGATCTGTGTACAAAGATTTTAACCACATGATTTCTTGAGTTGCATTAGCCAAACCTCTATATTCAGCTTCAGTAGAAGATAATGCCACGGTTGGTTGCTTCTTCGATGACCAAGAAATGATTTTTGAACCTGCAAATGATATATACCCTGATGTGCTTCTTCTATCATCTTTAGATCCGGCCCAATCTGCATCTGAGTAGACCTTTAGCTCAATATCTGAAGTATATGAATAGAACAAACCTTCATTCATGGTCCCCTTTAGGTACTTGAGGACTCGCTTGGCCGCTTCCATATGTGGTCTTCTCGGCTTATGCATAAACTGACTCAATATGCTAACACTATAGCATATATCCACCCTTGTGAGTGTTGCATAGTTCAAACTTCCAACCAAGCTTTGATAGCTTGTGATGTCTTCAATTGGCTCTCCTTCATAAGCACTAAGCTTATGATTTTGCTCCATAGGTGTACCTGCACACTTGGTATTTTCCATCTTGAACTTGACGAGCATGTCATGGACATACTTCCTTTGTGTGATGTATATACCTGAATCTGTGTAGATCAACTCCAATCCAAGAAAATAAGTGAGTGGTCCGAGGTCACTTATTTTGAACTCCTCCTTCATTTGACTCTTTACCTGTTTGATTCCTTCAAGATCATTGCCTGTGATAATAATATCATCAACATACACACATAAATAGATCACTTCAGATCCATTCCTCTTTATGAACAAAGAGGTATCCGCCTTGCTAGCTTTGAATCCTTGGTCCTGCAAATAAGTAACCAATCTGAAATTCCAAGCTCTTGGAGCTTGCTTCAATCCATACAAAGCTTTCTTTAGTTTGCATACATAGTTAGGATGATGTGCATCCTCATATCCAGGAGGTTGTGCCATATACACTTCCTCAGAAATCCATCCATTCAAGAAAGCATTCTTTACATCAAGTTGATAAAGATTCCAATTTCTAGATGCAGCAAGACTAATGAGAACCCTAATTGTAGGCATTTTTGCAACAGGAGAGAAAGTCTCCTCATAATCAATACCATGGGTTTGAGCAAACCCTTTAGCAACTAACCTTGCTTTGTGTCTATTTATACTTCCATCTGGATTCCTCTTGATTTTGTATATCCATCGAGATCCGATTATCTTCATAGATGGCTTGTTAGGTACAAGCTCCCAAGTGTCATTCTCCTTCAAGGCTTCCATTTCTTCATCCATTGCATCTCTCCAAGCTTTCTTGCTTTGTGCTTCTTCGAATGTGGTAGGTTCTTCATTGGTTGAATCCTTTGCAATGTAGATTGAGTGCTTGGTGACCAAAGAAGTATCATAACCAAACCTCTCTGGTTTCTTCTTCTCCCTCGAAGACCTTCTAAGTGGTTGATGTGAGCTCTCGGGTCCATATGTAGCATCCTGCATCTTTGCTTTACCTTTGTTCTTCCATAGCTTTAGTCTTTCCAAGTCTTCTAGGTCAATCTCCGAATCACTTTCTTCAATCTGCTTTGGCTCCTTTGGTTGAAGTGATGGAAAATCTTCATCCAAGTCATATGGCAGCTTCACTTTCCTGTCATCATCAAACCATGATTTGTTTTCATCAAAAATTACATCTCTACTCACAGAAAATCCTTTATTGGTTGGATTGTACAATCTATATCCTTTTTGGTTTTGATCATAACCAATGAATACACACTTCTCTGCCTTGGGATCCAATTTCCCTCTTACTTGAGAAGGAATGTGAGCATAGGCTAAGCATCCAAAGATTTTACAATGCTCTAGACTAGGTCTTCTTCCATTCCACACTTCATATGGAGTGGTTCCATCTAGTGACTTAGATGGAAGTCTATTTATGAGATATGTGGCTGTCGACACAGCCTCTGCCCATAGGTAGTTCGGCAATCCCTTTTCATTGAGCATGGACCTTGCAGCTTCGACAATAGCTCTGTTCCTCCTCTCTGCTACACCATTGAGTTCGGGTGTATACCTTGTAGTGACTTCCCTTTTAATGCCTCTTTCATGCAAGAAGGCATCAAATTCAAAAGAGAAGTATTCTCCTCCACCATCTGATCTGAGTCGTTTCAAAGTCCTACCTGTTTGGTTTTCAACAAGAGCAATATACTTCTTAAAGCAATTAAACACTTCATCCTTGTGCTTCATGAAAAACAGAATGGTCCACCTGCTACAATCATCTATGAAAGACACATAATATCTTGAGCCTGATATAGATGGCTCCTTACTTGGACCCCACACATCCGTGTGCACTAGATCCAAAGGATTTTGATACATATATCCTTTCTTATTGAAAGGTTGTCTATGAGCCTTGCCGAGTTGACAAGCTTCACACTTATAAATCATGTGTTGCCTTGTGATATTAGGCAAACCAAGTACACTTTGGTCCCTGCAAATCTGTTTGAGTGTCCTCTCACCAATGTGAGCAAGCCTTTTGTGCCATATCTCCAACTCTGTTAGAGTTTGAGATCCATAGCTAAACAAAGCTATGTTCTTTGTATCTTCCACTTCAAAAGTGAAAAGCCTTCCTGTCTTTTCTCCTTTGGCAATCCTTCGAAAGCCTTGCCTTGGGTCTTCAACATATGCTCCAAATCGATTGAATCTAACCTGCAATCCTTTTTCAACAATCTGTCCAACACTTATTAAATTTTTGGTAATTGTAGGGACATACAAGACTTTGCTTAAGAGGTTCATATTCCCATCTGATGTCTTCACATTACCTATCTTCTCCACTGAGTGCTTTGTGTCATCTCCTGTCTGCACTTCATGCTTGTTATGAGGATCTTCCAAATCAGAAAGTAAAGCCACATTTCCTGCTACATGGTTCGAGCATCCCGAATCAATGTAAAATATGTGATCATCATCCTTACCCTTCTTCGTTGATAGATTCATAATCAATAATGAATCTTCTTGACTTTGGTCCTCTGCATAGTTATTGTAATCTCTTCTTCCTCTATGGCCACTTTGATAGTTGTTGTTGTTGTTGTAATTGTTGTTGTAGTAGTTGTTGTTGTAGCCTCCATTGTACCTGCCTCTATTTGATCCATAGCCACCTCTATTGAATCCTCTTCCTCTTGAGTTCCTCGGGTTCCTGAAACATTCTTCAGTAGTATGGTTAGATAAGCCACATATGTTGCAAGGTTGAGATGATTGGAATCTCCCCCTGCCTTGCTTTCCACTTCTGCCTCTTCCTCTAGCTCGTCCTCTACCTGCAAAGTTTGCTTGGAAAGAGCTTCCTTCATCTTCATTCTTTCTATTCTTTGACTTGTCCTTGACCTTAGCTTTATCAGAATATAAGGCAGAAGTTTGATTACCTCTTGAGGACTCACCACCTTTGCTAATCTTTGCTTCATGAGTGAAGAGTTGGCCCATGAGTGTGTTGAGGTCGGGTACATGCATATCCATGTATAAATCCATGGCTGTTGTGAATGACTCCCACTTGTCGTCTGCTTTGATTCCATTCATGATTTGTCTTATGATTTGCTCCTCTTCAATTACCTCTCCAATGCTTCCAAGTTGGTCGGAAATCTCCTTCATCTTTGTGACATAATCAGTCACATTTTGCTTCGGGCTTTTCTTCATTGTTGTGAACTCCATCCACAATTGGTTCTTCCTTGCTCGAGTGTTGGAAGAGAAGAAAGAAGCAAGTGCATTCCAGGTTTCTCTCGATGTCTTGCATCCCTTGACATGAGGTAAAAGAAAATCAGAGATTGAGTTTAGAATATAGGACCTTGCAAGTGCATCCTTCGAACACCAATTCGAAAGTCCTTCCACTTCTTCATGTGATGGTTGCCCTTTGTTCCTCATGGTTGGCATTGCTTCATCTCCGGATATGAATCCATATAGATTCCTCCCTTGAAGGTAAGCCTCCATCCTTAGAGACCATGCCGGATAGTTGTTTCGATCCAATTTGTCAATTGTTGATGGAAATCCATCTCCCATGTTGCTTGACTATGCTCTGATACCACTGTGAAGAGAGATGGTGGATGCAATCCAAAGATGAGTAGGTGCCGCTACAACCAGCTTCACACCAGCCAACTGAGACTTCAGAGTTGATTAGTAGACCCTTTGAGCTTCCTAAATCCACCAAAATATCAGCCAAGTACTTTGGAACATGTATCCCAAAAGTTTAAGTCAAGACAGGCTAGTTGCGAAATGACTAGCTCCCAAAACTTGCTATTTTTGGACATACACCTGCTGGAAAAAATGAACAGTGCTCTCAACCTGGAAGGAATTAGAAAAATTCCTTTTGGGCATAGCAAATAGACTTAGCAAGCTTCCTATTCCAAGTTAAAACACTTCAAATGATGGACTGAGCACTGAGAACAAGTTTCATCAAGTTCTGGAACATTCCCACAATTCTCGGGGCTCTGCAGAGATAGACCAGTAAGCAGTAAAATGCAGATATCTCCAAAAGTATAAATCCAATGACCTTGAAAATTTATAGGTAGAAACTAGACAGTGAGAGCTATCCAACGCATTTTAAAACACTGAAAAAGGTTCAGTAAAACTCGAGATATGTCCTTCTGAAGTTACTGCTCTGAGTGAGTATAGCAGAGAACAAAACAGAGAGGTAGATGATAATAAATGTATAGATTCACATATGATTACAACCACATTGGCAATGAATCTTTGCACAATGGGAGTAGAATGATAGAGCTATGGAGTAAGCTCTTCAATCTCTACAAAATGACATGAAGTGGTCACGTACAAGGCTTGCTAATCGCCTCTTCCTTCTTGCTCCTTTTATAGCAATTCTTGGAGGGAGTTTTGAATTCGAATTCGAATGGCTCCACCTAAAAGTGATCCCCAAAGTTAGGAGAGATTCCCTCAGCTCAAAAATTCGTGATTTTGGTAGTTGGAGCCACGAATTTGCTTTTACATCATGGATGAGGTAAGCCATCCTTTTACTTTTTTCTTTTTCCATTTACAAGAGATAAAATGTACTCTTTTACAAGAGGTGTTCACATGACTACTCATGTGACTTACAAATGAGGATAATATCAAGCATATCAAGCATGTAGGCTTGGGCAAAATGCACCAACAACTTATCACCAAGCCTTTGTATCACAACTACAAACTACACTTAGGAGTAAATCACCACTACAAATTACACTTAGGAGTAAGGGTCACAACAAAAGTAAGCATGCAGTAGAATAGAGAAAGAGACAACACCAATAGAACAACTAAGTATTACACCATCTGCACAAGTCATTAGCTAACCATATCATACAATGGAACAACAGAATTCAACCTCCAAGTACTCTCACATAAGTAGCGTAAGCAAACAACATAGCAAGTCTCTACGAGCTCTAAGTCTACTCTCACTCTCAGCTATAGTCTCCTGTAGTGTGCACTATATGCTCTATCCCCTTTTTATAGGAGAGAGGTGAGGAACCGGTACAATAGGGAAGTCTGTTACACGGGAGTAATGGGAAGTTAATGCACTAGGCGGTTTCATTTGTCAGCATGGCCGCCAGTGCCAAACTTTGTCGTGTAATGATGAGTGGTTGGGCCCCACTTGGCCGCCTTGTCAGGTCTTCTTGTCTGGGCATGCCTTGGCCGCCTTGTCAGGTCTGCTTGTCTAGGCATGCCTTGGGCATGAAGTCGCCCAACTCTAACATCTGGACGTCTTGGGTGCCCAACTCCAATTTTTGGACGTCTTTGCGTCCAACTCCAGATTTTGGACGTCTTGGCGCCCAACTCCAGATTTTGGACGTCTTGGCGCCCAACTCCAGATTTTGGACGTCTTGGCGCCCAGTTTGATATTTGGTCCCTTTGTGCCATCCTTTACTATGTCCTTCAAAAAAATTATTCTACAATACTATCATGAGCATACAACAAGCGAGGAAAATCACTCACCCAATCAAACCATAAATAAGAGGTATATGCTGGGTGAAACCATACCTTATGTAGACATAACAATGGGGCATACAATTTGTGGGCAACGGCCCTTGAGTAAAAAACCCAAGGGGCTTCCATCACAACTGAGGGACTAAGAGGGCTGCCATCGAGGGCAACATCCTCTATAATATATCCGGCTCCATAACAGTCGTGTCTACATAGGTATCCATGATGGCTATACCATGTATGATCAAGCGACATCATCTTACGTATGATCATCACACCACCAACATATTCTCCATGGTCTAGGGTCAATCCTTCGATCTAAATGATCTCTGGATCAATATAAACGGTACTTCCAAGGGAAACCAGATGCAAGGAGTCGCTGAAATACTAAAATCTCCCTTTCGGGAAGGAAACACAACTCCCTTTCGAGCAAATAGCACAACTCCCTTCAGGCATAACTAAGGTATCCCAATGGGAACCGAGCCACAAGAGTTGTCAGATCACTAACAACTCCCTCTCGGGCACATCATGAAATGGACATAACAATTCCACATGAAGGTGAGCAAAGCCCACTACGGTGGAATTATGACTAGGACCCTTGCCATAACTGGACTCGTCTCCTGACGACCGCAATGGCATCTTGACCCATACAAGGTCAAAAACTATCACATGATAGAGTCCATAGTGGTGCTAGCTATCCACTATCAAGACTCTGAACAAGAGGCGATGCATGTGTTGTGTGCTCAATCATCACGGACATAGCACCACATGCATCCCGAAGGATACCTCAAGATGGAGGTTTCCATCCTATCCATGTATCCCGTGCTCAATCTATACTGGCATGACGATACATGTATCAGTACAAATACCACATACGGGGTATCTCGTATATACACATGTACCTTGTGCCTAGCCGTTGCTAGCCTGATACCATGTGCATTCTAATGGAGACTTCATATAGAAGGTTTCCCATCCTGTACTGATGAACAAATACATCCTGTACTGATGAACAAATACCAGCCTACTAGGGCCAAGGTGCATCAAGTATGATGGGACATAACTGCCGGCATATCCCCATCCTAGTCCATGCCTACCTTCCCCTATGCGAGAAGCAATCCAGTAATATTGGAATATCTTCCTACTATCTTTCTCTCACTGTGACCAATCATATAGGTACCCGGGACCCATGACTATCGGGTCACAAAAGTGACTTGGACTAACTGCCTCATCCCAAACATGGCAATCATATAGGAGTCCCCTCTTAGAGAAAGACACACATAGTCGAGATCTCTATGGAACCAAAGAGAGCAACCTCATAATCCAGGGGTAACGATCACCCTTAGGTAACACCCTCTGTAAGGTCTCTCATAAGTTTGCCAAGGTGGTCAGACCGACATACGAATAACTAATAACTAGTTCCCATACCTGTGCAATAGCTAGAATCAATGAGACTCTAGTATCCCACACACGTATCTGCGTGGCCCAAGGCATCTCTCAACAGAAAGTTCACGGCTCACTATAGAACATAGATCACATGCTGCTCCAATCACCAGTGTCAAAAAAAAACACTTATGAACTCCTATACCCACCACATGTGGAGTAGAACCATGTTTGCTACCTCAATGTCCTTCATCAAGAAAATGAAGGTGTCAATAGCCATACAGGTCTCTGATGGTCATGCCATAAACCTGATTCACCCTAAAGGTGTGCATTACCACGTGAATGATCTAGTCATCCCATAGCACCACTCTACTCTTGTTAATCCTCCATCCCTGAGGATGTCCGAACACGGAGAATAATCAACACATGATTTGTCTGCAATAACTATCATGAATCCACCTACTAGTGGTTACCCACTAGCCCCTCTCGTAGAGTGCATCCACATCATGCCAAAACAAACACCAATGTGCTCATAAGTAAAAAGAATGCAAAAGAAGGATAAAGTAAAATCCATGAATGTTGTGCCAATCAAACAAAAATGATGTGCAAACGATGCACGAATCCAATCATGCCATGTGGATGCATCTCTCCCCAGTGGACTATTGAGGAATAAATTCCTCAACCTCTTGACAAGTACCCCTATGTGACTCAGGACCATAGTCCTTCTCACAAGGTAGATGTCATATGTGGATAAACCCAAGGAATGAGTCCTCCATCGCATGGTAGATCCCATCGATGGTCATGGAGGAAGAAGATCCTCTCTCACATGGCAATCTCCAATGATGATACAAAGGCACCCAATATCCCTCTTTCTCATGGAAAGCATCTTCTAATTCCTCCCACCAGGTATATACAACAGAAACATGTGCAGAGGTCCCACTCTAGGTGGTCTCACGACAAATACGGCCTATGACCCACCCTATGGAAATCCTCTCAGAATGTTATGCCTATGGATGCAGACTAGTAGTCATACCACGTCAATAGTCATCCATCAATCCCTCAACTCGTATCCCTGATCACAAATAGAGACCTACGAGAGAGAAACTCGACCTTCCACACAAGGGTTTGGAAATTGTACTTGTCTGAAAAGACCCATCTATGTACCTAAGATCGGGTCTCATCCACATGAGACCATATAGGTCAATAGCCATGGATCTCAAAAAAGATCCTCATAGAATACCAGTCACTGATGTGACTCTTAGTCACACCATGTGGCATGAGGTAGACGACTGTCTCCCTCCAATCCATCATAAGCCTATCATCGTGGAAGCGGTTGGTATGTATCCATAGGGTCACAAGAATGACCCGGATCCTCTATCAACCACTAGCCATCGAGTGGAAATCCCTTCCACGAAGGTTGTAGACCTTGTAAGGTATGACCCTCGCCATAGGTCTCCTAGACTCTCTAGCTGCAGTCCAACCTTGGTAGGCAAAATCCTCCCCAAGGATTTCCTTGGATTATTAGGGCCACGCCCTAATCAATACCTCTCATGTTTGCAGTCACACCCAGTAGGTCTACAGAGCACTTCAAAGAAGTACTCTTTTCAGCATCCCCACTTCAGCTGAGCAGCTATAGGATCCAATAGATCCTCGAGGATTTGGGTCAATGCCCAAGATCCTCAGAATCCCAGTGAATATGCATCGAGGGTCTCTTCCTGCCACTTCCTAATCAAAGAGGAAAGTGAGTGTACTCATGCCCTTCATCTCAAGTACACCATGGGTATGCTCAAATTCTGGGCAAAGAACCCCACCTGACCATGAATAACTTCCATGGCTCATCTAATGGAGTTAAAAATCTGAATATACCCACCTCCTAATCTATGCATCCAGGTATAAATCCCGATGTTGTGGAAGTGCTTGGGAAGAAGACCCCTTTCGGGATGTAGCCCGTGCTTGTCAGTAGGGTATGGAAGTCATCATATCTTCCATTGGCTGAACCGGACTGGCTAAAGCTGATGGCTGAGAATTAATAGGCTGTGAAAACATCTCCATGACAATGAAGAAGGTGGAGTGGCTGAAAGTGCAAGTATGGAGGCTAAGGTGCGAAGGACTCTTCTCTCCACATGCAGTAATTGACTTGCAGCTCAAGTAATTGGCTTGCAGCCCAAGTAATTGGCTTGCAGCCCAAGTAATTGCCTTGCAGCCCAAGTAATTACCTGTGCAAGGTAAAAAAACCATTGCCCATCTACTACAGCTGCCCTAATGATGCTCTGCTGCTTAAGGAAGATGACTGCCTTCTTTCCATCAACAGATGGATGAATTACAGCCATGCACAACTGTGCACTCATATAGAGGTGCTGCTAAGGAAAAAATTAGGCTGGGCCGGAGTGCAAAGAGGGGACAACCAATAGATATAGTGGCTGTCCAGCCCTCCCTACAAGCTCCATCCCATTCCTTTCATCTTTTCCCATCCAGCCCCTTCATTTCTGAGTGTACATGTGATTTCCTCAGGCCAACCAAATGCATCTTATAGGCTGATACCAATGTTAAAACCTCCAGGATCCTCCCTGCTGGACAAGACAAGACACAAGCCATATTCACAAACAATAGACGTGCGGACATCAGACTCACCTCCTCGCCGTAGAGCCAATACGGGCTCACCCCCGAGCCTCAGAGCCAAGCCTGCAGCCAAGCGGGCAGCCACCTCCAAGGCACTGGCGTCCCATACCACCAGCCCCCACCAGTACGTGTTATATTCCAGAGATGTACATGCTTGGAGGAACGAGGAGTTCCTTGCTCGAGGGATAGCCAAGGCCAAAACCTAGAGAGTTCATACGAGGACCTACTCATGATGGCTAGATGAGTAGAGGGACCTTATAGAGAACTCTAGATGGTGACTAGGCAAGGGCTATAAATAGGCTGGGAGGTGAGTCCCAGGCATGTCATTCTCCACTTCTCACATTTGGTATCAGAGCATGAGGGAGAGAGAGAGATCTTGGGAAGAGCTTGATGGAGATGAACAATCCTTGGCTTGCAAGAATGAAAAGATTTCATGCTATTGTGGAGGATTCAATGCTAATCTTGGCGCGTCTTGATCATCTTCATCATTCGCGAGATCGGGCAGCCATGGAGGGATGGTGTTCGGATCCAGCTCAAGGCGAACGTAGCTTTGGACGGGTGCAAAAGGAACGTATTTACTTCATATTATAGAGATATCTCTGTCTGCCACACTCGCGCTGCCCAGGGGTATTGAACCCACGACATGGGGCTTGGAAATGTGCGCTTTACCATTGAGCTATGCACGTCTGATATAAGGTAAAGCGTTTATATTTGTATAATCCTAATTTCTATCGGCGCTTCAGCGAGGAGAGAAGTTGAGAGAGAGATAGAAGACAAAGAGATTCATGAAGAAATAGAAGAAGAAAGAAAGAGAGAAAGATATAGAGAGAGAAGAAGAGAATGAGGAGAGAGAAATAGAAAAGTAGAGAGAAAGAAAGACAAGAAAGAAAGAAAGAGAAGGAGAAGAAAAGAGAAAGAAAGAGAGAGAGAGAAAGAGAAAGAAAGAGAAAGAGAGAAAGAGAAAGAAAGAGAAAGCAAAGAAAGAGAAAAGAGAGAGATAGAAAGAGAGAACCCAAGAGAGATAGAGAAAAAGAAAGAGATGGAGAGAGAAAAAAAGAGAAAGAACAAGCTATAGAGAGAAAGGATGAATGATAAATTAGGAAAGAAAGGAGAGAAATAGATGAAAGCATGTGAATGATAAAGAGAAAGGATGAAAGAAGAGAAAGAGAGAAGAAGAAAGAAATCTTGAGTGTTAGAGAGAGAAGGAAAAGATTAGGAAGAGAGAAAAGAGGAAAGCAAGAGCACGGTTAGCATACATACCTTCACGAAAATGGCCATAACTCTCTCAAATGAAACCCAAATGGGACCGATTCAACTTGGTATAGAAAGTAGACTCCAAGAGCTTTCCAATGGATGGCTGAAATCTACCATTGGATAATTAAAAACCACCTGTAGAGGGCATTTAATTCTCTACATATCATTTATCATTTCAAAGAGGCATGCTGTCCACTCACCTAGCTCCATTGTTTTGGCCATAACTTCCTCATAGAATATCCAAATCAAGAAATTCAACTTGGTATAGATTCTACACTTCAAGACCTTTCTTTTGACCAGTCATAATCCATATTTTGACCATTGGAAGCCATCTCTGCACAAGCTTTTAGATGGCTGTTGACTGGCGAGAAACTCTCTTTGAGTGATTTCAATGTCCAATTATGATAATTAAGACTTTTTAATAATATTTTGAACCATTTTGGATAGGAAAGAATTGTTTTTCATACATTTGCATCATATTTTTTTCTTTCTAAACAATTCATTTGAATACCTCTCGCATCAAAGTTTATAATTTTGCATTGTATTCTCTTCCAATTTTAAGAAATCAATATTGGAATGTTCATGAAAGCTAGTTTTTACTGTTGGGTGTGTGTAGAAGTGCGAGAGACACACAAGAAGCACACACAAAGGAGCACAAACGCAACAAGACACACGGAGAAGACGATGGTTGGAATAGCTCTCTCTATTGATCGATGAACTGAACTGAAGTAGGAGCTGAATAATATCCCTAAGTACAAAGTACCACCACATATGAGAGTATCAAGTATGTGGTAACATGGGGAAAAAACCTCTAGCCAGCACTAGAGTAAAAAGTGCCCATGTATAGGGAAAAGGTTCAAATCAAAGCTACTCGAGGAACACATAAGTGTAATAAAACCCCCTGGAGCGAATGATGTGAACACATACAGGGAGTGACAAATCAGCCCCCACAAGGTAATAAGCCTAAAGCTTTGCGAAAAGCTTCAAACTTTTCCCGTGGAAGAGCTTTGGTGAATATGTCTGCCACATTATCTTGTGTAGGCACATATACCAAATCAATATCTCCTGCATGAAGACGCTCTCTCACATAGTGATAATGCACGCAATATGTTTGGTCCGTGCATGAAACACTGGGTTTCGTTCAACAGCCAAAGCACTCTGACTATATGTGAGAATATGTGTAGCAGCATCAATCTCCATGCAAAGATCCATCAATAGGCGTCTCAGCCATATAAACTCCACTGTAGCTGTGAAAACTTCCCTGTACTCAGCTTCACAACTCGATGTCGCCACTGTAGGTTGCTTCTTACTCAACCAAGATATGCATAAGTCTCCAAGGAAAAAGCAATTACCACTAGTGGACACGCAAGTATCATAACAACCAGCCCAATCACTATCTGTAAAAGCATGCAAGCATGGCTGGACATCTCTGCCATAAAAGAGACCTAAGCTCAAAGTGCCTCGAAGATATCTAAACACACGTTTCATCCCTTGCCAATGCTTAGTGTCAGGGCTATGCATGAATCGACTCAACTGGGAAACTGCATACTGTATATCCGGCCTTGTGTTGCATGCATATATAAGACATGCCACAGCTTGCTGATAAAGAGAAGTATCAAATGCATCACTGGAATCCTCAACTGAGAACCTGAATCCTGTCTGAACTGGTGTGGAAACTGGCTTACAATCCTCAAAGTCAAAACGCTGAAGTAGTTTTTCAACATACTTTGCTTGATGCATAACAATTCCCCCCTCAACGGATACAAACTGGATGCCAAGATAGTAGCTCAAAAGACCAAGATAAGTGACATCAAAAGTATGCTACAAATCAGCCATAAGAATGTCAAGTTTTGCATCACATGACCCAATCAGGAGTATGCCATCGACATAAAGAACAAGCACTATAAGATCAGCTCCATTTTTGCGTACATAGAGTGTGCTTTCAATCGGACTACATGTGAAGCCAAGAGCAATCAAGTGCTTATGTATTTTGTCATACCATGCACGTGGAGCTTGCTTGAGACCATACAAGGCTTTATGCAAGCGACAAACCATATGCTCTTTCCCTTTCATAGCAAATCAAGGAGGTTGCTTCACATAAACCTCTTCTTGCAAATCTCCATTCAAGAAGGCCTTTTTTATGTCCAACTGATGCACTTTCCAACCTCGATGGGCAGCCAATGCAACCACGGTACGAATGGTAGTCATGCGTGAAGTAGGTGCAAAAGTTTCCTCATAGTCAATGCCATATTGTTGCGCATATCCTTTGGCAACCAATCTAGCTTTGTAGCGATCAATGCTACCATCAGATTTTCTCTTAATCTTATAAACCCACTTTGTACCAATGGCATTCTTTCATTTTGGCAATTCACATAACTCCCAAGTACCATTCCTATGTATGGAATCCATTTCTGATTGCATAGCACTCATCCATTGTGGATCGTCACATGCATCTTCAAAAGAAAGTGGCTCTTCATTACATGCTGTAGCAATAAGAGAATAATCCACAAAATTACTTGATGCATGGTGAGAGCTTGATCTTGTTCTACCAAGTAAAGGTGCACTCAATTTGCTGTCCTGCAAAGTTTGTTTCAGCCACTTTGGCATAGATTGTGCACTCTTGATAGACATGAGTTCATTATGTAAAACATCTTCAATATGTACATCATGCATGGGCTGAATTTCATGCTCAGTTTCAGCCATATTTTGTCGCATATGTTCAGCCATATGTGGCTGGAAATTCCCAACAGTTTTGACATTTTTTGGCTGAATTTTTTCAGCCATGTTTGGCTGAAAATTATCCACATTTTCAGCCCTATTTGGCTGGAATTTTTCAGCCATTTGAACCTCAGTTGGCTGGTCTACATGGCCATAGTCAAGCGCACCATTTTGGAACAAAGGCATGAGTGTATCGAACACATCTTGTGAGCTAACTGTTGGCAGTTTTTGCATTCAAGTAGAGGGAAAACTGAATTTTCAGCAAATACCACATCTCGACTCACAATAATTGTGTTCGTCAATGGATGGTACAATCGATATCCCTTACTTTCAGCACTATAACCAACAAATATACATTTCTTTGCATTGTCATCAAGTTTGTGACGTTGTTGTGATGGCACAAGAGCATATGCAAAACAACCAAACACACGCATCTGACTAACCATAGGCTTATGACCATTCCAAGCCTCATAAGGAGTGATGACTCTCAATGCTTTTGTAGGGCAGCGATTCAACACATAATTTGCACACATGACCGCTTCCATCCAAAACTTATGAGAAAGATGCTTTCCTTTAACCATACATCGTGCCATTTCAAGTAAAGTTCTATTTTTACGCTCGGCAACACCATTTTGTTGAGGTGTATATGGCACCGTACATTGGTGTGAAATACCTCTTTCACGAAGAAAAGCATTAAACTCATGTGACATGTACTCACCACCACGATCCGTGCGTAGAGTCAAAAGCTTTTGTGAAGAAAAATTTTCAGCCATAGCTAAAAATGCTTTGAAGCAAGAAAATACCTCATTCTTTGCTTTCATAGGATACACCCATGTATGGCGAGTAGCATCATTGTAGCTCAGTGATGAGTAGCACCTCCTTTAATGTCAATCCGGGAAGACGTGAGGATGGTATGAAGACCTCGAGCAAGTGAAGGCACAAGTGAGTGAGTGAGAAGCACACAAACATGCACACACATACACACACGCGCACACACGGCAAGACAAAGAGTGAGAAGCAATGGAGTTCTTAGATTACTTTCAAAAACGCTCTTACAAGTTCAAAACTATTACAATCTAACCTCAAAAATGAGCTCTCTAGCTCTTTTTATAGTTTTTGTCTAGCTTTTGGCCCTGTCCAGACCTAGTGTCCGGCCTAGTTAAAAATTAGGTTCCAGGGATTATTTGGGGGCTCAAACAAAGTCTAAAAATTATGAAAATTGATACGATGGTACTTCTAATACTCCTCAAGCTCAAGGACTCCTCGGCTTGAACAAAATGGAGTTACAAAAAGGTGAAATGATATTTACAATGGTTTGAGTGATCAAAATCACTATTTTTGTAGGGGATTCTTCTGAAGATTTGACATACACTCCTTGGAGCTCCCTACTTGCTCCTTCTTGTGTGTCCTCCTCTTTGATGTGCTCTTGTACTTGTTCTTGACCTTGAGTTCCAACACTCCCCCCTCTCTTGAGTCTGTCGTCCCTGACAGACCCTATTGTAGTGGTTGTTCCAAGTAGTGCTTTGAGAGGGAGTGTCCCTTCTGTATGAACAAAAGTCGTCTAGCTTCCAGATGTGGCAGGGTTGGTTGTCCGGTTCCTCATTTGTCACTCTAATACTTTGCAAGTTGTAGTCCCTTGGTATGTGCTTTCTTCCTTGTGAGGCTCCGTTGATGTCCTCTAATTCTTCCAAAGTTGATGTTCATAGTAGTCACGCCAAGTACGCATAACCCATAATGGATGATGGGTAAGTGTGTGCGTGCATGGGTTGAGGAAAATATGTGCCTTGTGCACGGCCTTGTAATGTAGCCCTATGCATGCTTACTTTGGAAATGCACTGGAAGACGTATGGTGCAAAAATTGGGGTGTTGAGCTAAGTGCTCAAGGGTATGCCGACGAAGAGGTTTCCTAAGCTATCATGGTTATGATGTTTCCAAAGAGAAGATACTTACCATGGAGAAGGTTGACCGATGTGCATCTCTTCGTGTTGTACACTCGGTCTTTGGGATGGAACATTGTTGATGAATGTCCGTATTGATGGTCCACTGATGAGATCTTTTGAGTGGCTGATCCTGTCTCCTCTTTTCAAGGCATCATTTGCCAACTACATAATCAGGAGTCTTCTCATCCAATAGACATACAAAGATTTGCAACTATCCCTTGCAGATATCTCCATGGATGCTCTCGTTCATGCAGTAGTTAAGCATCACTCAAGTTGCGGACCTTAAAGCTCTTCACTCCTACCATGGTAAGAGAAAACCATAGTTGTGGATGCCATGTTCATGCCAAGTTCTTGACCTCTACCAGATAAGGCAGCAATTATATCATCTGCTAGCCGAGACATACTTCTATCCAAACTGATAAATGCCCAGTAATCAAGAGTTCCACCTTCAACTAAGCATGACTCTTTCATGTTTCATGAGCCAAACTTGGGAACAAGTACTTCCTCTCTCTTTTTTTTTTTTTTTTTTTTTTTTTTTTTTTTTTTTTTTGAGAAGCAATGTCATCAAACAAGAATACAGATGTTAGTATCAGAAAAATAGTTGATATATGTCAATGTGCTCTTGTGCATGGGACTCTCAAATGTGTCTATGCACGGCCATGTAATGTGGCCCTATATTAATGCATACTTTGGAAGTGCATGACCTGGATGGTGCAAAAGACAGGGTTGTGCAAGGAGCACATGGTTATCGCAAGTCGAGGCTATCAATGTTGCTTCCAGATGCTGATGTGGCTTTTGTTGGAGGTATCCATCACATCTTGAAATGATGTAAGCATGTGATGGTTGAATGACAACTCATCCTTCCTCTTTGTGGGGATCCATTTGAGAATGGTCCTCGATTGCTTGGTGGTCTCGATTGGCGGCGTCATGTTCGGATGGTTTCTGGAGGGTTTGATCCTTCGTGGTTGACTCTTTGTTTTTGATTTTGTGGAGACTCGTGAGGGCTTTATAAGAGTGTCAACTTGGAAATGAGGCTTTTTAGGGACCCATTTACAAGTGATTCTGCTCGTGCTCTTGGGAAGACATGTGTTTGCGAATATCGAGTAAGAGTGGGCATCGGCTGTTCGAGTGAATGAACCATGTTGTGCATGGTGTGACCTGTGTGTAGCTATTTGAGTCCGCAAGCAAGCCTTAGGCACCCAAATTTGTCTGGATTGTGGGTCAACCTTCAGTGACTTCTTGGGCACCTAGATAGACTTAATCTTTACAGAAGAGTTCTTGGAGGACTTCTTATTAGTGTCTGGTCGTTGATCACTAATAGGAAGTTGAGCTAGTTGTTGTGGCTCGACCTTGATAAGATGCTCTCCTTTTCGCACCCACACTTGTTTCGGTGGCTGGGTCACCTTTCTTCGTACTTTCTTTTGGCTTCCATTATAGGTCATCTCCTTCCTCTGCTTTTGATCCACCTTTGGTTGCCGCGTCCTGATGGCCTTTGGAAAAGAAGGGAGTTCCGTCTTATCCTTGACTCCGTTGTTGAGACAATCCTCTTTCTGCATCATACAGTTTTGGAAAAGAATAACATTGTCAACTTCATGTGCACCCCTGGAAGGACCAGGAGGTCGTGCCCTACCTAGTTCCTTGAGTGTCTCATTTTCCAAGTCAACTGTAATTCGACTATGATTTACCCATACCTGAAG
Organism: Ceratopteris richardii; assembly: GCA_020310875.1. Taxonomy (NCBI): domain Eukaryota; kingdom Viridiplantae; phylum Streptophyta; class Polypodiopsida; order Polypodiales; family Pteridaceae; genus Ceratopteris; species Ceratopteris richardii. Next base: position 38,849,456 of record CM035432.1, on the reverse strand, counting down.
AAGTCCACTTCTTAGGTTTAGGTTGACTGCATGATCATAGATCCAGTCCTGACCCAAGACAAGAGGCTCAGTGAGGTCCTCATCTTGACACACTAGTACTTTGACTGTCATTACTTCGTCTTGAATGTAGAGGGGAAGTTCCACCTCACCGATGCAAGGGGTTTCCACACCTCCCAATCCTATGAGATATGCTTCTATAGGATTGATTTGTAATTGCAGATCTTGGCAGTAAGAAAGTCGAACTGCACTAGTGGCGGCCCCTGAGTCAATTAAAGTTCTCACTGTCCTTACACTCTCTCATTGTCCTACTTCTAGGGTTACAAAAGGGCGTCGGTCGATTATTCTATGGGAATGTCCACCTGCAGCCTCGCACATGGCCATGGGATAGCCTAGAGATTCTTGAGTGTCAGGCATAGGCAGATCTCTGCCTTGTCTCCTCAATTTCATTCGTCGGATGCGTTCTAACACTTCTGCCTGTGCTTCTTCTCTAATTCTTTTCTCTTCTTCTTTACGTTTCTTGGCAGTGTTGAGTCGATTTAGCATCTCTTCAGTCAGGGGTTCTTGATATAACTTGACTTTGCATCCACTGATGTAACTTGGTAGAATATCACCCTCTAGAGTGGCTAGTTGAACTGCTCCACTTGTGGAGATTCTATTGATAATCATTGGCCCGTAACCTCTCTTCTCTAATTTCCGTGCATGTTGCTTCAAGGTGTAGACTAGGACTAGGTCTCCTGCTTTCAAGCCTTTATCCTTGACGTGTGCGTCAAAATATGCCTTTTGCCTCTTCTTGGCGGCATAAATTCCTGCTGCAGCCCTCAATCGTGTTTCACCTAGTCGTTCAAGATCGAAGATTCTAGAGGACAACTCATGGCCTGTCCAATCATGCTCTTGTGCTACTTTTAAGGTTGGTATCAAGAAATCCAAGGGTAGCACTGCATTCTGGCCGAAAACAAGCTGAAAGGACGTGGCTTGGAGTACCGTTTTATAGGCAACTCTGTATGCCCAAACAGCATGGTGTAGCTGTTTGTCCCAATCAGAGCGTTTGTTATTCACTAATTTGGTTAGCACATTGCATAGAATCTTATTTGTGCTTTCGGCTTGCCCATCAGCTTGTGGGTGGTATGGGGCAGACTTCTTATGAACTACCAAGAATTCCTGGAGCAGATTTTCAATAACTTCATTTAAGAAGTGAGTGCCCCTGTCACTTACTAGCTCTATAGGTAGCCCGTATCTTGTGAATACATTCTCAAACAAGAATTTAGCAGTTGTCTGAGCATCATTCTTGGTCGTAGCTTTTACCTCTACCCATTTTGTTAGATAGTCCGTGGCCACAATGATATACTCAGCATGTGAACCCTTGGCTGGGGGATTAATAGGACCTACAAAGTCTATTCCCCACTTAGAGAATGCACGTCCACCCATCATAGGTTTCAGGGGCATCTCATCTTTGCGTATAGGATATTGAGTTCTCTGACAAACATCACACCGTTTCACATAGGTATGTGCATCCATGTGAAGGGTCGGCCACCAGAAGCCTGGAAATAGTATTGCCTTGATCACCCGATCTGGTCCAAAGTGTCCTCCTGCTACACCTTGGTGAGCAGTTTCCAAAATCTTTAGATATTCACTCTCATGAACACAAAGTCTCAGGTAACCATCTGTACCACGTTTGTATAGATTATCACCAATGAGTGAGTAATCTATGGCTTCTTGTTCTAGACTTCTTTTCCGAGCCAGAGTCATGTCTTGAGGGAAGGCTTTCGTACTCAGGAAGGATACTAGTGGTTCACTCCAATCTGGCACAATGGACACTTGATAAAGAGTGGCATGTTCCACAGGTGGTTTAGTGCAATAGATTGGGCATTCCTTGCACAACTTTTGGACATCAGCTTCCATAGTCGGCCAATGCACTCCGAGTCTCTTTAGTGTCTGTAGGGTTCGTTGCTTTGAGTAGTGTTGCTCTAATGCACCTACATGTGCTAATTGCAACCATTTAGCGTACTCGTCCTCTTCTACACAACAAGCCAAGATCCCTTGATCCGTGTGCTTGTACATACTTCCTGCCATGATGTGATACTTCTGGGCTTTTACTACCTCTCTGTCCTGTGTGTTTATTACTGGGTGATTAGGCCCGTAGGTCAGTATTGGTACTAATGGCTTAGCCCACTGAGGTACAACTTCCAAATTAAACAAGTAAGCATCAGGAAGGTCATCTGACACTCCTTGTGGGGCCTCTCCAGATGTGAGCCTAGAGAGATGATCTTCTCTCAAGTGAGTCTTCCCTTTCCTCACCACTACCTCAAAGTCGTATTCCATTAGTAAGAGAAACCATCGTACTAATCTACCTGTATTGCATGGCTTGTTCACAAGATATAGCAGTGCCTGATGATCAGTAAAAAATTTAAACTTATTTGCAAGCAAATAATGTCTAAACTTTTTAACTGCATATTCCATGCCTAATCCTTCTCGTTCGGTGGTTGTATAATTTCGTTCAGCTGCATTCAGTTGTCTACTAGCATAGGCAATTGGAAGATCCATATTACCTTCACCAGTAGGTTGTGCAAGCACACATCCAATGGCATAATTGGACGCATCCACATGCACATGGAAGGGCTTATTCCAATCTGGTGTAGTTAAGATTGGTGCGGAACATAATCGCCGTTTAAGCTCATTGAAGGAATTCTCACATTCATCCGTCCACTCAAATTTAGTCAAAAGTCCATACAGAGGCTTTGCAATGATGGCATACATGTGTATAAACCGCCGGTAATAACCACAATGCCCCATGAAGCTTGTACTTCCTTGACATTCTTTGGCCTAGGTAACTCTGCTATGGCTCTCACTTTCTCCTCATCCGTGGATATGCCATTCTTTGACACGATGTGCCCTAGAATCTTGCCTTGCCTGACCATAAAAACGCACTTTTCTGGGTTCAGGCAGACTTGATATTCCCTACATTTGTCAAAGATCTGTCTGAGTTCAGGAATATGAGTTTGTCTAATGTTGGAATGAGCACAAAGATCATCAACATAGACTTCTAAGTTCTTCCTCAGGAACTCTTTAAATACATGGCACATCAGCCTCTGGAAGGTAGCTGGTGCATTGGTAAGCCCAAATGGCATTACTCTAAAGGCAAATATGCCCCATTCAGTGGCAAAAGCCGTCTTATGCTGATCTTCTGGAGCTATGGCTACTTGATTGTAGCCAGAGAATCCATCAAGGAAGCTGTACACTTCCTTGCCTTCTACTCTTTCTAGCAAATGCTCTGTGATAGGAAGCGGATAGTTATCTCGAATTGTGGCTGCATTAACCTTCTTCAAGTTAATGCATACACGAAGCTTTCCATTTTTCTTGGGCACCACTACGATGGGGGATACCCACTCAGTGTGCTCAATTTCATAGATAAATCCAGCTTCAACCAGTCTATCTATCTCCTCTTTGATCTTGGCAGCATGATTATCATTATACGTATATGGCTTTTGCTTAGAAGGTTTGGCATCTGAGGTCATGGGGATGGTGTGTGAGCATATGTCAGGGTCCACGCCTTTCAAGTCCTTGTAACTCCAAGCGAATACATCTCTGTATTCTCTTAGCAAGGCTATCAATTCGTGCTCTTCATCTTCCGTCAGGTCATGGCCTATGTACGTGCATCTCTCTTCTCCTTCTTCTATGGCTATCCTGATTGTGCCTCCCGTTTAGGCATTCTGATCATGACTCTCCTATCATCTATCTCATACTTCTTAAAATTTTCTGGGACCTCAAACAAAGATTACTCCTGCTCTTGTGTGACTTCTTTCTTCTTCCTTTTCTTTCCTCCTTCCTTCGGGGTCACATGTGTGGCTAGCCTTACATCATTTGTAAGCTCTCCGTGCCTCTGGGGTTGAAATTCTACTTCATAGAAGTATTCTTCATCTGATGCAAAAGATGGGTCCATAATGATTGACTCTAGATCGGAGTCACTTGCATCCTCAAACGTATCAGGGCTAGGTTCACACTCTTCTAACACTGCCTCTCCCATGATTGGCTCTATGGAGAAGACTGAAATGTCATAGCCATCTTCATCGCAGTAAGGTGTCCATTGTTCTTCATTGATGGCTACATCCATTGTTGCTAGAATTTCTCAAACGTATCAGGGCTAGGTTCACACTCTTCTAACACTGCCTCTCCCATGATTGGCTCTATGGAGAAGACTGAAATGTCATAGCCATCTTCATCGCAGTGAGGTGTCCATTGTTCTTCATTGATGGCTACATCCATTGTTGCTAGAATTTCTGCCCAGCCATGAGGTTCAAATTCTTCGTATGGAAAAACTACAGGTGCATAGGCTGGGTCTTGGATTGATCTATGGGTTTCTTTTGCACCTACCTCCCTGGCTTTCTCTCTCTTCTCTTCTTCTACAGCTACCTTACACATCCATAGGTGAGTGTCTTCATGCATCCATGAGGATCCTGATCCTAGGGAATGCACCGATTCCGTATCATCTTTGGCTCTATGGATGGGGTTCCATTGGATAGGAGGGACATCTCTATGAGAGTAATCTTTGAGATTCACTTTGGTCGTAACACCTAAGTGTTGCAGGTACAAAGAATTGGTTCCCCAATACTGTACCACTTGCAACTGCCGCATAAATGGTCTTCCCAAAATCATCTCGTAGGCGTGATTTTTGCTAAAATCACATATAGCAAATGTATGCTCGAACTCAACACCACAGGTGGTGAGAGTTATTCCTTCTAACAGCCCTAGGGGTCTCTCTATGTGACCATCGGCCATTTGCAATTTCATCCTTGTGGGCCTGAGTGCTTGCTTGCCCCAACGCTTCCATAGGGAAGTGGTAGCAATTGCAACTCCTTCACCTTGTGAAGAGAGATGGTGGATGCAATCCAAAGATGAGTAGGTGCCGCTACAACCAGCTTCACACCAGCCAACTGAGACTTCAGAGTTGATTAGTAGACCCTTTGAGCTTCCTAAATCCACCAAAATATCAGCCAAGTACTTTGGAACATGTATCCCAAAAGTTTAAGTCAAGACAGACAAGTTGCAAAATGACTAGCTCCCAAAACTTGCTATTTTTGGACATACACCTGCTGGAAAAAATGAACAGTGCTCTCAACCTGGAAGGAATTAGAAAAATTCCTTTTGGGCATAGCAAATAGACTTAGCAAGCTTCCTATTCCAAGTTAAAACACTTCAAATGATGGACTGAGCACTGAGAACAAGTTTCATCAAGTTCTGGAACATTCCCACAATTCTCGGGGCTCTGCAGAGATAGACCAGTAAGCAGTAAAATGCAGATATCTCCAAAAGTATAAATCCAATGACCTTGAAAATTTATAGGTAGAAACTAGACAGTGAGAGCTATCCAACGCACTTTAAAACACTGAAAAAGGTTCAGTAAAACTCGAGATATGACCTTCTGAAGTTACTGCTCTGAGTGAGTATAGCAGAGAACAAAACAGAGAGGTAGATGATAATAAATGTATAGATTCACATATGATTACAACCACATTGGCAATGAATCTTTGCACAATGGGAGTAGAATGATAGAGCTATGGAGTAAGCTCTTCAATCTCTACAAAATGACATGAAGTGGTCACGTACAAGGCTTGCTAATCGCCTCTTCCTTCTTGCTCCTTTTATAGCAATTCTTGGAGGGAGTTTTGAATTCGAATTCGAATGGCTCCACCTAAAAGTGATCCCCAAAGTTAGGAGAGATTCCCTCAGCTCAAAAATTCGTGATTTTGGTAGTTGGAGCCACGAATTTGCTTTTACATCATGGATGAGGTAAGCCATCCTTTTACTTTTTTCTTTTTCCATTTACAAGAGATAAAATGTACTCTTTTACAAGAGGTGTTCACATGACTACTCATGTGACTTACAAATGAGGATAATATCAAGCATATCAAGCATGTAGGCTTGGGCAAAATGCACCAACAGCTCCCCCTCAAGCCTAACATGCTTGGCCTCCAAATAAGTCTTCAATTGTCCTTGATTTCCTGCAAACCAATCATCAACTTGAATCTACTTAATTTCGTACCATCAAGAGCTTTCGTCAACATGTCTGCACATTGCATATCTGTAGAGACGTAGGATAGTTGAATATCCTTGCTCATTAGCTTCTCCCTTACATAATGGTAGTGGACTTCAATATGCTTGGTTCTAGCATGGTATACCGGATTAGCTGCTAGATGTAGTGAGCTTGTGTTGTCACCAAAAATGTGAGGTGTTGAAGAATGAAGTCCAAGATCTGTGTACAAAGATTTTAACCACATGATTTCTTGAGTTGCATTAGCCAAACCTCTATATTCTGCTTCAGTAGAAGATAATGCCACGGTTGGTTGCTTCTTCGATGACCAAGAAATGATTTTTGAACCTGCAAATGATATATACCCTGATGTGCTTCTTCTATCATCTTTAGATCCGGCCCAATCTGCATCTGAGTAGACCTTTAGCTCAATATCTGAAGTATATGAATAAAACAAACCTTCATTCATGGTCCCCTTTAGGTACTTGAGGACTCGCTTGGCCGCTTCCATATGTGGTCTTCTCGGCTTATGCATAAACTGACTCAATATGCTAACACTATAGCATATATCCACCCTTGTGAGTGTTGCATAGTTCAAACTTCCAACCAAGCTTTGATAGCTTGTGATGTCTTCAATTGGCTCTCCTTCATAAGCACTAAGCTTATGATTTTGCTCCATAGGTGTACCTGCACACTTGGTATTTTCCATCTTGAACTTGACGAGCATGTCATGGACATACTTCCTTTGTGTGATGTATATACCTGAATCTGTGTAGATCAACTCCAATCCAAGAAAATAAGTGAGTGGTCCAAGGTCACTTATTTTGAACTCCTTCTTCATTTGACTCTTTACCTGTTTGATTCCTTCAAGATCATTGCCTGTGATAATAATATCATCAACATACACACATAAATAGATCACTTCAGATCCATTCCTCTTTATGAACAAAGAGGTATCCGCCTTGCTAGCTTTGAATCCTTGGTCCTGCAAATAAGTAACCAATCTGAAATTCCAAGCTCTTGGAGCTTGCTTCAATCCATACAAAGCTTTCTTTAGTTTGCATACATAGTTAGGATGATGTGCATCCTCATATCCAGGAGGTTGTGCCATATACACTTCCTCAGAAATCCATCCATTCAAAAAAGCATTCTTTACATCAAGTTGATAAAGATTCCAATTTCTAGATGCAGCAAGACTTATGAGAACCCTAATTGTAGGCCTTTTTGCAACAAGAGAGAAAGTCTCCTCATAATCAATACCATGGGTTTGAGCAAACCCTTTAGCAACTAACCTTGCTTTGTGTCTATTTATACTTCCATCTGGATTCCTCTTGATTTTGTATATCCATCGAGATCCGATTATCTTCATAGATGGCTTGTTAGGTACAAGCTCCCAAGTGTCATTCTCCTTCAAGGCTTCCATTTCTTCATCCATTGCATCTCTCCAAGCTTTCTTGCTTTGTGCTTCTTCGAATGTGGTAGGTTCTTCATTGGTTGAATCCTTTGCAATGTAGATTGAGTGCTTGGTGACCAAAGAAGTATCATAACCAAACCTCTCTGGTTTCTTCTTCTCCCTCGAAGACCTAAGTGGTTGATGTGAGCTCTCGGGTCCATATGTAGCATCCTGCATCTTTGCTTTACCTTTGTTCTTCCATAGCTTTAGTCTTTCCAAGTCTTCTAGGTCAATCTCCGAATCACTTTCTTCAATCTGCTTTGGCTCCTTTGGTTGAAGTGATGGAAAATCTTCATCCAAGTCATATGGCAGCTTCACTTTCCTGTCATCATCAAACCATGATTTGTTTTCATCAAAAATTACATCTCTACTCACAGAAAATCCTTTATTGGTTGGATTGTACAATCTATATCCTTTTTGGTTTTGATCATAACCAATGAATACACACTTCTCTGCCTTGGGATCCAATTTCCCTCTTACTTGAGAAGGAATGTGAGCATAGGCTAAGCATCCAAAGATTTTACAATGCTCTAGACTAGGTCTTCTTCCATTCCACACTTCATATGGAGTGGTTCCATCTAGTGACTTAGATGGAAGTCTATTTATGAGATATGTGGCTGTCGACACAGCCTCTGCCCATAGGTAGTTCGGCAATCCCTTTTCGTTGAGCATGGACCTTGCAGCTTCGACGATAGCTCTATTCCTCCTCTCTGCTACACCATTGAGTTCAGGTGTATACCTTGTAGTGACTTCCCTTTTAATGCCTCTTTCATGCAAGAAGGCATCAAATTCAGAAGAGAAGTATTCTCCTCCACCATCTGATCTGAGTCTTTTCAAAGTCCTACCTGTTTGATTTTCAACAAGAGCAATATACTTCTTAAAGCAATTAAACACTTCATCCTTGTGCTTCATGAAAAACAGAATGGTCCACCTGCTACAATCATCTATGAAAGACACATAATATCTTGAGCCTGATATAGATGGCTCCTTACTTGGACCCCACACATCCGTGTGCACTAGATCCAAAGGATTTTGATACATATATCCTTTCTTATTGAAAGGTTGTCTATGAGCCTTGCCGAGTTGACAAGCTTCACACTTATAAATCATGTGTTGCCTTGTGATATTAGGCAAACCAAGTACACTTTGGTCCCTGCAAATCTGTTTGAGTGTCCTCTCACCAATGTGAGCAAGCCTTTTGTGCCATATCTCCAACTCTGTTAGAGTTTGAGATCCATAGTTAAACAAAGCTATGTTCTTTGTATCTTCCACTTCAAAAGTGAAAAGCCTTCCTGTCTTTTCTCCTTTGGCAATCCTTCGAAAGCCTTGCCTTGGGTCTTCAACATATGCTCCAAATCGATTGAATCTAACCTGCAATCCTTTTTCAACAATCTGAGGTTCATATTCCCATCTGATGTCTTCACATTACCTATCTTCTCCACTGAGTGCTTTGTGTCATCTCCTGTCTGCACTTCATGCTTGTTATGAGGATCTTCCAAATCAGAAAGTAAAGCCACATTTCCTGCTACATGGTTCGAGCATCCCGAATCAATGTAAAATATGTGATCATCATCCTTACCCTTCTTTGTTGATAGATTCATAATCAATAATGAATCTTCTTGACTTTGGTCCTCTGCATAGTTATTGTAATCTCTTCTTCCTCTATGGCCACTTTGATAGTTGTTGTTGTTGTTGTAATTGTTGTTGTAGTAGTTGTTGTTGTTGTAGCCTCCATTGTACCTACCTCTATTTGATCCATAGCCACCTCTATTGAATCCTCTTCCTCTTGAGTTCCTTGGATTCCTGAAACATTCTTCAGTAGTATGGTTAGATAAGCCACATATGTTGCAAGGTTGAGATGATTGGAATCTCCCCCTGCCTTGCTTTCCACCTCTGCCTCTTCCTCTAGCTCTTCCTCTACCTGCAAAGTTTGCTTGGAAAGAGCTTCCTTCATCTTCATTCTTCCTATTCTTTGACTTGTCCTTGACCTTAGCTTTATCAGAATATAAGGCAGAAGTTTGATTACCTCTTGAGGACTCACCACCTTTGCTAATCTTTGCTTCATGAGTGAAGAGTTGGCCCATGAGTGTGTTGAGGTCGGGTACATGCATATCCATGTATAAATCCATGGCTGTTGTGAATGACTCCCACTTGTCGTCTGCTTTGATTCCATTCATGATTTGTCTTATGATTTGCTCCTCTTCAATTACCTCTCCAATGCTTCCAAGTTGGTCGGAAATCTCCTTCATCTTTGTGACATAATCAGTCACATTTTGCTTCGGGCTTTTCTTCATTGTTGTGAACTCCATCCACAATTGGTTCTTCCTTGCTCGAGTGTTGGAAGAGAAGAAAGAAGCAAGTGCATTCCAGGTTTCTCTTGATGTCTTGCATCCCTTGACATGAGGTAAAAGAAAATCAGAGATTGAGTTTAGAATATAGGACCTTGCAAGTGCATCCTTCGAACACCAATTCGAAAGTCCTTCCACTTCTTCATGTGATGGTTGCCCTTTGTTCCTCATGGTTGGCATTGCTTCATCTCCGGATATGAATCCATATAGATTCCTCCCTTGAAGGTAAGCCTCCATCCTTAGAGACCATGCCGGATAGTTGTTTCGATCCAATTTGTCAATTGTTGATGGAAATCCATCTCCCATGTTGCTTGACTATGCTCTGATACCACTGTGAAGAGAGATGGTGGATGCAATCCAAAGATGAGTAGGTGCCGCTACAACCAGCTTCACACCAGCCAACTGAGACTTCAGAGTTGATTAGTAGACCCTTTGAGCTTCCTAAATCCACCAAAATATCAGCCAAGTACTTTGGAACATGTATCCCAAAAGTTTAAGTCAAGACAGACAAGTTGCAAAATGACTAGCTCCCAAAACTTGCTATTTTTGGACATACACCTGCTGGAAAAAATGAACAGTGCTCTCAACCTGGAAGGAATTAGAAAAATTCCTTTTGGGCATAGCAAATAGACTTAGCAAGCTTCCTATTCCAAGTTAAAACACTTCAAATGATGGACTGAGCACTGAGAACAAGTTTCATCAAGTTCTGGAACATTCCCACAATTCTCGGGGCTCTGCAGAGATAGACCAGTAAGCAGTAAAATGCAGATATCTCCAAAAGTATAAATCCAATGACCTTGAAAATTTATAGGTAGAAACTAGACAGTGAGAGCTATCCAACGCACTTTAAAACACTGAAAAAGGTTCAGTAAAACTCGAGATATGACCTTCTGAAGTTACTGCTCTGAGTGAGTATAGCAGAGAACAAAACAGAGAGGTAGATGATAATAAATGTATAGATTCACATATGATTACAACCACATTGGCAATGAATCTTTGCACAATGGGAGTAGAATGATAGAGCTATGGAGTAAGCTCTTCAATCTCTACAAAATGACATGAAGTGGTCACGTACAAGGCTTGCTAATCGCCTCTTCCTTCTTGCTCCTTTTATAGCAATTCTTGGAGGGAGTTTTGAATTCGAATTCGAATGGCTCCACCTAAAAGTGATCCCCAAAGTTAGGAGAGATTCCCTCAGCTCAAAAATTCGTGATTTTGGTAGTTGGAGCCACGAATTTGCTTTTACATCATGGATGAGGTAAGCCATCCTTTTACTTTTTTCTTTTTCCATTTACAAGAGATAAAATGTACTCTTTTACAAGAGGTGTTCACATGACTACTCATGTGACTTACAAATGAGGATAATATCAAGCATATCAAGCATGTAGGCTTGGGCAAAATGCACCAACACACCTGAGTCTAAAATGGCCTTGGTGGTGTATCCTTGATGGGTGATAGAAAGATATGTGTTTCCCTCTTCGCCCTCACTCATTTCTCCTATCTTGTCCAAAGGTATTTCTGGCACTGTTCTCTGGGATCCTACCTGGGAACGAGGTTTTGCTATCTCGGGTACTTGTTTGGCTACATGTTTCCATAGCTCTGGCCTTACTTTGAGTAGCTCTTCTAAGGTGAGGTTGCACTGTACTTTGGTGTTTTTCACTACCTCTGTGTTCCTAGGTATGACTGAGTCCTCACTTCGTACCATGACCGTGGGTGCTCTCATACAAGTAGACTTAGCTTCCCATGGGCCTGTGAAGTGGGGTAATTCTTGTAGAGAGTTGGACTCAAAGTCTAGTCTTTCCTGAGAGTGGGTGCTCTCCTGCTCCTCATAAATGGATGGGATGTTTTGTGGGAATTGGTCATGTGCATCATCCACAAGTTCAATAGGAGGAGGGACTTCACTTTCTTTAGCCCATTTGTCTTCTTGAATCTCTCGTAGGAATTCTGGTGTGAATCGATTCATAGAAGAAGATGTGTCCGGCTCCGTAGAGTTAGGCACATAGGCTTCTGGCACATAGGCTTCCTGGGCAGGAAGACCTGCCCTTTCACTTGCCTTGTCCTTATGTTGAGAGGCGAGTTCCTTTTCTAATTGTGCAATTAGCCTCTCTATTCTTTCTAACAGTCCTTCAAAGTGCAACTGTGTCTTTGCTGAACTAGAGATGTTAAATAGGCGACTAGCTTAAAGCATGGTATGAGCCAAGTCCACTATTTTGGCACAAATTTTGGTACGTTCTAACTCTAGTTCTGCTCTAGGGTAACACTTTTCATGATCAATTACGTTTGGCCCTTCTTGGATTCTGGCCTGATATGCCTTAAGCATCATGTTTAGGTCCTCGAGAGTGGGATCTGCTAGGACTGATCCTGCTCTAGGGGGTGGTGGGATTATGTGAGGCGGGTTGGAAGGTGGCAGGTAGGATGGAGATGGGAATGGTGGAGGTGTGGCAGTGTGAGAGGGAGTTTGAGATGTGAGTTCGGTTATCCTTGCTTTAGTTTCTCTTAGGCTTTCCTCGAGTTCACTCATCTTTTTTGCCCATTGTCTTTTCATTCTTTCACGACTATCTCTCCAAGCTCCAGTCCTCTTTTTGGTTATGCTCTCAGTTTCACTAGCCTCTAGGCTCTTTTCCTGGCTTACCCCTTGGTTTTGCTGCAATGCTTGAGCTCTAGTGACTACCTGTACGGGTGCAGTGGAAGTGACACTTCCTGTGGAATCTACCACTAACCCAATAACGTTAATAGGAGTGATTTTTTGCATATTATTAGGATTCTTAGGGAAGTCTCGTAAGAGATGCTCCTTTCCACACTCTTGGCAAAAGCCCTGGATCGTCACTGATTGGGTTTGGGTAGGTGCAGGCATGGGGCAATCAAGAATGAGGTGATCTCCCTGGCATCTGTAGCATGGTCCTCTAGGGAATGGGGTCCTTACTTGCCTAAGTTGAGGTCTAGGGTTGGGGTTTGCATACATGACGTTTGTGTAATCTGACTCCCAATTAGGATCATTTGGCTCTTCACTATAATAGGACTCACCATGTTCAGGAGACTGCATGTAGTAGACCTGGGGCTATCAACATGTGTAGAATCGAAACTATGGTCACTGGGGTCACTTTCTGATAGCAGTGGGGTTACTGGCACTATGGCCATATTCAGGTTTTCTTCTGCAGCTACATACTTTACAGGGATCACATTGGGTGGAGCTGGAGGTTGTTGGGCTAACACAGGTTGAGGCCTTTGCTGGGCCTGATATTGTGGTTGGTAGGTTTGTTGGGGCCTAGCATACTGCTGTGGTGGATATTGGTTCTGGTATCTTCCCTGTTGTGGATAGGGCTGAGGGTAGGTTTGCCTAACTGCTTGCTTATTATATGGACAGTCTTGTGCTGTGTGATTTGTGTATCTCTGTTCTATGGTGCAGTATTGGCTACTTGGATTTACTTGGGATTGAGCCATAATGGGACACACGTTCGCCATATGGTCACCTCCACAAGTATAGCATCTTTTCACAAGGGCATATCTTGGGATCTGTTTGCTAGTGACACCTAATTTCTGAGCTACTTTCTCTGCAAGTTCCTCAATTGATGTGGATTGCGAGGAAGAGAGGCTAGAGGCACTATCTGAGTCTTTGTAAATTTTGGAAAGCTCTAGTTCTTCCCCTAGGTTATCCTCGATATCAATGCACATGCGTACACACTCTTCTATGGTCCTAGGGTCCTTCAGGTACACATATGATCTCAATTTGGTACTTAGCAATCCATCCAAGAACAAAGCCACTTGCTTAGCAGGCGTGGGTAACTCAGGGACAGGGCATCTCTCTAGGTATTGCCTAAATCTTCTTCCAGCAAGTCTCACGGTTTCTTGTGGGGTTTGCTTGAAACTATGTATCAATGAGGAAGTATTATGCCTTATGCCACTTTTAGAGAATTCAGTGATGAATGCCTCTAAGAGTTGGTCTATACTCCGGAACTTCCTTTTGTTTAGTGGTTGAAACCATGTCAGGGCGGTGTTTCTAAGGGTTAGACCAAAGGCATTGTACTGCGTGAACAGATCTTCCACTTGTTCCGCTCTCAAGACTTGCCTAAACTCAGCCACATGATCATATGGGTCTCCTGTGCCATCGAAGTAATTCTTCATGGACTTAACTAACTGAGTCGGTCTCAGGGTCCTCGTGTGCTCTCTCGGTCTTGGTAGAGGGAATTCATCCGCATTCCTTCGGTTCTCCGAGGCTCTATGTCCCTCAGGTTCCCCTCTATTTGTTTCCGTCCTCGTTCTTCTTCCTCCCAAAGAGTTTGCAAAGCTTACCTCAGGTCTATCTCTGTGTCTGTCTCTTTGAGCTCCATGAGCATGGGACGTTCCAGCTCCCGGGTGGCCATAGGACACATTTGATCTTGGTTGGGGGAAAATAATTTCACCTTTCCAAGTGTAAGCATGCCTATCATTTTCTGTCACCACAAAGATCCTCTCTGAAGCGTGATCTAAGTAGGTCACTCTGCCTAGACTATCAGGATCCTTAAACTCATAGATCATGATTGTTCCTATATCAATTGGCCGATCAGATTTATACCTCCAAAAGGCTTCGTCAGTCTCTCGGTTCAGAAGCAGATCTATGCTCTTGTTGTCCTGGGGAATCCACTCAGGAGTGAGAATTCTCGTAAGAACAGATTTCCCTCGAGGGGTACTGGGCTCTGCACCCATGTTTCCTTGTTCTAGGTCATCTATGTCCGTCTCAGGGATCACATTCCCAAATTCATCAGTCCTGTCTGGGTGACTGGTGACCACATATATTGTCCCTTCCTTGTCTAAGTACGCTCCGTTTTCGAACTTGACAATTGGGCGCTCTAGTCCAATAGATTGGTCAGGATTCTTAATCTGTACTACAGGTCTTCCTAGGTCGTCCTCATAGATGCTAGCACCTAATCGGTTGGTCCTAAGGTATTCCAACTGCGTTTTGTAAGGGCCTTCTACCCTGTGCAAGTATGGCACTCCTGAACTTCCCGTATGTCTGTCCATGCCTTGAGACATCTCTGATTCACTAGTCTCAGAGCTAGGGTAGTATGAGTGGTGGCTCAACTGCTGGGCCCAAGACCTAGCAGTGTGGTTGACACTAGCCTCTGAAGACCTAAGACTTTGTCTATCTCTCCCTAGATGTCGCCCTGATCTAAGGTTCATAAGCCTAATTGAATAGCTAAAATTTGCCCAAGTACAACCTCGTTGCTGAGTCCTTTTGTATCAGTTACTTGATTCTTTTTAGTGGTTACCGTGTTTATGCTCTTGTCAGAAATCACGTCGTCAGGAATATTTGAGTATATTTTCGCACTATAAGTTGATCGTTCCACGTTAGATTCTTTCCTTTAAGGTTATCGCATCACGAAGTGATTATGTTTAATCTTGAACTTGAGTGCATAGGTAGTCTTCAACTTGATTGATGCCTATCGTCGCCCTGACTTACTCCTAGCACTTCCCGCACTTAGCCTAAGCTACGAATTGATAGAGAGTGTTTAGGATTTTCCAACCTTGAGTTTCTTTCCTTGTGTTGTTGCCCTGGTGTGCCCAGGATGCGTGTTCCCAAGCTTGCACTTACTCTTGCTTAGAATGCCATCAAGTGCTCTTACTAGACCTGCCCAACGTGCTGGAGGGGATGATGCTGCTGGATCCTGCAAGAAACTCAACAAACATGCAAAAACAGCACACACAAACAGCTCTCTTGCTCTCTCTCACAAGTGGAACGAGGGAAATGAGGTGGAGATGGTGATATGATCAAAAAACTGAAATTTTTCTCGCGATGATGGAGCATAGTTGCATCGCAACGCGTTGCGAACGGTCCGCAACTTCGCCACCGCAACTTCGCAACGTTGCGACGTTCGCAACGCGTTGCTTTGCAGTCATTTTTTTTAATTCAAAAAATGCCACAAAATATATTTTTCTTAGGAAAAAATAACAAATTATATAAAGTCTTATGTAAGATCTTATCCAAAATCTCTAATATATGCAATACAAAAAATGTGGAGAATGAGGACACAAAAAGCTTTAGAAGAGAAGAGATTCATTTATGTATGCTTTTCTTTTTTGGGCCTTATCATCTCGAGATAGATTGATACTCTGGATTTCCCATGTTCTTCTAATAATCCACTTACACAATGCACATGTTGGACAAAAGCTTCATCCTTGGCCTTCAAATCTAAGGGTACTCTTCCATGATGATTGATTTGACTATTGACATAGTTGTGAATGGGAATCATATAGTGGCTAGTGTAGAGTCAATAATCTATGTTATGTATGTCTTATGCTACAATTTATGGTATATTTAGTCATATCCCACCTTATATATGTCAAAATATCCAAAATAACAAAAAAAGTATATATATAAATTTTGAAAAATAAATAACTTTATCGCAACTCCTAGCTCCAAACGTTGCCCTCGTTGCTAACCCGTTGCTAACGCGTTGCCGTTGCCGTTGCTAAAACGTTGCTTTCCACTATGTGATGGAGATGGAGGTGGGAGATGGTGATGATGATGATGGTGATAATGGTGGTGAGGTAAGAAAAAGAAAAATAAGAAAAGTAAAGAAATTACCTACAACGCCAACGTCTCAAATCTACGTCTTACCATCACACGCTCGTCCTCAAAGCTCGATCCCCGGCAACGGCGCCAAAATTTGGTGTAGCTCAGTGATGAGTAGCACCTCCTTTAATGTCAATCCGGGAAGACGTGAGGATGGTATGAAGACCTCGAGCAAGTGAAGGCACAAGTGCGTGAGTGAGAAGCACACAAACATGCACACACATACACACGCGCACACACGGCAAGACAAAGAGTGAGAAGCAATGGAGTTCTTAGATTACTTTCAAAAAAGCTCTTACAAGTTCAAAACTATTACAATCTAACCTCAAAAATGAGCTCTCTAGCTCTTTTTATAGTTTTTGTCTAGCTTTTGGCCCTGTCCAGACCTAGTGTCCGGCCTAGTTAAAAATTAGGTTCCAGGGATTATTTGGGGGCTCAAACGAAGTCTAAAAATTATGAAAATTGATACGATGGTACTTCTAATACTCCTCAAGCTCAAGGACTCCTCGGCTTGAACAAAATGGAGTTACAAAAAGGTGAAATGATATTTACAATGGTTTGAGTGATCAAAATCACTATTTTTGTAGGGGATTCTTCTGAAGATTTGACATACACTTCTTGGAGCTCCCTACTTGCTCCTTCTTCTTGTGTGTCCTCCTCTTTGATGTGCTCTTGTACTTGTTCTTGACCTTGAGTTCCAACAATCATCAATGAAGGTAACAAAATATACATGCTTCCCAAAAGATGGAGTCTTGACCGGACCACATACATCACTATGAACAAGTTGCAATTTTCTTGTAGTGTGTGTGACTTATCTTTTGGAAAAGAAGCACGATGCATTTTTCCAAGAATGCAACCTTCACATGCATGCTTTTCAATGGACTCAAGTGTAGGCAAGCCAATAACCATGTCCTTCTTTTGCAAGTAGAGCAAACTATTGAAGTTTAAATGACCAAAACGAGCATGCCAAAGCTCCATTTCAGCCATGGAAGAAGTATGAGCAACCACGGCATTCGAGGAAGCCCTCTTGTATGTATCCATGCGATACAAACCATCACATAATGTACCGGACATCACGATAACATCGCCATTGCTGAAATCATGAACCATACACTTATCATCAACAAAGTGTACATGAAGTCATGCTTTGGCAATCAACGGAACTGAAATTAAGTTCTTCTTGATACCGGGCACATACAATGCATTTTTCAAGAGAATCACACCTCCATTTGCAGCCGTAAGCTCAATTTCTCCTACTCCAATGATAGGATAAGAGGCATTGTTTGCACACACCACATGTCCTCCACCACATGTCCTCCTTTAGGTGCATCTTTCAAAGAGGCAAAAAATCTTTTGCATGATGTTATGTGCTTTGAAGCACCACTATCAAAGAACCAATCCGAATCAGCCTCACTCACAACCATGCATTTAGAATGTAAAGAAGCATCATAATGACATGTAACAACACATGCCCAAAAATCTTGAGCCATGTTAGCTTCATCATTCTTTGCATTTGCTGAATTTTCAGCAATAGACATGCCGGATTCCTTCTTCTTTTCATTGCATTTAGCAAGCTTTCTACACTCATCAATAGTATGACCAGCCTTCCAGCAATATTTGCATCTCTTCTTCTTTTGCAAATCACCATCATTAGAGGAATGAGTGGAAGAGGAAGCTTGAGGCTTTGGTTTTGATGAACCAAAAGCTGAACCATACTTGCTTTTCCCCTTTTGTGAGATAGCAAGTGCTTGCGTTCCCTCAATCAAACCACTCCTATTCACTCTAGATTGCTCTTCTTGCAAAAGAAGAGACACAACCTCATCAAATGCATACATATTAGGATTTCCTTTTGCAACCAAACGGAGTGTAGTAGCAAAGCTTTGAAAGGATTCCGGTAATCCTTTCAACAATGTAGAAATGAGTGATGCATCCGGAATGATCTCATCTATGTTTGCCAATTGCTCTTTCAAGTCCTTGATGCGTGTCACATACACATCCACTGACTCATTTTCAGCCATACATACATCCTCAAGTTGCTTCCTCAAGTATGCAACACGTGCTTCATTACGCACGGCATACAAAGAAGCAAGAGTATCCCATGCCTGTCTCGATGTAGAACATGACCGAATGTGTGGAACTATATGACGCTTCACTGAAAGCGCAATCAAAGCATGAGCTTGAGCATCTTTTCCATCCCATCTAAGCTGCTCCTGTGTAGGTGCCAGGTGGAGAAGGAGAAACCACTGTACTCGAAGAAGAAGCTCCATCTGTGATGGTAGACTGTGAAGTAGAAGCACCTGCCGGTCTTCGATCTACATCTGCCACTATGTTCCAAAGTTGTTTTGTAACAAGAACATGCTTCATCATGTAAGACCACATCGGATAGTTGGTCCCATCAAGCTTATCTTCAGCTTGAAGCATGCCAAACAAGTCATTGCTTCCCTCCATTTCACTAAGGAACAAGAATGTGACAAAATCTTCACTTTGACGAAAACTGAAATGAGTGCTGAAATTTCAGCTCACAAACCGTCACTCTGATGGCGATTCTGACTGCACGAATGGCTTCGAAATGGGGGTAAAACCCCAGCGCACCTGGTGGAAATGTTCCCGGGCTGCTGAAATTCACACTTCTATGCTCTGAAGTCGATTTGCACTGTTAAAGTGCGCGCGCGCCGTGACGCGAAAAACCGAAACTTGAGAAGAAGCTGAACCTGCTCTGATACCACTGTTGGGTGTGTGTAGAAGTGCGAGAGACACACAAGAAGCACACACAAAGGAGCACTAACGCAGCAAGACACACGGAGAAGACGATGGCTGGAATAGCTCTCTCTATTGATCGATGAACTGAACTGAAGTAGGAGCTGAATAATATCCCTAAGTACAAAGTACCACCACATATGAGAGTATCAAGTATGTGGTAACATGGAAAAAAACCTCTAGCCAGCACTAGAGTAAAAAGTGCCCATGTATAGGGAAAAGGTTCACATCAAAGCTACTCGAGGAACCATAAGTGTAACATTTACATGAGTTTATCTATGCACATAAAGTTACACTAACCAATGTTGATTCATAAAAGCATGCGCAGATCTTGTTTGTGTGTTTTAGAATCTTTTGCAGGTATTGAAAGCAGAAAAAAAGACATGGTTATGAGGGCGTGTAGTGCCCAACAACACATTTTGGCAAAGTTTCTTATTTGCAGGTTTCTGGAGTAAAGAGAGTGGTTTGCCCACCACTAGGCTGATGCCTATCATTGTAAAGACTATTATTATTTTTTTCAGGCTTCATTTTCCTTGCGAAATGCTGCCGGAAATTTTGTAGCCACATGGCGTTATATGCCATGTGAGAACTAGAGTGATCTTGTGTTGTGTGAGAGAGGAAGTCTTCTGTCAGCATAGCTAAAAGTATATAAATTTATTGAAGTAGAGAAAAATATGCATGAGTGAATGCATGTCTACATAGACGATATGATTGCTAGAAAATTGAAGTGCATGATGCATTTTCTGTTATAGAAGATCACTTTTATGTATCACCACGACTGGTTAGGATGAGCATGAGGTATGTGATCGAGGTACCAGGCATAGGCTAATTATGCCTTTAGAAAGTAAAAAAATAAGGTATATACATCAAGAGCAACTAAGATGTGTTTTCGAATAGTAACGCATGAGCACATAAACTGTTTTTCATTTGAGTATATGTACTTGATATAGATGCTTATCTTGAGTCCACACAAAAGTGCTATGAATATGATCATCAATACAAGTATTAAGTGCTTGTATATGATTAGTTGTAATGAGATTAATGAATGTGCAAGAAGCACAATGAATAGAATGACATCCATAGATGTTCACTTTTACAAAAGGGTGGATACCATGTAAAGAGTTGATTTTTCAACAAGATGATTTGGATGATTATTTGGTTTGCATTGATCTAGATGATCATTATATGCATGGATATATCTCCATGACATAACCCATCCAAGATAATGAATAAGTTTGTTTAATCATAAGGATTAACATGTCTCGTCATTTTTAAGTTTGAAAAAAATGATCGACCAAATAGTTAGTGAGGTAGCAGCCTCATAGAGATTTGGATGCTACTCTTTGTGGGAATGCCCAAATTTATTGAAATTTGGAGGGCAACTAGCTCTTAAGCTTTTATTTAAGCTGACCAAGTTTCAAGTAATTTGGAGACTTTTAGGTAGGTCAAGTGACCTCTGCACTAAAAGTGTTGCTACTAGAGGTAGAGGCCTGAAACAAGTGACATAGGCATGTTGTAAAAGGTATTTCTCTTAATTGGTAGATCCAAATGGATTGATTTTTCTTGAAAATGAAAGGTCGGTAGCTGAACTTTGTGCATACCAAGTTTCATTATTCTTAGAGATCATTTGATAGGTCAAATAATCTCTGCACATCAAAGTGGAGTCTCTACAATTTATGAAATGATCAGAGACCATGTCACCTAGAGGTGATTGGTTCTCTTAGCTCATTTACTCAATTGAATGATTTTTGTTTCTAGGATTAGCTAAACACCTCTAGATGGTGTGTATAAAATTTCAAGATGAAATGTTTCTCCATTTAGGAGATATAAAGAAAAGAGTAAAACTTAAAAGTTAGCCTCTGCAAATTTTTAAATTTTGCAAGTATAGAGGCTTAGTATTTTGATCATTGTGAAAGATCCAAATGTCCAAATACTATGAAACTTATACCACTACACTTGGATAGTTGTAGATATGTGCTTTTAAAATTTGAAGGAAATTGGACATCATTTGATAGGTCAAATGATCTATTCTTCTCAGACTAATCTCTGGCGAGGATTTTCCAAAGAGTGGTACATGTGACTGATGAGCACATGATATTTTCATATTGGAAACTCCAATTTCAAAAATTTTTGTTGGAGAATCTACTCCAGAATAGACCCTATGCTCTAACCAAAATTCAAGGATTTTGGAATTTATCTTCATAGTTAGAAGATATTATAAAAGTGAAGCAACAGTGTTTCTAGGCTCACCTAAGCACAGGTGTAGCAGAGATAGAATTGAATGAGTATTTGATTTCATTTTGAATTCAAATTTTGTGAGAATAAACTAGATAAGTTTATCTAGATTTAAGCACAAAGAATATAGAATTTGGAGTTTGTTTGATCAGTCTAAGGGCTTCAAGAAGATGACCCTGTACATTTTTCAGAATTGGTCGTCGAGTGTTCGACCCTTCTAGTAAAATGGTCATAAAACTATAAGCAAAATATCCAATTCAAGTGATTTTTGTGCCTAATTAAAGCTTGAGAAAAGCTACAAAAGGCTGG
The DNA here is from genome assembly GCA_020310875.1 of Ceratopteris richardii. NCBI lineage: Eukaryota > Viridiplantae > Streptophyta > Polypodiopsida > Polypodiales > Pteridaceae > Ceratopteris > Ceratopteris richardii. The sequence continues at coordinate 38,827,779 of CM035432.1, read as the reverse complement.
AAAGTTTCATAGATTTTGGATGAGTAAAAGTTAGTTAAAATTAAGATTTAATATGCTGCTGTTGGAAATTGTTTATGCAGGAGGCATTGTTGAAAGGAAAAGACTTTTCACAGGTTTTTATGATATTTTTTGAGATGGTGTGATCACCATGGGCTAGATATGCCCTAGATACTTGTTTTTTGAGCATTGGTTTATGGTGACCATTCTCAGTAGAACAGAGGAGACTCTGTCGAAATTTTCATAAATATATATAGTGCCATGAGAGCATGGAACAGGAGAACTTTGCTAGTTCTTCCCATTTCATATAATTGGATTCATACAAGTTGTATAAATTCCAATTTATTGTGAGTCAATATTTGATTCAAGTCACATGAGTTGATATCTGATGCAAGCCGCATCCTTCACAACTCTAGTTGAGTTGATCCATTGTATAGTTTCTCATTTCTCAACTCAAGATGAGTTGATGTTAGAGATAGTTATGGGTGATAGAGTCATAGGAATGACTCTGTTCTTTCCATTGAGGGAAGGAAACACTCAGGAACACTTCATGATTTCATTATTATTATTTATGGTTGTGAGTACTCACGGATTTATTCTTATCCTTTTGAGAGAAGTGTTCGACTTTAATCTCATACATGCATCTATGTGGGGTATAAAGTTTGGTGGTACGAGACATCAAACTTTGTATTCTACCTAGGTGTAGGATAGATGGTATGGGAGAGAAGTCTTTGAGATTGTATTTTGTATATGATTTGGAGTTCATTTATATGACCTTCTGGTATCATCTTATTATTAGACAACAGAGGGACAATTGAGACAATCACTCTGTATGTGATCGCAAACAAGGCAAGTCCGCAAGCCAGCATCCTGGAAGCGGAAAGGCAAGGTTTGCACATAAGAACTATGAATAGGCAATTGCATTGAGAAGAAATTCACAGAGTACGTACTACTTTATTTGATATGCCTGAGAATAGGCCATGGTTCATACATAGTGTGTATGAGGTGAGCTAGATGCTTAGCCTAGTGGGCTATGAGTGTGCACACATCTACTTACCATGTTCCGAGTATTCATTGGACTTATATTATGGTCCTCATTATATATGAGAGTGCCAGATTATTACAGTAGTTTACTTGAGACACCGCATTCCTAGTTAGGAATGATTTGATCATAGCGATGATCAGATGGTGATCATGGATAAAGCAAGTTTCATCCACTTGGAACATCTTGCATGTTATTATTGAGAAGGCGGTGGTAGTTCCACTAGTTGCTAGACTTTCTTAGCACGTCTTCACTTAGCATGATGGACTTGGTTCCAGAGAGTGGATTAGGATTTATTTTGTATGAGAGATATTTTGATCCATAGTTTGGATTATTATATATGATAGATTGAGATTTGGATCCATAGTTTGGATTTGATTGATTGAGATCTTAGTCCATGTTTGGGATGTGACTGATTGAGATCTTAGTCCATAGTTTGGATGTGAGAGATTGATATTTTGGTCCATAGTTTGGATCATTGACATATTGATATCTCGGTCCACAGTTGATAGATTGACATATTGATATCTTGGTCCATAGTCTGGATCGTTGATAGATTATCATCTTGGATTCACAGTTTGGATCATGATGAGATTTTCTTTAGTTTTATTTTATTGCGGTGAGTAAATCAAGCAGATTTACTTGAGTTTAGAGATAAAACACTACTTGGAAAATATTTCCATTTCTTTTTAGTATTCTTCCACAGAGAGTTGGACATAGTCACATTGTTTTGATTAGCATAATAATTTGCATTACTCTAGTGGAGTAAGTGATTTTGCACAATTATACCATATGACAAGCTGTCAATGGGTATTCCAGGAAGACAAGGGCAAGTTGCCAAGGTTTCTATAGGTGACAAGCCATCACAAGTTAGTGGTCAAGGTCTAGGCATAGGGAGTCCGAGGATATTCCGAGTACTTATGCTGCGCACATATGGACTCATTGGGCCTCAGAGGGATTCCTGCAGTATGCCCAAGGCAAGGACTACTATTTATGGATGGAAATGCTAGATAAAAAGCAGAGAGACGAGTTGTCCACTTTTTGATTATCTAGTATTTTAGACATCTAGTACACTCTACTCTTATTATTTGGAATCACAGATTTTGATTCCCAGGTTTATAGCTCCTTCTATATCATTGAGGACAATGATCTTTAGAAGGGGGAGAGAGTGTTATATTCCAGAGATGTACATGCTTGGAGGAACGAGGAGTTCCTTGCTCGGGGGATAGCCAAGGCCAAAAGCCAGAGAGTTCATACGAGGACCTACTCATGATGGCCAGATGAGTAGAGGGACCTTAGAGAGAACTCTAGATGGTGACTAGGCAAGGGCTATGAGTAGGCTGGGAGGTGAGTCCCAGGCATGTCATTCTCCACTTCTCACAGTATGGGTGACAAGGCTCTACCAAAGGGCCAAGAGTCCAAGTGCCTCACACGAGAGATCCCTCACAAATGAGCCCATGTGTCCTATTTATAGGCTCAAATGAGGAGCTGGCCCCATTCACACTGGGCGGCCAGTTCATATTTGGCCGGACGCTTTTAACTACAGGCGCCCATCCAGATGTCCTTTAATTTTGGGGACGTAACACACCGGTCTCTTGCGATATGAATTTCAAGCCTTGGAGTGCGCACACAATGTCGGTAAGTCTTGGTGATGACATTTGCATAAAGTCAAAACTGCATCTTTCAAAAAACGTGGTGTTGTCCATAATTGATGATTGCAATAAAGTTTCATCTGAATTGTGCACATATCTAATTTTTTTATCATTTGGCTAGAGTCCCTTGAACATGCATCATATATAACTCAAGCACTTAAATTATTGTCTCATAAAAAGTCTGATTTCTCTTGAATGTATCATCGATACATCGCATACAAAAAAACATAATTCAATTCTATGATCTTATTGTGACTAAATAAGATACGAAGTTCATGGTAAGCATTTTATTCCAAAGTAAAAGAGATAATAATAAGATACAGCAGAATACCTTAAAAAACTTGCTGGTGTTTCAATATTGCAATAAAACACATCATACATTCATATAAGAACAAACCCCACAAAAATATGTGGTATATGAGTGTCTGTGTGCGCTTTTTTTCTTTGTGTGTGTGTGTGCGCGCGCACGCGCACGTGCATGTGTGTGTGCGCCCGCTTTTTTTTTTGTGTGTGTGTGTGTGTGTGTGTGTGTGAGCGCGCGCGTGTGTGTGTGTGTGTGTGTGTGTGTGTGTGTGTGTGTGTGTGAGCGTGTGTGTGTGTGTGTGTGTGAGCGTGTGTGTGTGTGTGTGTGTGCCCGTCCTCTAGACGGGGCAAGATGGAGGGGGTAAGTGAATATGTTACAATTGGCAAAGAACCATGATAAAGTGAGCTTACCTCACTAGCAAACCTCAAGTTTGCAAACCTTGGACATGACAAAAGGCCGTACTGTGCATTTACTGCAACGCCACAAGCTCTGTTTTCCAATAGAACATTTTGCATCAAAGCAGACACAGTACTAGTCATTGGAAACCTAGAATGGTGCAACTGCCTCGAATCAAGCACTCTATCATCCTTATCTTCGGAACACCTTTCTAAAATTGATGAATCCCCCTCAAAAACACTGGTCATAGAGCTCGAAGGCTGCATTTTCTCTAAAGGTCTGTCACTTACTGATTTGTTTGTAAGTGCAAATCCCAAAGTTGAAACTTTCTCAACTCTTGTGAATGGTAGTTCACCAGACTGGCTGATTTTTATGACTCTCAAATTGTGTTGCTTGTTTGAAATGCAATCAAACAGCATAGATGACGACTCCATTATTTCCTCCCGATCATTTTTCTCCAAAAACGATCCCTCTTTGATTAGTACAATTCCATCTCCCCTTCCATGTAACTCAGGTGGGTGCAGTTGAGAATAATTGCTGACCTCTAGTGAAACAAAGAGACTCAACTGTGCTGATTTGAGAACCCCCAACAACTGAGGTGCTGGGCACACAGCTGATGATGTCAAAATATCCATAAAATCATCGCTGATCAACATACTTGAAGCTTCATTTCCTTCCAAAAAGTTTCCAACTATCCAGTCAACTAGGGAAAGATACTTAGAAGTAGAATCACTGTAAATCAATGGAGATGGTAACTGCATGAATTGAGTAGCTTGTATAAATTGCAGAATGTCTCGAACGACTGAATCATGCTTACTTAATACAAGGGCCTCCTCTATGATTTCTTGTACACTACCTATTCCATAATTTATTGCAGTGCCAACATCTGCCTTCTCCAAATTATCAAGCTCTTTAGAGGCAAGATAACTGTCACTTGACAAACTAAAGTTGTTCTTCTGCATTGATCCAATACTGCTCAGGCCTTTAAGTGCTGGACACATAATTGACAGCCCTTCAAAATCACTGATCAAGATGCTTGAAGAATCTGTGTTTGCTAAAAATGCATCCTCAACCATATCACAGCAACTTAAAAAAGCAGGCGCAAGACCATTATTGATGGTTTTGTTGTATCCATGACTGACTGGCACAAATCCTAAGAATTCACGTTCTGATGATATATGTATAGAGAACCAATTTTTCCCTCGAAAAACATAAGTTGAATGAGCATTACTATAAAATTTTATATGTATTTTGTGCAGTTCCACTCTTTTGGCTATAACAATCATTCCTAAACAAATTTCTTTCCATGAAAACCTCCTCGCACTAGAGCTGCTGGCTATCACTAGTTGTGCTAAAGCTAGATTATGCCTTTCCCCGTAAAGTTGATAAACAATGTGACTATGAACCATGAGATGCTCATTTAGTGATTCCATTTGCAAATCTGATGTTCCACACTTCAACAATCTGAGACAATCCTGCGGTGCTGACAGCTGGAAAATATAATCCTGCCTTGCCAAAAAGTCCATATCACCTGAAGCAAGGAATGCCCCGTGATCAAATGATTTCCAGACAGTGTCCTGTTTCAGAGTTTTATGTTTTGGGTCATTTTTGACAGCACATGGAAAATCGAATGAAGAAGTTGATGGGCTACACACAAAATTATCATCTACACATGTACAACTTCTTTTTTGGGTATTGGATTTTCCATCTGCTTGACCATGAGTATTTTGGTTCTCGCATTCATTATTATCCCAAACATTTTCTGCCGTAAGCAGACCGCAGGCGGGTTCATCTGGTTTCCAGAAACCACGTGACTTTGACTCAGATTGTAAACCTGAGGACAATGGTATTCCAGGAAGATGCATGCAGAACTCAAGTGCACCATGAAGTTCTCTTACGCCGAGATATGTGGAATGTAAGCTTGAAGTCAATGGTACGTCAACACGTAAGGAACAAGCCACTCCTGCAGTTGAGAAGATATGCGGCCCGGACTTAATTGCTGGAGCCAAGGGAATCCTTGTATGAGTAGGAGGCAAGTAGAGGTGATTAAAACCAACAAACTCTCGCTCTCCTTCTGGAGAATTTGTGTAGTTTCCTGATACTTGGGCGTCATATGAACTTTCGGATGCCTGATACAGTTGCGCATGACGGTCTGCATCATCATCGGCAGTGATAAATCGATCTGGCGCAGCAACTCTATTTTCTGAGTCCGTCAACCTCTGTGTAGTCGAACTTGAAGTTGTTGGACCAAGTAATTCTTTGTAGGGTTGAACTGAAGCCGCAATAGTGGAAATGAGGCACTGTGTGGCCCTGCATGTGGAACGGAAAACATCCTTCTCTGCAGACTCCAACAAAACAAAATCTTTCAAGCCAGTGCAATATAGCTCTTTTCTGTTGCTGATTTTCCTGGGGCTAAGGAGGCTGAGGGTAAAGAGGCAATGAACGCCGGCCATAGAATGAAATCCCCATGAAAAAATAAAAATTCCTCACAACAGCCTTGGCCCCGTGCTGCAGATACAGGAATTGAGTACAAGAAGTTCTATCTCACAAAGAAGCGACGTGTGCAATCTTGCTTAAGCGGCAAGGGGCAAGGCAGAAAAACTCTTCCGCGAGGTGCGGAATGCAGGCCTGGCATGACGCAAAGACCAAGAAGAATGGCATTAAAAGGTCGTCGCGGTCTGCAATCGTCGGCTATGGAGCCGTTTGCGTGTCTCGGCCAACACGTCGCTCCTCGTCTGACAGAAGACAAACACGCGGCCCACGAGATCGCATTCGAAAAACGCCTCTGCGAACTACACTTTACGTCTGAATAGGACAGGAAAAACACAACCTTCCACTTTCTGCACCGATCCAGGGATCACGACTTAGAGGTTCACAAATACTTTAAATGGGTCGGGGACCGGGGTGACGGATTCGGCTGACCAGAAATTATATCTGACTACGCGGCAAACTATATACGGAGCAAAACTATATGCTACATCACTCCCACACAACTCATGTGGAACGTGTAACTTCTGAATTGATGGACTAGTTTTTTTCGATGTTCGATCGTGCGATCTACTCTTAGTGTTCATGATAGATAGATTGATTGAAAGTACAACACTGAGTCTCATGAGGTCGCGTAGCTTAGTGGCTGACGCTTTGAAGCTATGGGAGAAAATTCTGAGTTCAAGTTTTGGTTGGACACGTTCATGAGACTCTCATGATGGGTGCCTCTACCTTATGAGGTTGGGTGTGTGAGTGTGTATTTCCAATTAATTGTACTTATTATCAGGATCTTCAGTGCACGCACACACAGAGGTAGAAAGAAGACGAAACAGGAATCAGAAACAAAGAGCACACACAGAGGTAGAAAGAAGACGAAACAGAAATCAAAACAAAGAGACGATCAACGCGATATTGGGTGCAATCTCCTCTCGTGTACTCTGTTGGACGATTCTATCAGAGTACCCGTATTTATAGGTTTATTTCTATTACGTCTTGAAAATAGAAGTTACATGAAGGCCGTCACTTTTAGAAGCGACTTTTAGGAGAAACTACTTTATTCACAAAAGGCATCGCTTTGTAAAGCGAACCACTACTTTTACAACAAGTTAAACCTAAATATAAACTTATTCTAGAAGTCTTTGATTTAATCTTCGAATTTATTTATTTATGCATATCCACTTGTGTCCACGCCCTCATGCTTCTTCACCTGGTAGATCAAACACAACCGCATTAAAACCTTCTGGACATTTAAAACATTAAAAATCCATTTAACCTTCCATGATTCCATAATATACAACATGCATCCCAGTTGACAAGCAACTGACCTCAGTTGATAAATATAAAAGCAGACATGGATGATCAGTCGCATGTCCCATCATTGAATAATAGTAAGCATGAACCATGTAAAACACGTGCATGGAATTGGAAACCTGAAAGTTTAATGTAATTGAGAATGATATGCAGAAATTAAGTGATCATAGTGAGGTGATAAAGAAGTCTTATGTAAATCAATATTCTAATTCATTTTCAAAAGTATATCTAAAGTATTTTCAAAAATTCTATGTGTAAATGCATTACATATAATCAAAGCAAATTTAGGCTAGCAAAAAGATTGTTGTTGTCTGGCTACTGCAAACGGGTCCTCTTGATAAGTAATTGGTACTCATTCTCCGCATCATGAGCAAAGGCAATGGCGTCATGAAGCGATGTAGGCTGACGTGAGCGAAGCTTTGCTTGAACCTCCTTATATATCCCATCATCATACTTCTTCTTCACAGTATCATTGGAAACATCTTCAAGCAAGCGAAGAGTTACTAAGTATTGGTAAAACCGGTCCATATAGGTTGTTAATGTATCACCTTCCATCCATGTAAATTCAGCCCATAATTGTCAAACATTAGGCTAAAATGTAAAGGTAGAAAAGAATCCTTAAATTCTTCTTGAAAAGCCTTCCATGTGTGTGGACGATCTGCACTACGACAAAGATCATTCCACCATAGCTTAGCTCTTCCTACCAAATAATTGGTAGCAAACTTGACTTTCTTATTTTCTGACTCATCAGAATAAAAATCATCAAATAGAGAGAGCCATGACAGGACAAATTGGCCATCCTTTCGTCCATCGAATTGGAGCATAGCATAGCGTTCTTGTATAGCTTGTTGAAGAGCTTGAAGTTCTTGGTGCATAATCTCTAGTTGTTGCTCGAGTGAAACTCCAGGTAAAGGTGAATTGCCAAAATCCGCCATTGTTGTAGGGTCCATAACTAGAAAACAAAATCCCTCTTTCAAACTATGTTAGATTCTTAATCTAATAGGGTAGCTAAAAAGCTTATTCCGAGAGCTTTCCAATGATATATTATATGCTAAAATCCGAGTTATATAGTGAAAATTATGCCCTTTTTATGATGCACTTCCCTTGGAAAATCGATAGGCACTTCCACATGTGTAAGCTTAACTTGGGACTTGGAAAAGGAAGAGGGAAGTGAAAGTTGATGTAAGCCGTAGGTGTAAACACAAGTGTAAACGCGGGTTGTGGTTCTGGAACTGAAACTGAAAAAGAGACAGAAGCAGAAGCAGAAGTAGAAGCAGAAGCGGAAGCGGAAGCAGACACGGACGCGGATTCGGATTCGCGAACAGAGAACGCAAACAATCCCCTTGGCAAATAATCTCCTCTGAAGTGATATGTGCCAGGCTCTAATACCATTGTTATCAGGATCTTCAGTGCACGCACACACAGAGGTAAAAAGAAGATGAAACAGGAATCAGAAACAGAGAGACAATCAACGCGATATTGGGTGCAATCTCCCCCCGTGTACTCTGATGGACGAGTCTATCAGAGTACCCGTATTTATAGGTTTATTTCTATTATGTCTTGAAAATAGAAGTTACATGAGGGCCATCGCTTTTAGAAGCGACTTTTAGGAAAAACTACTTTATTTATAAAAGGCATCGTTTTCTAAAGCGAACCACTACTTTTACAACAAGTTAAACCTAAATATAACTTATTCTAGAAGTCTTCGATTTAATCTTCAAATTTATTTATTTATGCACATGCACTTGTATCCATGCCCTCATGCTTCTTTACCTGCTAGATCAAACACAACCACATTAAAACCTTCTAGACATTTAAAACATTAAAAATCCATTTAACCTTCCATGATTCCATAATATACAACAGTACTCTCAAAAAAAAAAAGTACAGCACTGAAGTGAATTGCATAGCACCCAAGTAGAGGTTCACCAATTAACACTTATTAGGAATGACAAAGTCCTAAGGCTGATCAAGGGTATAGTCGAGACTCTGTAGGGATAGCTCTAATGCTAGATGATGAAATTGGTTTCAACCTACCCCAATGCTCATGGCCCTTGCCACTGACAACAGAGTTCAACAAGAATGATTGAAGGCGAATGGTTTTAACTTCTCACCATTAGGAACTTTGCTTTCCATAGGTGCTAAAGAGGGAGGTACAATTGCACACATTCTCCCAACAAATGGTTTCTCTAAGATTAAAGACTAGATGATGTAAAAGATGGCATCCTTTTGGAAGATATATAGAAGTGGGCTTTTGGAAAAGCACCCAAAAATATGTGGGGTATCTTCCACTTGACTGCACCTTGAACAAGGACTACTACACGATCCAACCTTTAAACCTCTTAAAACATATTGAATGGCATTGTGCAAAATTAGCGATTGGAGATAGCTTTGGGAGTCCAAGGTTGCATAGCCTAATGGTTGATGCTTTGAATCTCTAGGAGGAAGTCCTGAGTTCAAATCGTGGTTGAACATATCCATGAATTCCCAAAGATGGGTGTCCATGAGTTCCCCAAGAGAGGTGCCTCTACTTTACGAGGTTGGTTGTGTGTGTCTTTCCAATTCATTGTACTCTAAAAAAGAAAAATCATCGATTGGAGATAGCTATGTCTAATATTAGGGAATTTGTAAATGCACAAGGTTCCAATTAAGATCCCATCTTTTATTAACTTTATATATCACAAATTTGCGATCATTAGGGGCCTTCTTACAACTTTTGAAAACGTATCAAGGAGAATCTTGGAGCCTTAACCTCACATTCCCACGTATTAGAGGTCCATATAAATGTAAACTCTAATCATGTTGGATATCTATTTTCTCTTCAACCATCAAATAGGTCAAATGTTAGACATGGCCAAGTACACAATCTCCATGTGTGTGTGGACAGGAGTTAGCCTAGCCAAGCTCCCTAGTTTGGGGTTAATCCTAAATTACCTAAAGAGATAGTGGAATGAGTGTGAATGATGGCCATGTTTCTACACTAGAGCACTCTATAGACTCTATTCTAAGTAGAAGGGGATTAATAGGATGGGAGGATAGATATGCACATGCAATTTCTTGCCCACTTGGTCCTAAAGCATTTATGTAGAGGATCGCTTCTTGGGACATGAGAACAAGATAGAATTTGTGGGGCATTGATATCTTTGGAGAAATCTCATGTGTGCAGGATCATTTTTCTCAAACCATATCCTCTTCATCACAAGGGAGTTGTTGAGAAGGGAAATGGATTTGGTACAACAAAAAAAGAGGTTTTGTGGAGGTCCCAACAGGTCCCTCTTTGCACTAATTGTGATTCTACACTTAATAAGCAAGTAATAGAATGATATGTTGTCCTATGGTGCAAAAAAACTACATACATCACCTACACATGCATTAGAGATAGAGAGAGGAAGGGAGGGAGAGTGATTCAGAAGGTGAGAGTCTTGTATATGTGCTCCACAAAAAGAAGGCTTACTCACGCACGAAATTTTTGTTGGCTTCTATAGTATGTGTATCTATTCACATACTCTTTCTTCTTCTTGTCCAAACTCAAGGTCACACCCTCTCAACAAGATGATATATGAGCACCCATCTCCACTTCTTAGGCAATAAATTCCTCACCAAATATCCAAATCGATAAATATGAAGTGATAAAAAATTCCTTGCTTCAAGCACTCTAAAAAATGGATGAAAATGTTGATTGCGTTACTAAAAACCCTTTCTACATAGTCCTAAAGATATTTGTTTTACTTCATCTAACACCCTTGTGAGATTGTGGAGGAGTGATTTGAGAAATATGCATCTGACTTTGAATATCTCATGTAATACAAAGATAATCTACATGAACTTATTACCTTCTTGTAAGTTGTCCACTATCTTCTGCATAAGTCCTAAGTCTCATGGCATCCCTTTTGCGAAAATAGATATCACTAATTGCTATAATCTAAAGATATGTCATCTAAACATATAGTGGATCTTCTACTATCTCCTAGATGGATAGAAATCATCTCTTTTAATATACTCTTGATTCGTTTGAATCCTCTAGACACATTATATCCCTTTTAAGGATGTACTCGATCTTATGTTCTAATCTTTTTTTATTTTCCGTTGTAAATACACTAGAGGAGTCCTCTAGATGCATCCCCACAGAAGATTAGAAGCTTACCCATGTAAATTAGTAGAGAAATTATTCTTTTAGTGAATAAAGTGCCGGTCTCTAGTGTGAAAGGACCAAACTTAGGGCACTAATATATAAGTCACTTTGTGACTCATTGTAAAGACTTTTTGCCATTGTGAAGAAGGAGCTCTACAGATTTTCGAGTTTGTCTCTTTCATGCTGATTTTGATCTTCATTTCGCTCTTGTATGTGTGTGTTATGCTTGAAATGCATGTGTAGGACTGTTGTCTACCCCTTCCCCTTGGTTTTGAGCTTCTGTAGTGCATGTGCGAGCTAGGAGGAGTTGTGGCGCGGGTGTTGGTGTCTCCCGTCATTCACTGTTTTTGCCATAACTTGAAGCAGAGTGGTCAGAATCGAGTGGTTTTCTTCCAATAGATGCGTCTCGACGAGAGCTTCGAAACGAGTACCCTATTGCCTATATTCGGAGTTCGGAGCTGGGAGAAATCCTTGAATTTCTGAAAACTGCTGTAAGAGGCTTTGCGGCAAACACTTTCAGCATTTCAGTGAGTGTGAGAGGTAGTAGTCTTTTCTCATGCATGCTAACTAGACCACTTCATTTTCCATCACGTGTGCACACGTCCTCATACACTTGGTACGTTGTTCCATCGGATTGACAATTAGATGTGTGTTAAGTACCCACTATACGCACTTGTGTGGCAATTGAGGTACAGTCTCATTGGCACAAGTCCTTGAGTCTTCTCGGCTCAAGTACACAGGCACCCTCCATTCTGATCGAGGGGGGGAATATATGTCTTCTGATTTTAATGCATTTCTGGCTGAACGTGGGATAAAACACCAGTGTACAGTGCCGTATACACCTCAACAGAATGGAGTTGCTGAACGAAAGAACAGGTCACTCATGGGGATGGCGAGGTGCATGGTCAAGAGTCAGGCTTTACCACATAGTTTCTATCTTGAGGTTGTCATGTGTGCAGCATATGTACTGAACAGGTGTCCCACTAAAGCGTTGCAATCTATCACTCCATATGAGGCTTGGCATGATCGCAAGCCATCTGTTGCTCATCTGGGTGTTTTTTGGTTGTTTGGCATATGCACTAGTGCATGAACAACATCGTAGAAAATTGAATGATAAGGAAGTAAAACATATTTTTGTTGGGTACAGTTCTGAAAGTAAAGGCTATCATTTGTATCATCCACAGACTAAACGCATTCTGGTTAGCCGTGATGTTGTCTTTGTGCAAGATGTTATTCAGCCATTGCTTTCATGTACTAAGGAGACATCTATTAGCTCCAAAGACATGTATGATACTTTGATGCCTCTTTTTATAGGTGGACAGTCTAGTGCTGGTCCTAATGAGGCAACTTCTCAGCCTTTGCAGGTTTCATATGATGATGCAGATCATTCCATTTCTGATGCAGATTTACATGATGCACTTATTGATGAGAGAGCTGATGTTGAGGAGGCAAAAACTATGCCAAAATGGCTAGTGCAGACTTTGCGTGACAGCAAATTAGATGCACCTGTGTCATATCGTACTCCTTCAAGCTCTCATATTGCCTCTTTTGCATCAGATTACTATGCTATGGCTCCATCTAATCTCTGTGATGAGAATGAGCCTGTTTCGTTTGATGAAGCACAAAATTCAAAAAATTGGATGGCTGCTATGCAATCTGAATATGATGCTATAATGAAGAATGGTACTTGGTCTTTATGGGACTTGCCTCCTGGCAAGAAGGCCATTGGCACTAAGTGGGTATACAAGCTGAAGCGTAAACCTGATGGTATAGTGGATAGGTATAAAGCTAGGCTTGTTCCAAAGGGTTATGTGCAGGAAAGAGGCATTGATTTTGATGAGACATTTGCACCTACATGCCGTATGACTACTGTTCGGAGCATTTGTGCACTTATAGCCCATCATGGTTGGAATGTACATCAGTTGGACATTAAAACAACATTTCTGAATGGTGACTTGCATGAAGAAGTGTATCTTTTTCAGCCCCGCGGCTTTGTGCACAAAGGGCATGGAAACCAGGTGTGCAGGTTAAAGAAAGCATTATATGGTTTAAAGCAAGCACCACGTGCTTGGTATGAGAAGATACATGCCTATCTGGTTGCACATGGTTTTGAGAACAGTCCAACTGAAAGCACCTTATATGTTAAGCGTGCTAATGATGTGCTTCTGATCATTGTTGTCCATGTTGATGACATGATGCTCACTGGTCCTATTGAGAAGCATATTGTTGATTTCAAGGCTGATTTGCATGCCTCATTTGAGATGTCTGATTTGGGGCATTTGCATCACTATTTGGGTATTCAGTTTATGCAAGTTAATGGTGGAATGGCTTTGTGTCAAACAAAATATATTGACACATTATTGCAGCGTTTTGGCCTTGAAGACTGTAAGCCTAATGCCACTCCTATGGAGACAGGTTTACGATTGAGTCTTCATGATGCTGGAGATGCATTTGATGCTGTTCTCAATCAGCAGGCTGTTGGATGCTTGATTTATTTATGCATTACTCGGCCAGATATTCAATTTGCTGTCTCACAGATGAGCAGGTTTATGCATTGCCCAGGAGTCACGCATTGGAAGGCGGTTAAGCGCATCTTTCGCTACTTGAGTGGTACTCGGCTACTTGGGTTGTTTTATCCCAAGGGGGAATCACTACCGCCAGATTTGCATGCTTTTTCTGACTCAGATTGGGTTGGTTGCTATGACACTCGTGTATCCACTAGTGGTTTTTGCTTCATGCTTGGTAGCTCATGTATATCTTGGTTGAGCAAGAAGCAGCCTACTATGGCCACTTCCAGTTGTGAGGCTGAGTATAGGGCAGCTTTCACAACGACTATTGAGTGTGTGTGGCTGACGCCTTATGGATGATTTGGGTGTTGGCCAGTCTTCTGCCACCACCATCTTCACTGATAGTCAGAGCGCAATGGCAGTTGCGAGGAACCCTGTGTTCCATGCTCGCACTAAGCACATTGAGGTGCATTATCACTATGTCAGGGAGAGGTTCTCTGCTGGGGAGATTGGCTTGGAATATGTGCCCATGCAGGAGAACATAGCAGACCTTTTCACGAAGGCTCTGCCTAGGGAGAAGTTTGAAGCTTTCCGCAAAGCTTTGGGCTTACTTCCTTTTGTGGAGTGATTTCCACATAGCTTGGCACTTCCTTATACATGAGTTCCAGCTCCTTGTTCACTGCATCATTCCCAGGAGGGATTTGTTGATATATTTAGGTAGTGATGTGTATGAACACACTAGGACCGCTGGGGCACTTTTTTCCCTCTTTAAGAGGTTTTTTTCCCCCAGCTTGTATATATGCCTATTGCCCTAATGGGCTACTTATCTTTGTACATTCTCTAGTAATACATTCAGTATTGTGTGTTTGTGCTCCAAGCTTCTTCTTCTTCCTTGTGTTGTTCACGTGCTTCTGCAGATGTCTATCTCCAACAAATGACTCATGGGTGTTGGATAGTGGTTCCTCTCTTCATATGATGAGCAAAAAAGACCTTTACAGTTCCTTATATCCTCTAAAGGAACCCATCACAATAAAGGTAGGCAATAATGCAACATGTTTTACAGAGGGTAAAGGTAGGATTTCTTTCATTAATCCTAATGGGGATATTAGAAAGCTTTCAAATGTTATATATGTTCCACAAATCGGAAATAATATGCTTTCAATAGTTTCTATAAATAATCAAGGTCATGAAGTATCTTTCAAAAAGACAAGGGCTAACATTATGTATAGTTAAAACAATACTGTTGGGATTGGCGAGGAACAACCTGTATGAGTTTTTTGCTCATATAACCACTACAAATGTGGGCACAAGTAAGCTATGGCATGAGAGATTTGACTATATTGGATACCTTGTATTAAAGGAATGCATGGCAAGGGTATGGTTGCACACCTAGCATCGATTGCAGACCTGAAGGAATCATGTGGAGCTTGCATGATGG
Organism: Ceratopteris richardii; assembly: GCA_020310875.1. Lineage (NCBI taxonomy): Eukaryota > Viridiplantae > Streptophyta > Polypodiopsida > Polypodiales > Pteridaceae > Ceratopteris > Ceratopteris richardii. The sequence goes on along the minus strand of CM035432.1, from coordinate 38,812,513 downwards.
GCGATCAATAGAGGAAGAGGTTTCCAAAAGAAAGCAAGAAGAGAGCAAGCTATCATCTAGAGTTGATGCATGTTGACTTGTGCAGAAAGATGTCGACATAGGCCTTGGGGAATCTTCCTACATCATGTAACTCATCGATGACTAAGATGTGGGTGTACTTCGTGATAAGGCTCAAGATTTTGGTAGGTTTAAAGAATGTCTTCAACTTGTTGATATTGAAATAAGGAGGAAGATGAAGAAATTTAGTATGAACGATGGTGGTGCGTTTGTTGATATATTTACGTAGTGATGTGTGTGGACACACTAGGACCATGGGGGCACTTTTTTCCCTCTTTAGGAGGTTTTTTCCCCTGGCTTGTATATATGCCTATAGCCCTAACGGGTTACTTATCTTTGTACATTCTAGTGGGTTTCTCCTTCTTGGGATACATTAGATCCACAACACATACAACGGCATACAATACACTCTTCACCACTCCTTGTCTCTCAAGTCCTTGATTATCTTCTAGAGAGTCTCTACACACTTTTTGTCTCTATTTTCTCATCTATGTATGAATCTGTTTTGCTTGGTGTAGCTCTTTCTCCTATACTTCTTACTTGGCTTGTCAAATCCTTTGAAATGCCACTTCACTTGAATTGAATTCACGTTTGTATCCAAGTTCTTGGTCTTGGATGTGTAGCCCACTTCCCCACTCCCTGATGCACACATGTCCCAACTCCTTATATTGCTTATGATGCTTTTTCTTGTTGTATCCAGCCTTCCCACATAGAGACCAATGATATTCTATTTTATCTTGTAGTGACTTTACAAGAAAACAATCTTACACATTTGTTTCTTTCCAGCTCACTCATTCGTGGAAATTAGGATTTTCCTTATGTACTGTTCTTTATATATTGCACTTGTTGTATTCTTCTTAGATCATTCTTGTACATTCCTTTTATGTCATAAAAGAAGAAGAAGAAGATCATTCTTCCTTGTCAGAATTTGTGTGTGTGCTCCTCTTTGATTGTGAGAGTGTGTGTGTGTGGGAGCCCTCTTCCTTATCTCCTTTCTCGTGACATGTGTGAAGAATGAGTTCTTCTATGTGCAACTAAAACGTGTAGTGAACCCTTGTATGTCAAGCACTTGGACACACGGTTGCACCTTAGATAGCTTTCTATTCTCAATACAAAACTCAAATGGACATGTGCCTTTAGTCAATCAAATTAGACAAAGAGATCTTTCTAACAAGCTATAAATAACTTAATTTGGACAAGTTTTGATTAGGAAACGCAACTGACAAAGATGAACTACCTATCAACACAAGTATGCCACAGAATTGAACTTCACTCTCAGACTGATAACTCCCTGAATATATGTCCTTTGAGAAAGATATTTGATATAAAGAAATTATACACAAATAGCTTTTTAATAAGATAAAAATCAAGTAATTTGGATAAGTTTTGGTTAGGAAATCGAACTAACCAAAATAGACCACCTATGCACACAAGTATACTAAAAAACTAGACTTCACTCTCTGATAGATATCTCACAGAATATAAATCCTTTGAATGATATATTTGGAAAAAATAAGGTGCATTTAAAGAGCTTTCCAACAAGCTAAAAAGCAAGAAATTCGGATATGTTTTGGTTGGTAAATTTAATGGACCAAAATAGACTACCCGTCTACATAGGTATGCTAAAAAACTAGACTTTACTCTTTGACTGATATCTCACAGAATATATAAGCTTTGAAGGAGATATTGAGATTTAAAAAAATAAACAAGATAAGCTTTTCAACGAGTGTTTAAACATAAGAAATGATTACATATACATTGAGATATGAGCTTCACAATAGAGCTGTGTAGAAAATGATGTGCGACTGGAAGGAGTCTATGGGAAGACAAAATGACAAAATGACCAAATCCGACTATTGGGAGCTCTTGCCTCTTTCTTTCCTTGTTTAGAACGTGCTCCCACTCCACTTCTATAACCAATGAGCATGTGAAGAAGTTTGCACCTCCTTCTTAGCTCACCACTTTCATTTGATTGCCCACTACATGCCACTTACTACAAGGCAGATATTGTATCTTTTACTCATCATGAATTTTGACTAGATTTTTTTCTTTTCTTTTTTCTTTTCTCTTCTTTTCCTTTATCTTTATATTTGGTAAATTTATCCAAGCATAGCTCATGTGAAAATGAGCTTGTACATTTATCTTCAACACTCCCCCTAAAGCTCATTTGGGAGTTATCTTCAACCATGTCCTGCAAATTTATCACATCCTTGAAACCTTTGAGTTTAGAAGCATCCAAAAACTATGTAAACATATTTGCAACCTGCTCTTTGGTTCTAATGAACTTTATCTCCACATCTTTGCTCAATACCTTCTTTCTTACGTAATGGTAGTGGACCTCTATGTGCTTGCTCTTTGCATGAAACATAGGATTACTTGCCAAGTAAATACTTGACATGTTATCACCATATATAGGGATGGTTCCAACTTGCACTTCAATATCAGCCAAAAGCTTTTTAATCCACATTGTTTCACATGTGGCAAATGCTAATCCTCTATATTCAGCCTCCATGGATGAAAGTGCAACAGTAGGTTGTTTCTTTGAGCTCCATGTGATAGGTTTGCTTCCTATCATGAACACATAACATGAGGTTGATCTCCTATCTTCCTTTGAACCTACCCAATCAGTATCGCTAAAGCCTTTCACCTGCAATTCTTCATCAAACTTGTAAAACAAAGCATGATTAACTGTATGCTTTATGTATCTCAACACTCTCTTCGCTGAATTTAAATGTTCACTTGTCGGGGCTTGCATAAACTAAGAAAGTACACCAACAACATAAGATAAATCAAGTCTTGTAATGTTTGCATAGATTAATGATCTTACAATGCTTCTGTATGTTGTTACATCTTCCAATAGTTCTCCATTATTTTAGCAAATCTTTGTATTTGTGTCCATGGGTTGAGTGAGTGGTTTGCGTTCACTCATTCCAAATCTGAAAAGAACATCCAACAAGTACTTCGTTTGCATTCACTCATTCCAAATCTGAAAAGAACATCTTACAAGTAGATGCCACTTTTTCCATAAACAACTTCAATTCCTAAAAAATATTTCAGCTCTCTAAGATCTGAAAGTTTAAACTCCTTATCAAGCTTCCTTTTGATATCTTTAATCCCTATAACATCATTTCCTGTTATGATGAGGTCATCGACGTATATGCAAATATATACCTCTCTATTTTCTTCCTTCTTCATGTACAATGAAGGATCTGCACTACTTGGCTTGTATCCACACTTAGTTAGATATTCTACCAATCTCTGATTCTATGCTCTTGGTGCTTGCTTCAAGCCATAAAGTGCCTTTTTCAACCTGCAAACAAAGTCTAGATGGTTTTCATTTTCAAATCCAACCGGTTGACTCATGTATACCTCTTCTTGTAGTTCTCCATTGAGAAAAGCATCTTTGATGTCGAGTTGATATAATGGCCATCTCCTTGAAGCACCAATTGCTATTAATGTTCTGATTTTTCCCATCTTTGCAACAGGGCTGAAAACTTCATCATAATCTATGCCTGGTGTTTGTTTAACTCCTTTGGCAACTAATCTAGCTTTATATCTAGCTAGTGAACCATCAACATTCCTCTTTACTTTAAACACCCATTTGTTTGGAACAATCTTCATACCTTCTTTCTTTGGCACTAGCTCCCATGTGTGATTATCTTTGAGAGCTTTGATCTCTTCTTTCATAGCTTGCTTCCATTCCTTTTGTGTGTAAGCTTCTTCATATGTCTCAGGCTCTTTGTCTTTGATAACCTTCATCATGTATGCAAAATGTTTCGCCATGAAACTATCATAACTCAGCCTTTGAGTTGGATACCTTTTCCTTGAAGATCTTCTTTCATTGCCTTTAGAAAGTTGCTTCTTTAACCTATTCATCTTTACCTGGGAGTGATTACCTCTTCATATTCTTCTTCACTTGCATCTATCTCATGGTTTGGAGTAGCACTTGCTTCTTCGGCTCTACTATGAGCTGAATTCGGAGACAAAGAATGACTCCCCCTCCATGTTGAACATTCTTCATTTGATGTGGATGCCTCTCGACCTGAAACCTTTGTGCTTGATTGTTGAAATTCTCTTTGATTTGTTCCTACATAATCATCACAATCTTCTTCAAGAATCTTTTCCTTTCCTTTATCTTCATACCATGGTCTTAGTTCATCAAAGACCACATCTTGCGAGACTCTTACTTCCTTTGTTCTAGGGTTGTAACACTTGTATGCTTTTTGCTCCATCGAGTAGCCGAAGATAATGCATTTTTCTGACCTTGGTTCCATCTTTGTTCTAACTTCTTGTGGAATGTGAACAAAGAAAACACGTCCAAACACTTTGAGGTGTGTAAGATCAGGTTTCTTACAGGAATATACCTCCTCTGGAGTCAAGTGATGTATTCTCGATGTTGTGCACCTATTCATCAATTAAATGGCGATTGTGGTAGCTTCAACCCAATAGTACAATGGTACCTTCATCTCGTTGAGCATGTATCTTGCAATTTTAGTAATTTGCCTATTTTTCCTCTAAGCCACTCCATTTTGTTGTGGTGTATACCTACAAATAAACTGCCTTTTGATCCCATTCTCTTCTAGAAATCTGAAAATTCTTTGGGGAAGTATTCTCCTCCACCATAGGACCTTAAGGTTTTGATAGATCTTCCTATTTCTTTTTCAATTTCAACTTTGAATCTTTTGAATATAGAAAACACCTCTGATTTTTGCTTCATACAAAATAGCCATACCTTTCTTGAGTGATCATCAATGAAGGTGACAAAAAATCTATTACCAGCCATTGATGCCTCTTGGGTTGGTCCCCATACATCCGTATGTATCAAGTCCAAGACATTTGGGACCACATAATTGCTCCTCTTGAATGGCTGCCTCGTTTGCTTTCCTAGTTGAGAAGCTTCACATAACTCATGTAGTCCAATTCTATTAAATTTTGGAAGACCTCTTATCACACGATAGATGAAGGTTAGCAGAGATGTAGTGTTTGAGCTTCTATGCAGATGCCAAATATGGACTTAATCTTGAACCAAATGACAAAGAAAATGCTGAAAAAATCAAGTGCAAATATGGACTCATTCACACGATAGATGAAGGTTAGCAGAGATGTAGTGTTTGAGCTTCTATGCAGATGCCAAATATGGACTTAATCTTGAACCAAATGACAAAGAAAATGCTGGAAAATCTAGTGCAAAATCTCAAGTTTTGAGTGGACTAGATGCATCACCAAGCAATACTTCCAACTCAAATCCATGGAGTGGAAGATTGCGTGGAAATTTTAGTCTAGAAAATCCATCAAATACATCCAAGCAAGGTAAAGAAAAGCTTTCTGCTGGTATTAAAACATCTACAAGTTTTGAAGACATTGATGGAGATTCAAGTGGTTCAAAAAAGAGTCTTGATGAGGAACTTGGATTGACCTCAATGAAGACTCCATGAGTAAGAAAGGCACATGCAGATGATACAAGGAGAAGTGACCCAAGACTAAGAAGATCTAGGAGGATGCGGAATTCAGTGCAATGATTGACATATGATAGTTACATGGCTCGTCATTGTGCCTACATGACAAAGGTAATACAAGATGTTGAACCTTCTTGTTTTGAAGATGTGATTGGAAATGTAGATTGGAAAAAGCTATGGATGAGGAGATGTTTGCACTTTATGGAAACAATACATGGAAACTAGTTCCATTTCTAGAAGGAAAGAAACCCATAGGCTGCAAGTGGGTTTACAAGGTAAAGCACAATGTTGATGGTAGCATAAGTAGGTACAAAGCATGATTATGACCAAAAGGTTATGCACAGACATATGGCATTGATTATGAGGAAATGTTTAGCCGTGTAGCTAAAATGTCTAGTGTCAGAACACTTGTTGCACTAGCTACATCAAAAGGATGGACTTTGCATCAAATGGATGTGAAGAATGCTTTCCTACATGGTGAGTTAGAGGAAGAAGTATATATGGACCAACCACAAGGATATGAAGATTCAAAGCACATATAATATATTTGCAGGTTGTAAAAGGCTTTTTATGGACTTATACTGAGGTAAAGCAACTCTTTATGCAAGAATTTGACATGAAAGATCTTGGTGTATTGTGCTACTTCTTGGGCATTGAGTTTATACATACAAAAACAATTATATGGATGTCACAAAGGCAATATGCGTTGAGTATGTTACAAAAGTATGGTATGGCTGATTGTAAGCCAATTTCTATGCCATTAGGTCATAATTTAAAGTTGGATACTACATCAGGTGAAGCACTTGAAAATGCTACTATGTACATGAAAATTATGGGAAGTTTGATATATCTCACAATTACAAGGCATGATCTAAGCTACATTGTTGGACTTGAAAGTCAATTTAGGCAGGTTCCTAGGAAGCTGCATATAGATGCTCTGAGGTGCACCCTATGTTATATGAGTGCTACTTTGAATTATGCATTGTTTTATGAAATTGGTGTAGATTTGCAGGTTCATGGATACACCGATGCAGATTGGGCTGATAGCATTCCAAATAGAAGATCTACTAGTGGCTTTCTATTCCCACTTGGGAGTGCAGCTATTACATGGATCAATAAGAAGCAACCCACTGTTGCTTTGTCGAGTACATATGCTGAGTATAGAGGTGCTACAATGGGAGCATGTGAAGCATCCTGGTTAGAGATGCTACTTATCAATTTAGGTGTGGAAGTGCAAAAGCCTATCACCATCTATTGTGATAATCTTAGTAGCATATAGTTAGCAGGGAACCCTATTTTTCATGATAGAACAAAGCATATTGAGGTGCATTATCACTTCATCATAGAGAAGGTATTAACAGCTGATATTGATCTTGTTTATGTAAGGACAAATGAATTGGTTGCTAATATTTTTACTAAAGCACTTGGAGCGGAGAAGCTGAAGAATTCTTGAAAGATGCTTGGATTAGAGGACATGATGTTGAGCTTGAGGGGGAGTGTTGAAATATCAAGCTCAACATGTGATGATCCAGGATGACACATATCATTTTTTCATTTCTCTGACATGTATAATGGTCACACCGGTATATGTCAGGGATACTTCATTGAGGTTTACTAGATTTATCTACCGAGAGTGATGGCACATTTGTTTCTTGCCATCTCACTCATTCGTGGACATTATGATTTTCTTTATGTATTGCTCTTTATATATTGCACTTGTTGTATTGTTGTTTTAGGTCATTCTTGTACATTCCTTTTATGTAATAGAAGAAGAAGAAGATTATTCTTCCTTGTCTCAATCTGTGTGTGCTCCTCTTTCATTGTGCATGTGTGTGTGAGAGAGAGCTCTCTTCCTTATCTCCTTCCTTATGACACTTTTGGGGCAAGTGGTTAGCCCATCATACTCTTATCCGGTTAGCCCAATCTCGACACCATCTCCTACTTAGCCGGTTAGCCCAATCATGACACCATCTCCTACTTAGCATCATATGAAGGTCCACATCCTTCTTGAATCTTGGAATTCTATCAAGACTCTTTTCATTGATCCATCTAAGACCCTCAAGTTAAGGGGAGTCATGCTCGATAAGGAGGTGATCCCTCGAGCACTCAAAGGCATTGAATCTTCTCCACAACAGACACCATCCTTCATAATCCACTCTACTAGCCATGTCAATGTCCTCAAAAACCAATCCATTGGCATGTTTCTTATTTCTAGAGGTATTTCCACAAGCAAAAACCTTTGGTTCCAAGGCTCAACACCTCTAATGCCCTTGATACGGAACCAAATCGAGTCATTTTATCTTATACCAATAGTCCATTTTCAATCTTCATTGATCTTGACAAACTATTTCACTTTGTTCAAACTCTTCCATAAGGAGAAAACTAAGTTCGAGCTTCTGAGAGTCACCTGATAGGGTGAGAATAAAAGAGTGAGAAGATCAAGACCCTCCACATAGGAAGGCTCATAAACCTAAGAGTGCTCTTGTTTTTAAAAAATTAGTTTGGCCCAAGAGGCATCTATGTTGCACCATGCTTTAATTAACCATTTGGTCACCAACTTATTGGCCATTGATTCAATTTCTAGAATGTCCAAAACACCTTCATCTTTTTGGCTTATGCAAGTAGTCCATTTAGTTTTGGGGCCCCTTATATTAGGATCTCCCATCTTGAGAAAATTGCTGCAAATTCTTTCCAATTTGATAAGCTCTTGGTCCTTTGGTCTCTAGCAAGAGAGAAAGTAAATAATCTGATGAAGAAGGAATGTGTTAACCACCATAGCTTTCCCTCCTAGCTTGATATACATACCTTTCTAGTATGTCAACTTGTTATCAAGCTTATAAAGAGCCCAATTCCATCATTGACTCATCAAAATGTTGAATCTTATTGTATTACCTAACAAGCAGAAGATTGTCCCTTGGGGATCATCTGGCAACTATGATCAACCCAACTTTGAGGTGTATGCATGTTTTAGAGTGGTTTATTTTGGAATTTAATGCCTTACAAAATGTATTTAGGCAACACCAAAAGGTATCAATTATGGTCAGTTATGGTTAGATCGTGATGCACAAAATCATTCATAACATCAACAGAGAGTCTCATGATCATTTGGTCTTGATTGAGGGGAACAAAGAGGCCTTCAATAAGACCTAAACAAGTGTAATGATCCACAAGTCAATTGAGCCCATTGACAACAATCGCAAAGAGAAGAGGGGCTAAGGGGCAACCATACTAGCAGAACATTTTAATTGAATAGTGTGAGAAAGTTGGCCGTTGATGTTTATCTGAGCTGGCACATTTCCAAGCAATGTTGAGATCATCTTAATGAATTTTTTGATGCATCCCAAGTCTTTCAGAGATTGGAGAATGAAGTCTCACTCAATTCTATCATAAGCTTTACCAAAGTCAATCTTAAGGAAGAGAACATCTTGAGGAGACTCTTCAACAAAAACCAGACCTTTCCAAACATCAAATATAGCATCAAGGATGGACCCCCCTTGATGAACCCTTTTTTATCCTCACTGATCCATTTTTGTAACTAACAAGCAATTTGATTAGCAATAACTTTAGCAAGGTTAATACCATTATTGAAACATTTGGGTAGTGCACCTAAAGAAAGATCCTCTTGCCACACTAGACATAATGGATTGCTCACCATGTGCTTGAAGGTCTTGAAAAATCCATTGGTGAGGCCATCTAGCCCCGAGCTTTCTTTTTATTCTGACTCTAGAGATAACAGCCATGCAATCACGCCTATGTGGAGAAAGAGGCGTAGAAACCCCAAAAACTAGGTAAGGTGATTGATAATTAACATACAATTTTCTTCATCCGTCTTGCACTCAATCTCATTGATGCGTAGAAACCCCAAAAACTAGGTAAGGTGATTGATAATTAACATACAATTTTCTTCATCCGTCTTGCACTCAATTGCATTGATGTCCATCACGAAAGGGATTGGTTATTCTTGAGGAGGCCACACATCTCTTTAGTGGGTTTGTTTGTCTTTCTTACCCACCAATCTTTGAAGTATACCTATATATTCTTCTTTGAATTTCTTCTTCATATTTTGTCAAGAAGATCTCATCTTGCATCAAAGAGAGGCAAAGAGGATTTTGATTAGAAAGAGTGTATTACTCAAGCTTGAACATCTCTAGTTAGCAACTACCTCTTCAAGTCATCAAGAAGATTCAGCCTTGACTCATTTGATTCATGAGACTCTACCACAGGATGAATTGTTTTGTAATGTCAAGAAAAAAATTCAAGAAGGAAGTTTTCACAAAGTGAATGCATTTTAGGAAAAGGATGGGTTACTATTCTAAAAGAACCTATTGTATGTGCCTCCAAGAAAGCCCAGGATCCAAGTACTTCAGCAACCTTACAATAGGACATTTTAGAGTGAATAAAACAATATAATTCATATCGCAGGATTTTTGGTGGCCTCAAATGTGGAAGAAAGTCAAAGAACATATCCAAACTTGTGACATTGTTGGAAAACAATGCCACATCATTCCAAAATCCATTTAGGGCAGAAACCCTAATTTTGGTACTTAGTCATTTTTTGGCACAAAAATGGGTAAATTTTTTATTATCCTATCTTGTAGAGCTTGAAAAGAGCTTTCCAATGGTATATGACATTTAGTCAACCTAACCCTAATTTTCTATTGATTTAGGGTTTTGACCTCATATGATAGCTCTAAGCATAAGGATCATAAAAATGTTGTTAGATCATTCATCAGGTGGTCAAAAGTGTGAAAAAGCATGCCAAGAAGCTATTTTAAAGTTAGTTAAAAGCAACTTTAAAAATAAAGCAAACTCACTTAAAATAAAGCTAAAAACATGCGATCTAGCTTTTGGCAACAAAAATCAGCTTTATTATGTGAGTTTTTTCCAAGAGCTTTGGAAGGCTATAAAAGAAAGACTCTGGGTCACTTTTAGAACATCCTACACCAATTGGCAATGCCAATTTTTGGTCCCTCATTAGAGGTGGTGCTCTAGCACACATGGGACAGCCATGGTGCACTCTAGGAGCATGTTGAGGAGCAGCTATGGAGTTCTTCTTGGAGAAGAGTGTGCTCACACTCTTGCGTATGGAGACGACCTGCCCATCAGAAGCTTGGTGGTGTGGATCAACCATCTACATAATGTATTTGAAGATTTTCTTCTACATGAAGATTTCGGTGTACTTCAAAGACATTGGATGGAGTTTAACATAAGATTTGCATCTTATGTTAAGAATTCAGGTACATATTCTCTTTATGCACACAAGTACTACTTGGAGTTTATGGAGGCAAAAGCATCCATATCAAGAGGAGTCATATTCGGCATATCTAAAGGAGAATCAGTGCATACATGCTACATGCACATTTGGATGAGGTGTTAGAGAAGGTGTGTTCACATGAGTATGAGGATTTCTGACAACAACATGTTAGCATGTTGGAATCAATGTCCAATAATCTTTCATCCATGCGAACCTGAAACTTCGTAGTGTGAAACCATCTTTTACAAAGTTAAAAGATAACAAAATCAAAAGCAAAACACTTACGTTTTTTAAGATCGCATATAGAAAAGCGAAGGAAGAAGTTTTACGTTTTTGTATAACGAAAGCTTTTATGGATTACGATATGAGTTTTTTATCGTGATTAGATCGCAAGAGCTTTATGGACGGTCGTGGCTTTTTTTATTAAGCTTTTCAAAGAGTTACAACTACTATATAAGGAGGCCCTTTGCTCCTTGTATACTCACTCACTCAAAGATCTAGAGCTTGGAGATCTTCTTGAAGACAGAGTGTTCTCACACTCTTGAAGGAGGTGAAGTTTTGGTGAAGGAGAGGCTACTCTCATTGCAACAGGAAGTCTTCTACGAGGTGGTGGTAACTATCTTTTGTGAGTTAACCTTGTGGTTGATTTACAATTTCGTTACACTATTTTGTTAGCTTCGTTGCTTCATTCTCTTCACACACACTTAGATTATTTCCACATAATCTAAATTTTGTATCATCATCTTCTTATTCTTCCATTAGTGAGTGCACCACTTTATATGGTCGAGTAGTACTCCCATGTTGTAATTTGGACATCTATTATTTTTAGTGAAGTAAGCATCCAGCGTACGTTCCCTATCCTTGTCTCAAGATCCCTTTCTTTCTCTATCTCACTTATCATCTTGTCAATTAAGTTGTGGATGCTCAAGAGGTTTTAGTATTGGAACGATCTTGGGGCCCCAAATTCCAACATAGCATTCTATGCTAATTCTGTAAGTATGTGATCTTTCACACAAACATCTGATTTAGGGTCTTCCATAGCCTAAAATCAGATTAGGGTTTGCTGAATATCAGTTTCCAACTGATCTTTCCTCTTTCTGTCACTCATATACACTCTTCTACAACCTATCAGGTCATACATCTCATACATATTCAGATTTCTGTCCCTACATCTGAATATTCTTGTAAATTTTGTACATTCACTCATCCATCTATTTCTATTCACATAGAGTGGTTGAGAATTTTGCTCCCACATTGTAATTTGACATTTGTATATATGATAGTGTAAGTAAGCAGTGGCTTACATAACACTTTACACATGTTGTCTAATCTTTCTCTATCTTTGTCTCATCATTTGTATGATTAAGTGTGGTATATTCATGTTTTGTCAATATTGGAAGATTGTTGGAATATGTGTTGTAGATCCTGGAAACCTATGGAACTATGGACCTGTGATATTAGTTATGGGCCTACTAAATTTCCAACAGACACTTGTGATGATCTAAGTTGCCACATTATACATCTTTAGACTTCATGGATTGCCTAATGATATTGTCAGTGATCCATGTCCATAGTTCATATCTAGCTTTTGGAATAGTCTTTGCAAGCTCCTTGGTGTTCAAGTTAAATTTTCTATAGCCAATAATTCACAAATTGATAGACAAATAGAACGAGTGAATCAAGCCTAGAACAATATCTCTGTTGCAGCATCAACTATCATCAAAATGATTCGTTTGAGCTTTTGCCCTTGACAGAGGTTGCCTATAACAACAACGTTCATACATCTACCAAGCAGATCCCTTCTTTGCAAATTATGGATAATATCCACGCCCAATACCTCATGGATATTCACAAAGAACTCAAGGAAGAGATCCATAGAGCTCAAGAATAATATAAGTATTATGCAGATCAACATCATGTTCAAATTCCATCATATTATATTTGGGATAAAGAGTGGTTACTCATAAATAATGTGCAGACTTCAAGGTTCTATGCAAAGCTTGACCAGCACAAGTTTGGTCCTTTCACCATCTTAGCTGAGAATCAATCTAGTCACCTTCAAGCTCCAATTACCGAGTACCATGAGAATTGTAATAAAGTAAGTCTATGTTCTAGGGATCCGACTACAGACAGATCTGAAATCGGATACCGTTTGGTCACTTGTCTGTAGGACCAAATATCTCAAGAATAGACTCAAGCATAAGTTCATGTGCTCTCATATTCAAGTGATATCAACCATTTGGACTTTAAGTACCACTTCTTGCAGTTCGGGATTGCTAGGGAACTACTTACTATCTAAAGAGTATGAAGAACTTCGTTCTCAATACTTGGAAGAATGTTATTCTTCAAAGAATTGAGATTCTTTCTAGGGAATCAAATATCTTGAGCAAATGATTCATCTTGGAATCTTTTGCAATGTTGGAAGGATATTTGAAAGAAATTCTTTCAAACAATATCCAGAAAGTTTATTGATTCAATTGTATTCATGTCTTGAGTATCAAACTAGAGACTAAATATCACCTTTTGGATATGGTTTCCCATGCCACTATGAAAGTTTAAGCTGAACTTTCATTTATGTGATATTGACTCCTATTCTTGAGTTTGATACAAGATTCATTATTATTGGTCAACCTTTAGTTGTTACTAGAGTCCTTTCACCAATCAAAATTATGTTTAAAGTCCAAGCATCTGTTGATGATTGATCCAATAGTAATGCAACTATGAATACATAACTTTGAACTTTATAGCCCATTAAGGAAAATTTCACACTTGCTTTAAGTCATTGGGAACTTATCTTAGTTCCTAAAGATTGCTTAGTTAGTTGGATCATTTATCAGAGATGCAACTATAGAACAAAGCATCCTCTTATTGACGTCAAAAATCAATTGATTTTGAGGTTCAACCTTTGATTTCCACCACTCCTTGGGATGAGATCAAATGAAAACTTATAAAAGCTTCATAGTTTTTCTTGGCACCTTCATAATAGAACATCATCATTTTTTGGTCCTATCATATAGGATGAATTATGTGTATTTTGGGAAGAGTCCATGAATCAATTAAGATCCTCTACTTGGAACGTCTACCTTCCCAAAAATAAATTCATCTTGAACATGGTAGGAGAATGATCTCACATGAAATAGAAGGCTTAACTATTTCATTTTAGGGTTTCTCTTTTAGGAAATATCTCAATTTCCAAAAGTCACTTACAGAGGTTTCATCGTGAGATACGAATCTTGAAACCACAAAGAAACTTCTTAGAACTTTCTATATCTTCTAAATAGAAGAGTGCTCATTGAACTTGGAAACATAGTTGAAGTTATCATCCAATCTTGGGATGCTTGAGAAGTTACATAAAGTACGTAACTAATCAAGTAAAGCTTATCTGCATGATTTTCTAAGTACATCCGGGACTTAGAGTCATCATACAGCACAAAAGCTTTGCAAGTAATTAAGCTTTCTTGGTCATCGAGAATACTTGACTTTCTCCTAGTGCCTACTTATACCTAGCAAGACATCAAACATACTTAATTATCATTAAGTATTTGTCTTTGATAGTGAAGTATCAACTTGGGAAGGAATCAACTAATTACTTGAGCTACAAACTAGAACTTACATGTGTTTGCAACTAACTAGTCCTCTGTCTTCCGTAATGTCAAATTGTGACCTTTATAAAGTAAGCTAAATACTAAGAGAGTACATTTTCATATCTACTTGCAAACAACATCTCGTTCAATCATGCAAACGCATGTATCTATATGCAAATCCATATGCTCACATGTGTATGCATGCATGTTCTTTGCATGCCCAAAAAATTATTGCAATAATCATGCATAAGCTTGATGCATGGCTTTTCCTTGTACTAAGAATGTATATCATGCAATCTTGATGCATGTATATCCTTTCCTTTGTCCTAATGCACTATGATATAAAAACATATCCTTGTGGTGCAATAAAAAACTTACTCAGTGGAAAGGAAATCTGGAATTAAAGTACCAAAATACATTCTTTGATGCACAAGGATCCCTTTTTTTTTTAACAAGTCTTTCCTTAATGCAAGCTAATGCTTGGAATGAGAAGTGGATTGTTTAATTATCCTAATCTAGACTTAATCAATTGAAATCTTTGCTATTTCAATGTGCATCTAGGATTAAGTGTAGAATAATGAAACAAGATAAATCAAGCATTAAGGTCAAGTAGAAACTAGAAAATACTTAGCTTTGATCATAGCTTCGTCCATCCTTTGATCCTTGGGAAGAGTTGTTCTTCATCCTTTGGTCCATGGCAAAGACTACATACTTCTCCTTGAAGACCATAGCTTCCTTGTCATTTTCTTGGACTATGTTTGTCTTAGCCTGTCCTTTGCCTTTCGATGAGGTGGGGATGAAGTACACACAAAGAGAAAAGAGCAATACTCCATCCTGCACAATTAAGTTGAATCTAACGCCATTCAAATGATGAGGTCCAAATCCATCATATATAAGTTGCCATATTGCCCATAGGGAACTACGTAGCTAGTGGGACGCAATAGCAATGGGAGCACGTCTGACTCTAGATCAGAGGGTTGCAAGATCGGTTGCTATTACTTCTGCAACCTAAACACTAATCAAAATTAAATAGAAATCCAAGTATGTAGTCTGCAACCGTGTCAACGGTAATTAAGTATGTGGAAGGTAAAACATAATTTTTGCCTATCCTTAAAGGGATTTTGGTACAAATCCAGAAAGCATGAGTGGATGCTTAAGACTTAGGTAGTAGAAAGATTCCTATAAAGTCCCCGGGGTAGGTACCTAAAGCATCAGTAAAGAAAGGAATCTAAAGACAAGAAGTCAAAAGCTCTTGTCACTACAAAATTGGTCAAGGATAAACCAATTGAACTTGAATTTGAGAAAATTCAAGAGCTTGGAATTTTAATTGGTTTTCATTTGAAAACCCTAGCAAAGAAGAATGGATGCTCCATCAAAAGGTTTTCAAGTTTCCAAGGCAAAACACATGATTTTGAGACGATCATGTGAAGGAATCAAAACCTAGAAAATCTCATTAGAGGTAATACCAAAAACTTCAAAATTCTTGTCAAGAATTGAAGCAATAAGGTACTCTATCAAGAGATGTTTTAACTTTAGGATAAGTAGCACCCACACATTAATGTGAATATAAAGTAGGGTGGTATGGGACACCAGATTTTATACTCAGATTGATGTAGGAAAGATGGTATGGGACATCGGACTGGGATGATAATTATCTTTTAGTTCCTAGATTGGATCTTGAAAGTTAAGTTGATCCTCAATGGAATTAAAACTTCAAAGATGGAGTTTAAATTCAAGGAGGATAAATGTAGTATCTCAAAATACTTTAAGATAACTTCAAGATAAAGAAATGAGAAGATATGAAGTAAGTAACTTCTAAGATCTTCTTGAAACACTTCAAGCTTAAGTGTTGTTGATCAGAAAAATTCTAAAAAAATTGGACTTTGATTTTGAGTTGATCTTTTCAACTAAGGATTTGATTGACTAAGTCAAACATCAAGTTCCTAGTGTAACTTGGTAAATTCACTCCTTTGATTCAAAGAAATGCACAAGAATTACATTCTAACTAAGAAGTTTGAATATGACCTAAACTTAGTCTCAAGTGATGCATTATTTGACTACAAAACTCATCAACTGAACCTCAGTGGGTCGACACACTGATGTTGGTTACCACACTAGTATCTTGTGGTTAGTTGATGTTTTCAAGTTGCTTTGAATCTGTTGTGAAAATAGACATATCCTAAGACTATCAAGGCCACACTCCTAATAGAGAGAGCACGTATCCACCCATCCAACTCCACCGATATATATACCTCTATCCCAAGGGGGTGCATGTCCTTGAGATTAGCCAAGTGTCCCTCATGTGGACACTTTCCCAAGGGTGATCACATGCCTTCTAATTTCCCAAGGTCTATCACATGCCTTCTAAATCAAATGAGGATTCTTCTCTCACGTACACACAAGGTGGCTCCTAGAGAAGCTTCTCCCAAGACTAAGGTTCCCACACCTTAGGATAAATCAAGCCTAAGGTTCCAACCATTCAATTGGGAGCTCATATGAATAAATACCTCAAGGGTAAAAACCAAGGGTTTCACCCAAAGGTTCAAGGCATGTTTCAAGGGTTATTCAAGGGCTATACCAAGCCAAACATACATCATATTCTAACCTTTAGAATCCATATTTTTAACCTTCTGAACCCATGGATTATACAACATTCTTCCCCCCTTTAACATTTTCATCCTCGAAAATGTGTGTAGGTATAATATGTGAATTATTCCCCCGTGCACCATGATCTATACTCTGAGCATTGTCATCTCTCTCTTTAGATTCATTTCCAGTAATCAAATAAAGGCTAATCCCTACCATACTATCTTCTCATTCCTTGGCAACTTAGGTGCCATCCAGGTTTTCTTGAAACATAAAGTTCAAGCCTTCCGAATGATAATATACCCAATTTTGAAAGTTTGTGTCTACAATTGGATCCCTATCTTGATCACCCTAGATCAATTCTCAGAATAGAATTTAATCCTTTTGACATTTAAGACTTAGATCCAACGATGACTTTTAGGAATTGGGAATTATCAGGTAGACCATTCTCTTGGGTCTCTACCTTGTTCTTTGTTAGCTAGTTCTTTCCAATGAGAATCAGTACTAACTATCTTGAATTGACTCTGGTTCATACTCGAGATAGTTATGTATACTGACCTCGAAGATCACCAAAGCTTTGAAAAGAGCTTACTAAACCAATTCCTTCAAATCCTCAAAATAATTGAGGAATAATGCTTTATCAAGCCATCAAGATACCCTCTAGATTTTCTATTGGATGATTCAAGTTTTGCAGCTTTAGTTCCAAGGACTTGCAAGAAAGATACCTGTTTCTAGGCATCATATCTCAAATCTTGCTAGGAACATTCTTGAATCACTTGTTCTCACCAAAGATTCAAAAGAAGATCTTTTACATATCATTCTTTCATTCAAGGCTATTATACTTGAATAGGCTTGACTTACTTTTGGAGTTTATCTTCGTAAACTCCCAAAATTCTTTACCTTCTTACTTATTCAAATTTATGGTTCCACATAAAATTTGGCTGTGCATTTTATTAAGAAAAATGCGTCTGCTGAAGAGGATAAAGGATAGCCTTTTCTAGGGTAAATGTCATGTTCATTCTGTTTACCCTTTTGTTCATACAACTAAGTGTATTAAATTGGTTCAAGGAGGTACATTTCTACACCTCATAATGAACCTAAGACCTTAATCTAAATGGTCTTATCTTTAAGGATTATTGTGATGTTACCTATTGAATTTTTAGCCTATTTTCTATCTAGCCATTAGAGAAAAATCTCAAATGGGAGTTAGTTCTCAGTGCCCCATACCAGTGAGTTCTTTCTCCAATCCATAGAATGACATCTTTAACCTCCCACATTTTTTGCCCTTATCTTTTCAATGCTCTCTGATCATTTACCATGATCATGAATCCCATCTTGGAACTTCTTGGCATCATTTTCATGAGAGCAAAGACTAAGGTTTCTGATATAATGCTAATTAATTCAAAGGTCTCTTTAGGTTGACCTTTGAACTTTACTTGGTATCACACTATAAAAGGGTTTGATCTTTTTGACCAATTTTTGCCTCTTAGATTTATCGAACCATAAAGGGTTGGATATATTTGACCAAGTTAAGTCAATTGGTTTTCTCAAAAATTCCTCTAGCTAATTTAATAGGAGATAAGATCGAGTCTTTTCTCCTTTAGATCCCTTTTTCAATGATATTTACCCATGGGATTTTCTTGGGATCTTCAACTCATACCTTCACGAGTTGATATCTTTGCTTAAGTCCTCAACATCATGTTGATGTTCTTCAAACCATTAACTATTCTCCTTTTAGGGATCAATGATTATATGTCACCCTTTTGACTTAAGCAAGTTGACATGCTTATCGATCCAAACTTTGGATCCATCTTTATCCATTCTCAAATGCCCTACTCTGATTATGCTTCAAATCTTTGGCTAGCTTAATTTATTTGCCAAATTGGAATTCTTTAATGAATTCCCTTCTTACCTATCTGGTTCTTATTTTGTTTGAGATTTAACTCAAACACACTCAGGTACTTGGACATCCAATGTACTCCTTAACTTTCATGAAAGAGTTAAGGAATATCTTTTGCTTAGTATCATATTGATGATACATTTCTTCCCCCCTTTAAAGAGTTTTTGTCCTCGAAAACTGTATGAAATTGATGATCTTTTAATTTCCTATCCAAATGGAGGTTCACTTATGCTAAGTCCTTCACTCAAGCAGCTCTCCACTATCCTTGAGCTTAAGCTTCCATTATCCTTAAGTTCAGTGTCCCATACCACTGAACCCACTTAAGTGATATTGTAAACCTAGATGTCCCATACCATCCGGTTTACAATCCCACCTTATTGTAGACAACTTTAGCTCTTACTCAAGGATTAAACTTTATTCGATTTAGTCTTATCAAATATAATCAAAATCTTTGTAAGTTACATTCTTACATAGTCTTGATTTGTTCTTTGAAAAGACGTTGAGCGTTCATTGAACTATTTTCTTGATTAGATGCAATCAAAGTTATCTTTGTTTATGTCATTTGATAATAGAGCTAGTATTCTCATACTAGATATCATCTATTGACATAAGTAGGCATCTGTATCAAAGGATATAGTCAATCATAAGCTCTGTTAAATGGTTACCTTGTTAACCATCTTGACAAATTATTTCTTACTCATAGAGCACATTTTGGAGTAGAGTTCTTAAGGGTTTCTTTCAACCCTTTAATCTTCCTCTTCTCTAGATAGGCATTCTTGAAGAAATTTTCTCAAAGCTTCAAATGGATCCTATCGCTTGTCAATGAAGGAAGAAGCTTATTGGGGAAGAAATGAATGCTTAAAAGGGTAAAATGGTTCAACCATTTTTTCCCTAATATGTCATTTGAGGACATTCTCTTCCCCTTTTTGGTGTGATCATTGTCCTCAATGATCAGATGTTGAAGTTCCTCTGAACTTCTTAACATCGTTCCGAATGAAAAATTATCCTAGGTGTGTCGGGTCTCATATAAGCGTCTAGTTTCTCCTTTGGATTTTTTCAATCAAAGTTCTTATTACTACCATTTATGGTTTAATAAGAAGAGAAACTTGTTGGATTTGAAGCTTTAAGTGCTTGGCCTTGCTGATCAGGCATGCTATGGGTATTATGGAACTTGGGGGTCCATAAGTAGGACTCGAAGTTTAAAGTTCCTCTTCCTAAGTTGAATTTTGTTGGCTTTTGAATTTAAGACAGCATATAAAAAGCATAAAAGTTAATGGCTATTGATTCACATAACATCAATATGTCATTAACTTTTATGCTTTTGACTTCACATAAAGAAGTCATTTTTATATCTTAACTTTAAACTGATTGAACTTAATTACTCTCATGTCCCATCAACCCATGCATATGTGATTCAATATATTGTGTATGTCTAGAACTGATACATCTTTGCTTGAAGATGCTTAGCATGCATAAGGTTCAAAAATTGAACCCCTCCTTAAAGCATGCATGGAATTCTCATATTGAATTCCATTCTATTCATTAATATGCTCTTACTTTGACTTCATGTTCATGCTAAATGGACATTCCATGTCCATTTTATAACAAGCTTCATGCGGTGACTCACTTGCATGCTTAGAAACCACTTTGTACTCTTTTGTGCCTCTACTGCATCATCTTAATGATTTGATATATGCACCATTTCATGAGCATGTAGACTTCACCTACTCATTTAAAATGCATCTCTACATGCATTACTTTTTGCACGGCAACATAAAATGAAAAAAAAAATAGTACTTATCTTCATCATAGCTTCGTCCATCCCTTGATTCTTGCATGATGAGGCTATGTTTGATGTTGCCAGCTTGGTCCACAATGACTTCTCAATCTCCCATATTTGTTTTAGGCATCCTTTTGTCGAGCATTTTACATACTCACTTGTATGTCCAACAATACATTTAACCTTACCTATATTGTAAGGAAACATAAATATGTACTTGTACTCATTCATGAAACTCCTTGATGCCTATGACATCACATATGAGATGAGTTTAGTGCATATTCAAGGCACTTAAATAAATTCTTTTCCCCATTCTATGATAATAAAATTACTATATGAATTATAGCTCATGCAACTTAAGAAAAGTTTGCATCTATAATTGATACATTTTCTATCTTACAAAAAAATTATAAAAGTGGACATTTCTAATATATGCTTAGTGGTCATGCATTTTTGTTGCATGCTGTATCATTATATTAAAAAACATACTATTACAAAAAACAATACTTAGCTTTTGATGGGTGCATAAAATCTTTCCTTTTGATGATGTTGATAATGGAGATGCAAAACTCTTCCTTCAAGATACATGCTTCTCCTCTTATCAGGTTTCACGCGAGCTAGAGAGATTCATTTCTCATAGTTGATGGTGAGAATTGCTAGCTTAAATGCGTGCCTATTGTGGGATTCAAAGGTCTCATAGCTCAATTGGTCTTATGCACGTTGGCCGTCACTTGATAGTTTGGCCAAGTGATTAGAGCGTGTGGCTGTTAACCACAAGGTCGGAGGTTCAAGGCATTGGATTGTGAGCCGAAGGTCGCGTTGATCGAGGAGATATCCCATAAATCAAGGCAATGCTTGCGCATTGCGCCATATATGTAAAAGCATCCAGACTCCGCCACCATCTGCATACAACAAACAATCTCCTTAACGGACGCTGAATGTATGCGTGACTCACTCCAAAAATGTGCGTGCTCTGTTGGCCATCTTGATTCTTGTAGACGGTCGTCCGTGAGCACATCGTGTTAGCGTGATCTTGGCCGCTTGCGAGCTCCTCCATAGAGGGGGGGGTTCACATAGCCCATGTTTTACTCTCCAAAACCACTAGAGGCTCTAGGTTGGCACGTATCCACCCATTCAACTCCACCCATATATATACCTCTAGCCCAAGGGGGTGCATGTCCTTGAGATTAGCCAAGTGTTCAGCCAAGTGTCCCTCATGTGGACACTTTCCCAAGGGTGATCACATGCCTTCTAATTTCCCAAGGTCTATCACATGCCTTCTAAATCAAATGAGGATTCTTCTCTCATGTACACACAAGGTGGCTCGTAGAGAGGCTTCTCCCAAGACTAAGGTTCCCACACCTTAGGATAAATCAAGCCTAAGGTTCCAACCATTCAATTGGGAGCTCATATAAATAAATACCTCAAGGGTAAAAACCAAGGGTTTCACCCAAAGGTTCAAGGCATGTTTCAAGGGTTATTCAAGGGCTAGACCAAGCCAAACATACATCATATTCTAACCTTTAGAATCCATATGTTTAACCTTCTGAACCCATGAATAATACAACATAATCTTTTTGAGAATCTAGTTTATTTCTCTTAAAGATAAAGAAAATGCTTCAATACCTTGTTGAAATAGATCTTTGAGAAGTTAAAGTCTTGAGTCATCTAGACTTTGACTCATAGCAAGTTTATGTATCTTCTTTGAAGTTTAAATTGGTTGTACAGAGTTTTAGTTATTTCTTTCCACTTTCCAAATCTTTTGGAATCGGCTCAGAGATGGTATCTAATTCCTTTTGCAAAAGATCAGGGTTAGTTGGTTAGAACTAGATAACTAAATTGAACAATCCTAGATGGATGCTATGTACAAGAACCTTCTTAATCTTCAAAAGATGATAAGTCCAAGATTGACTTATTTATTTAAGTTTTGCTTCAAGTTATAGCATAAATGATTCTCTGGAGTCTAGTACACCCTAGAATAAAGAAGTTAGGAATTGTTTAATAGATGGAAAATTCCCAAGAACTTTCAATTAAAGTCTTTGAGAAAAGTGTCCTAAGTTGGACAATTTTCATTTTGAATTTGAATTGGTCAAGTTAGTATTGTTGACTCAACCGAAATGGTAAACTTTCTCCTACAATTTACATACAATTTGTTAAACTCATTAGGACAAAGTAGTCCTCTCGTCGGGTGAAAAAATCAAGTAACTGTTGGATCAAAGTAAACCATTAAACAAACATCCAAGCCAGATGTTTGGATCAACCAAACTTTAAGTTTTCCAAATCAAATTCAAGTGAATTAAGAGTTCTCAAAGACTTGATTGGGATAAAAATCCCATCCTAGTTACTAAGTCTATGCATGAGTCATGCCTAGAAATGGACTAGTAATTGGACTCCATCCATTTCATATATTTGTGCCCAGATCACACATCGAGACACAGTGAAGTGGCTATGGATGTTTTTAGATCCACCCTTATTATTCATTCACTACTTTGTACTTTGACCAATTTATCAAAGTGCAAAGCCGAATAGTGTTTTGAATCATTTAGGCAGGGATCCCACCATAGAGATGAGACATGTTCTTCTAGTTTTAGAACATGACCATGTTCTTCCGGTTTAAGAACATGAGGCTCAGGGGTTGCCTATGGTATATATATAGCTTTATTTTCGGGGACGAAAATCTTTTCCAAGGGGGGAAGAATGTAATAAAGTAAGTCTATGGTCTAGGGATCCGACTGCTTTAGACAGATCTGAAATCGGATACCGTTTGGTCACCTGTCTGTAGGACCAAAGATCTCAAGAATAGACTCAAGCATAAGTTCATGTGCTCTGATATTCAAGTGATCCACTTAGCCTAGTGGTTAAGTCTCATGGTTGTGAAGGAGGAGGTCTTGGGTTCAATCCCCATGGGGAGCATGGGGAGAGAGTTTTGCCCAAAGAGCTCTAGAGCCTTCTAACTCAAGTTAATGTGAGTTAACTTGAGTCTAGGGAGACTTAACTTGAGAGGTGAGTACAACCACCACTAGTGGACTCTTGTGGAAGGTACTAACGCAGTGGATGAGATCACTCCAGCCACTAGTAGACTCTAGTGGTAGATATGAAAGGAGTGGAGGAGATTACACATGCACTTGTAGACTCTAGTTACATTTGTGGTCCTCACTGATTCAAGCAGCCATATATACAGGCATAAGGTTGGGAGGAGAGTCATCTCTCTAGCACATGGTGGTCGTAATTCTTAGGCTGTTGCAAGAATACATGTGGTTTTCCACGTATCCATGTTAGAAACATATCAAATTTTTTTCATTGAGGGTGGAGATACCTAGTAATTCACCACTTTTCAATATTAATTATCATGAAGAATGGAAGTCGAGCATATCGTAGATTCAAGAATATCCTGAGGAAGATTGGAGTAACTTGTTCATTGGAAAAGGTATGACATCAGTGTTCATACTTGGAAACCTATAGAAACCTTCAAAGAGCACCAACCAAGGTTCAAGAATTTCATAAGAAAAATCCAATGAAGTCGAGACCAAAAAACATGAAAACTCCTCATGGAACTCATTGCTTGAGGGGAAGGTGATGTCATGGACACAAAGAAAACCATCCTCAATTTTAGATTCCATGTGAATTTCTATATCTCATAATTGGTTTGGTATTTGAAGAAACTAATGCTTCCATCATGTCCAAAACGTGTCAAAATCCTAAATTAGATTGTCTACTTGCTTGATTCTAATATCCAGACCCGTTTTGAATTGCTAGCATCATCGATGAAATCATCTTGTAACCATCCTTGAACACCTATATAAGGAGGGCTTGTCCACATACATCCTCAATCTTGCCAATTCTCGTCTTGGGGGCTCAAGGATTCATTATCACCAAATAAGTACTCTCAAAGTTCTAATTCTAGTTCTTGTCATATTCCTTGTTTTAGTCTTGATTAGTCTAGTTCTTGGACATCTAGTCTTGTCGTCTTGTAATCTCCTAGTATGAGGTCTTGTCAAGTTATTTATTGTATCTAGTTCATCTCCCTCAAAGAAGTTCCTATAATTCAGATATCATGTCTCATACCTATAGTCCTCGGTTGTGGGATCTCTTGTATTCCATCTAGTCTAGTTATCCATACCTATCACTCGGGTAATGGGACTTCTTGTATCAATTACATATTCTTGTATTATTTTCCCTACTTGGGTGGTCTTGTAATCAAAAAATATAATTCTAAAATCTACTATAGTCTAGTCAGAGGGCACAATCTAGTGCTCCCCTAATAACACCCCTACCTTAGCACAGGGTGGAGCTAGATAGATTCATGCGTTCTCATGAATGTATTACCCTAGACACATATAAATGCATCTCTCCCTAGGGATAGAGATCTATTCCTCTTCAAAAATCCCATGGATATATTGTTACCATCATCCCAAGTACATCTCTACCTATTTTCAAACTAATTTAGTTTATCAGTTTTGTTCATCTGTCTTTCCAAAAGACGAATGAAAATTCTAATATATACACCTAAAAACTCCCTCCCTCCCTTTCTCTCTCTCTCTCTCAAGTCTATTTTTAGGATCTTGCATGTTTGTTTTTTAGGATTTCCCCTATCTTTTAGGGTTTAGCCATCATCTCCTCTATTTTTAGAGTTTTTCTATCATACCCTCTATATTTTAGGAATTCACAGGTCTATTTTTAGGGTTTTACCACTCTATTTTTAGGATTTTTCAAGTTTGATTTTAAGGTTTCACAATGCTCTCCTCGAAGCTATGAGTTTAGGGTTTCATAACTATTGAGCCCATAAAAGTCATATTGGTCAAAGTCAACCATAGTCAAAGCCAACCACAATCAAAGTCAAAATGGCAAAGTCAAAATCGATCAGAGTTAACTAGGTCAAAGTCAAAATCGAGCAAATTCAACTAAGTTAAGGTCAAAGTCCATGCACAAAGTCAAAGTGTGCAAAGTTCAGGTGTCAAAGTGCACAAGTAATTGTTCACAAGGGTTGTAAATTGCAGAAAGTTGGTTGTAGGTTGCAGATGTATTTCTGTAATTCCCCTAAGGTTCAAAAGTGTTTTTAAAGTGTTTTGGAACATTCAGGTGAACCCTCTCTTAGGTGCACAATTGAAGAATTAAAAGGAAAAATGTGAAGGTATGTGAAGCGGCAGCGTATGCAGAAGTGAAAGTATGGCCCTCCAATTAAAATTTTTGTTTTTAGTCTAAAGTCACTACAGGACAAAACAGGGATTTGTTGGATGCCCACTTTTGGAAACAATCTTGGGACATCAAAGTGAGCACCAAGATACTCTTGCAGTTAAGAGCGTACGTGAATCGAGACTCAAATCAAGGCAAGGACTATTCTTGGAGGACTAAGCAAGGCTGAGCATAGTCTAAGCTAGGCAAGAGAGAGAAGTGCAAGAGACACACAGTGTGTGACACAGAGAAGTGAAGTGCAAGGTGTGCATGAAGAGTGACTAAAGAAGTGTGCAGAGAAGTGCTAAGCTAGTCCCAAAAGGATCCCAAGGTCCCATTGAAGCTGTGTGCGTGCTGACAGAAGGTGTCCATCCCTCCCCCTTATTGGAAGCTTGGTGCAAGGTGTGCACAAGTGCAGGCTTGGAGAAGGTGGACGTTTGATGTAGAGAAGGCCAGCAGCAACAAGACCCTTGGGTATTTGATATTTTTGTGATTGAGCAGTCTGTGGGATTTTGCACAGAAGCATTGGATTGTATTGTGCATCACCATTGTATTTGTCTTGTTATAATCAATCGACAAAGGCTTTCAGTGTGTATCTTTCTTCTTGTCTTTCCCTTTTCTCCTACAAACACTCAAATCCCTTCTTGTCCAAGAATCCCCCAACAAAATTTGGCATGCGCGGTGGGACTCCAAGAAGATTTGAGCATAGGAGAAGCCAAGTGCAAAAGGTAGAAGAGTTCAAGTGCCGACAATACTACTTCATTGTACTAGAGGTAAATATTCTTATCAATTATCTCATACTAAGAGGGCTATGAACAGCTCATGACTGCAACCCTGTCCCAAACATTGAGG
Source organism: Ceratopteris richardii (assembly GCA_020310875.1). Classification (NCBI taxonomy): domain Eukaryota; kingdom Viridiplantae; phylum Streptophyta; class Polypodiopsida; order Polypodiales; family Pteridaceae; genus Ceratopteris; species Ceratopteris richardii. Next base: position 38,785,872 of record CM035432.1, on the reverse strand, counting down.
ATCACTTGCAAAGCTACAAGAAGGAAGGTTGTTAGAAGATCCTCCAATCCACTGTCATCAACCTCATCAGTAAAGAGCATGGTAGGTCATGTAGATTTGGAAACCCTACTATCAAGATTTAATATAAAATTTTCTTCTTTCAAAGGCTTAGCTCAAGAAGATCCGGACGAGCATATTAGAAGCTTTTTAGCACTATGTAAAACAAGAGGCTTGATGGGAAGAGAGGATGCCTTTTTGATATTCTTCCTTGCCACATTAGAAGGGTTAGCAGATAAATGGTTCAGCCAGTTTACTGAGAACCGTTTCACCACTTGGGAACTTAATGAAAGATGCATTCAAAACTCAATTCCAGCATGGAAATACTACAAAGATCATCATAGAGGAATTAGAAAACTTAAGATTGGGTCCAGGTGAAAAATTTCCAGAGTTTGTAACTAGGGCCAAGGCACTAATGGCTAAGTTGTTAGATCCTTCACATGACTTCTTTATTAAGAAATGGTTAGCTAAGCCACTCCCAGTAACCACACAATGTAAAATCAAGGAATTAGTGCTGCCAACAGTCTCCATAGAGGAGTTCATTAGTACAACTACATGACTGGAGCAAATAAGGCAACAATATGGCGCAAGTTCTTCTCAACTACCCTATTTTACAAAAATGGAGGATCCAGTAATCCAGTTAAGGAAAGAGCTGGAGGGCTTAAAAAGGAATAAGCCCCATAAAGAGGAGGAGAATGTTGTTACTTAGTCGAGGAGGGAGATAGAGGCATTGAAGCTACAAAAGGAAGAGGAAGCCCAAGCAGAGGAACTGGCTCAGCTTCGACAAGAGTTGCAGGAACTCAAAGGGGGTGGCATCAAAAGTGGGCTATGGTGTACCATGTGCAGCAAGCAAGGTCATGTAGTAAGTGAATGTCCTCTATTAAGTGTAACTTGCCAACTATGCAGGAAAGCTGGTCATGAGGCCCAGGAATGTCAATCAAGAGGAATGCCTGCAACAACATATTGGACACAAGGAGGACCCCTACCACCAGCAAATGTGATGGTTGTTGCACCTAATCAAGGTAACAATTACAACCCTAGATAGAGGGATAACTCTGGAAATGGGCCTAGGAGGCCAATTATTTGTTTCCGATGTGGAGAATATGGGCACTATCAAAGTAGGTGCACTCTACCAGAAAATGCCCCTTGCAGGAACTGCCCAGAGGCCAGAGACCACTATACTAATTGTTGTCCTAAGCACCAAGCATCTTCATCTGGGCCCCACATTCAAATGATATCTGTGGCAAAGAAGAAATGGTAGATCAAGTCAATGTGCCGTCTCCATCTACCAGGGTGGTGCAATTAGAAGAAATTGAATCTTTTACAGTGCAGACAAGAAGCAAGGGGAAGGCTCAAGTGGAAATAGGTCAAGAATCAAGGATTAGTTGATTGAACAAAGATAAAGAGACATATGAAGAGAAAGCCACCACATGTGCAGACACAAGGCAAAAAGAAAATCTCATAGGTACCAGTGATGCCATTGGACATGCATTCAATAGGTCTCATGAGGAGTTTAATAAGTCAATTGGAGCCCATGCTCCTAAGGAATTAGAAGCTTCCAGACTACTCAAGTCTATGAAAAAGGAGGTCAGTATCTTTGATTTAATAAAGATGGATGGGAAATTCAGGTCAAAACTCTTGCAGATAATTGATGAGGTGTCCACAACAAGTTTAGTGGCAAAGGCTGCTGTTGTGCACAAAGATAGAATTGTAGGGGAAGCACCCCTCACAGATTATAAGAGCCCTCAGCTAACAGTCTCTGTCAAAGGTCATGAGTTTCAAGGAGTTATTGTGTATGGTGGTTCTGGCATTAACTTGATGCCTGAACATACCATGAAAAGGATTGAGCTACACCCTTCAAGACCTGCAAACTTCACTGTAACATTGGCAGACCAAAGCATATTAAAGCCTATGGGAGTGGTCCCTCGAGTCCCAATCAAGATACAAGGTACCATCTTTAACTTGGATTTTGTTGTTTTAAGGATGCCACAGGTACAAGGAAGTTTCCCTCTGTTAATTGGAAGACCTTGGTTAAGCCATGCCAATGTACTACATGACTGGGGTAAAGACACAATGTGGGTAAAGCAAGAGGGAAAAGAGTTGCAGCAGATATTTTTAGAAGAAGGACCAGACAATCAAAGACATACCAACATGATGCACATAACTGGTATTTGTATGGAAGAAGAATTGTTGAACAACCCAAAATCAGATCTATTTGAATGAGCAAATTTATATGAAGATGAAAATATGTTGGCTTGGCTCCATGCAGAAGACCCATCTTCCTGCTATGGAATTTTTCCAAAATCAAGTAGAGAGGAAGCATATGAAGAAAAAAGGGACATCATTCAGGTTACTGATTCGAGTGAGACAGTCTCAATCAAAGGCCATAGAAGAGAGAAGAAAAGAAAAGCCCTTAAGTGTAGCAGTGATGAAGCTACTTCAAATCCTATATCAATGGCTAGTTTGTTATGGATACGGGTATGGATATCATCTGTTATGTCAATTTTTATGATAATAAGTGCAAGGCTTTACAAGGATGTGGAAGGGGTACCTGCAAGTCTTTGGAAACAGAGGGTTCCATTGGATGAAGCAGTTGGAATAGTAAAAATGAAATTTTGCAGATTAAGTCATAATGTGGCTGAAACAAAGATACAAAAGATGCAGTATGGAGGAGAAAATATTTTACTGAAGGATTTTGGGTGCCCCTATCAGATGATCAGTGTGCCTAACAAGAAGGCAAAACAAATGAAGTGCAGTACAATTGGAGATTATGGAGGAGTTTCTCTGAGTCACCATATCAAGGCTCAAGGCCTATCATTAGCACAACTAAAGATTTATGGATCACCTAGAAATCGCCCAAATCTGTCCAAGTTGTACATAGCCTTCTCATGTCATTTTTGCTCAAGTTTTAATAGTTTTTATCCTTTTTCATGATTTTTCTTTGCGTTTTTAGAAAATTTAGCAACTCTTTCATAGTCCTTGGCATAAGCACAATTTTTTGAAATTTTTTGGGAATTTTTCAAGCATTTTTAGAAGTTTTTCTAGCATTTTTCATCCTTTTCAAATGTCATTTTCTTGGAAAATTGGAGAAATAAAGGAAGCTCTCTGTGGTTTTGAGTGAGCAAACTTGCCTAGACTTGTAGAGATTTTTTTGGGATTTTTTTGCATTTTTTTGGATTTTTTTGTGATTTTTCTCCAATTTTGGATATTTTCAAAAAAAAAAAGACCCCATGGAATTTATTTTTCCAAAAAGGAAAAAAAGGGGGGAGATAATTTCGAAAAATAAAAATCCCCCCTCCTATTTATTTTTATTTTGTATTTTGGTTATTTTCCTTTTTTTAATTATTTATTTTGTATTTATTTATTTTAATTTTCTCTTATTTTATTTTATTTCTATTTTTTATTTTCAGTTTTCCGAACTGTGCACATTCAAAAAAAAATCTTTTTTATTTCAAAAATATATATTTTTTTAATTTTCATGGTTCAAATCTTTTGGCTCTGGATCGTGCCTCGTATGGCCATTCTTTTTAAAAGTAGGGTCATTTTCATGTATCTTGGCACTATTGGATTCATTTTTTGCCATAATTTTTTCCAAAATCCCACCTTTTCTCTGACTTCTAGTCAAAACCACATGTTTTGTGCACATTTATCACATGTTTTTATTTTCCCACATGGTCCACATGGTCTATTCTGACTTTTTTTACCTTATGTTTCACAATTTTCCATATGCACCCTCTGTAGCTCTATTGTTTGATCATTTCGGCCCTCTCGAGACCCCATAATCCTACTCCCTCACCCTCCCTTTACCCTTCTGCCTAGCCCCATCTGTACCCCTCCCTGCCATATCCATCTCAGCCCCCTTTGCCCTCCCTTCCTCCTCCTTTCTACCCTCCCATTGCCCTCCTTTGCTTTTCCATGCAAAAAATTCCACTTTTGGGTTCTTCTCTGGTGTTTGTTCTCTCCTGCTTCTGGTGGACTTGGTAGCTGCTTAGGTGTCCTTTTGAAGATAGCACAAGAATCATGGTGTCATATTTGCTCAGAGTTTTGGTTGTAGCTCTCCGGGACGGAGAGCACATTAGGTGGTGGGCAACTGTTGAGCCCAAAAAAGTCAGATTGATCAAAGTCAAATCAGTCAAAGTCAACCACAATCAAAGTCAAAAGGGCAAATTCAAAATCGATGAAAGTCAAAATCGAGCAAAGTCAACTAGTTTAAGGTCAAAGTCAATATGGATAAAGTCAAAGTCAACATGGACAAAGTCAAAGTCTGCAAAGTTGAGGTGTCAAAGTGCACAAGTAATTGTTCACAAGGGTTGTAAATTGCAGAAAGTTGGTTGCAGGTTGCAGAGGTATTTATGTAATTCCCCTAAGGTTCAAAAGTGTTTTTAAAGTGTTTTAGAAGGTTCAGGTGAACCCTCTCTTAGGTGCACAATTGAAGAATTAAAAGGAAAAATGTGAAGGTATGTGAAGCGGCAACGTACGTAGAAGTGAAAGTATGGCCTCCCAATTAAAATTTTTGATTTTAGTCTAAAGTCACTACAGGACAAAACACGAATTTGTTGGATGCCCACTTTGGAAACAATCTTGGGACATCAAAGTGAGCACCAAGATACTCTTGCAGTTAGGAGGATACGTGAATCGACACTCAAATCAAGGCAAGGACTATTCTTGGAGGACTAAGCAAGGCTGAGCATAGTCTAAGCTAAGAAAGAGAGAGAAGTGCAAGGGACACACAGTGTGTGATGCAAAGAAGCGAAAGGTGTGCATGAAGAGTGACTAAGGAAGTGTGCAGAGAAGTGCTAAGCTAGTCCCCCAAGGATCCCAAGGTCCCATTGAAGTTGTGCGCGTGCCGACAGAAGGTGTCCATCCCTCCCCCTTATTGGAAGCTTGGTGCAAGGTGTGCACAAGTGCAGGCTTGGAGAAGCTGGAGGTCTGGTGCAGAGAAGGCCGGCAGCAACAAGACCCTTGGGTATTTGGTATTTTTGTGATTGAGCAGTCTGTGGGATTTTGCACAGAAGCATTGGATTGTATTGTGCATCACCATTGTATTTATCTTCTTATAATCAATCGACAAAGGCTTCCAGTGTGTATCTTTCTTCTTGTCTTTCCCTTTTCTCCTACAAACACTCAAATCCCTTCTTGTCCAAGAATCCCCCAACAATAACTCTATTTTTTAGGGTTTCACAGCTCTATCCTTAGGGTTTTGAAGCTTTGATTTTAGGTTCTATAACGACTTTTCTGTGAACATGGCAAAACTTGAGTAGAAGGATGGGGCGGACATGATACTTAAGGCCATAAGAGAAGAAAAAAATGAGGTGAATAAGGCACTTAGTCAAGAGATGAGGAAAACAACAAAAAGAATAAAAGCTCTTGAGGATCAAATCAAACAACTCAAAGAAGACAAGGATGAATGGCAAGTTGAAACACACTGTCTGGAGGACAAACATCCAAGATCAAGTTAGATCACAAGTGGAATCAACCCAAAATAGTTGGGTTGAAGTCCTATAAAGAACATTGAAAAAGAGTTAAAGGAAGAGGCAATAAGAGATTAATATATCAAGGTGCAAGAAACACTTGAAGAGGAGAGACTCAGACAGGTCAGACTACATATGAAGATCAAGCCAAAATAGCTGGGTTGAATTCATATGAAAAAAACATAAAAAAAAAGGTAAAGGAAGAGGCATAAGAGATGAATACATCAGGGTGCAAAACACACTTGAAGTTCCTTACTCTACATTGGGTGAGGTCTTCCTCCTCCAGGAATTCAATGCACGTACACAATCTCGACAAAGTGAGTTATATAATAAGGAGTAGCCAGATATCACGCAAAGTTTAGACCTAGTTGAGATTGGGACTAGTAGATCATCAATTGATACGGGGCAAGACAATATAGGTTATGGTAGGCACCTTCTTGATTTCGAGAGTTTCCATCATCTCGTTATCTATAAGATAGAGAAATTCTCATGTGTGCTTTTGGAAGTAGTAGCATAATTAAGTGGTTGTAGAGTAATCTAAGTAGATAAGAAAATGCATGAGTGCATGCATACATAAATTGCATGATATGCAGAATGTGAAGCAAATAAATAATTTGCTTTATGAAGGAGATCATTTTAGTTCATCACCATGATGATTTAGGATTAACATTCTTAAGGTAAAAAAGTACCGTAAATACTCTAGGTTGTATATAGAGAGAGGATGATAAAAGATAAGTGCTCTTTATCATATGTATCCTGGTATGGGATCATCGTATCTATCTCTCTACCTAAGAACGAAGAATGGAGATCCAACAAGGACTCATCTTTATTAAGCAAACAAGGCAAGTCTGTAGGCTAAGTATTCAAAAAAGAATGGCCAAGATACATAGAAAGGCAAGGTTTGCAAGAAAAGAAAACAAGGCAAGGCTATATTCTAGACCCCCAACATGGAGAGACAATGTTAAAATGCCAAGGCAAGGTTTGCATTGAGGAAAGAAGGCAAGTTGTGGCCAAGACTTCCAATAGGGAGTGATTACACAACAAGGCAAGGTTTGCATTGAACAGACAAGGCAAGGTTGTTCTCGAGTAGGTAGTGATTACAAAACAAGGCAAGGTTTCAAAGAAGTAACTTAATTCCAAATGGAAAATAAGTTCTAAAGTTTAACTTTTCTATTCATAGGGACGTCGTTAAAAGTGGCCAAGTAGGTCAAAAGATGATAAACTGGTCAAGTAGAACAAAGTTCAAATAGAAAGAGTATATATACCAAGTCTATGGTAGATCCATAAGTTTAGAGCCATCAATAATGACTCTATTGAAGGAGAGAAAGATGATTTTACATCTCTAAAGCAAAAAACTCAAATCCATCTTCCAATATAGATTGGAATATATAAATGGAAAAGAAAGATTTGTAAGAAAGATATTTAAAGGAATTGGGATATGTATGTGTCAAGGTCAATAAATATATACAAGAGTGGTTATAATACAAAAGTTATGTGTCCAAATCGGAAAAATTTTGGGGCCCTTCATTTTCTCTGCCTAGTGCTCTTCTGTGCTCTGCAACACTCTCCCCCTCTTCGTCTCTGTCGTCCCTTGACAGGCTTTAGCTTTTCGTCGGCTGTTTGCTTCGTTTCTCCGCACGCATCTTTTGGTCAGTTTTGTCTGTAGTTAAACAGACATGCAGCTTTGATGGCCTGTTCTTGATTCAAGCTCTACTACACTAGAGCCTGCTACATTTGTCTTGCTTGTTTATTTGGGTTGCCACGCACGCCACCAGTGACTAGGAATGTGTTGTTCTTAGTCACCCTCTTAAACTTTTCAGCCTCTGCCCCTTTCTAACTTTTGGTCCTCTGATTTGTCTTGGTTGCACACATCTGACCCTGTTGTATTGCTTTGAGCTTGTTTGCTTTCTTCCACCGTGCAGGACCTGGATGTTTTGCATTGTTTCCTGATGCGTGCCCCTGCGGGGCTCTGTGCAGAGATGGGTGTTGCGCCCCTGCGGGGCTTCTTGCAGAGATATGTCTTCAAATATCATTGTTTTATTCTTTATTGAGTTTTTTTTTACTTTGATCTTCTTCTTCTTCTTTTGCTTGATTCTCCTTCCACACGTCCCTCCTCCTGAACTCTGTCGTCCCCGACAGGCTTTTTGTGGCGACGTGTGTAGGTTTGGATGGCGTGTTGCTCTCTTTGATTTAGCAGATTAGCGTGACATAGCATGAACTCCTTCCATTGCTGAGATTTCACTCCGTCCTCTGGCGCCTGTCTATGATCAGCAAAGAAACTTGTTTCATAGGCCACCAGTCTTGCATTCAAATTGGAAGTCATTTTAACAAAAATTTCTGAATCTATTTCAAAGAAGCCTGTAAAAAATGCTTCTTCAAAAGTCTGCATATATGTCGATGGCAAGAACATGAGACGAGAATAATATGCCATAATAGTTAGTCTGATCGGGATAGTGGATAAATAAAAAACGAGTGCTTCCGATCCTTGAGTAATTCCGATGAAATTCAAAAATGTATATTTGGCATGTTGGAACACTTTTAGCACTGTTAGTAGCATACTGAATATTTTGTTAGTCATTTTGATAGCTAAGTCCGGGACTGAAGCGTATCTGGAAATCCAAAATTCCATTGTCTTTACCATGTATTCTTCGGTTGGTAGATAATTATGTGGCGGACTAGGTAGTAAAGGGTAGTTGAGCCACTGATTATTGATGCTACCCTAGCGCTGACCTTCCCAAAATTGCATCCAGGCTCTTCGACGAGGTAGTGGGCAAAACGAAGGATTTACTTGAAGTTCATAAGGTGATGCCTCCCAGTGTACCCTTAGTGTTGGATTCTTTTCTAGGAACTTTCTTCGCCATATGGGATCCGCTCTCTCAAACTCTTCCTGAGTATATGTGAACGTATCGTACCTGAAGTTGAGGTTTTGGTTCGGATCTTTATTTGACGTAGACTTTATATAATGTCGCGTATTTTCTTTAAGTAATCCATATGGTACATTGAATGGCTTCAAAATTTGTTCCAATTGTTTATTTTCTATTTGAGCTTCTTTCATGATCCTGATGATTTGATCTTCAAATTCTGCCGTAAGTTGGGACACCAGTAGTGCCCTTTCTGGTCTGCTCAGTTCTGTAATTTCCCGAGTGTTAGGTTCAATGTGAACCTCCCTTTCCTCCTTTACCGGTGAATGATATGAGGGGGAAGATAGAGGACATACCTCAGTCTCCACAAAAGCCTCTGCGGAAGTTGGAACTACTGGTGTCCCCTCTTTTCCTTTTTGTCCTAGCCGTTCCTGAAGTTCCTTAATACATTCATTCTTCTGTTTGAGTTCTTCAGTGGCCTTGGCAATCATATCTTTGTGTTTTAGAAGTTCTTGTACTACAATGTCCATTTGATCTGTATCTTCTTTACATTGTCGCAGATAGTCATTCTCAGCTTTCTTCCATTTGGCTCTCAAGGCAGCCGTTTCATCCATGTATCTTTTTTCCCATTCAGCAATAGTGTCTTGCTCCTTTTTGAGCTGATCTTCATACATAATCACTTTCTCTTCTAATCCCTTGATGTCCCTTTCCGGTTGGGCTTGCATTTCGACTGGCTGATCACTTAAAAGAGCGGCCATAAGCTCTTTGTTCCGTTGTCTTAACCCCTCTGCTTCATCCATGTACCCTTTAATCTGAGATTCCAAAATTTTGCTTCTTGATGCCATTCGTGCCTTTTCAACCTCATTTGCTTGTAGTTTTTTGGTGACTTCTTGGAGTTGTTCTTTTAAGTGCTCATTCTCTGTCTCTAGCAGGCTATATTTGTTTTTGATTTCTTTCAGTTCAATTTCTTTTTCTACTACCTGTCCTTTTACTGTCTCTAACTCAGTAGAGAGATTCTTACCCCATTTTTGAAGTTCGATTTTGTCTTGCATGGCTTGGTCATAATCTTCGTCAGCATCAACCATAAGTTGTTGTGTATCTAGGGCAGTTCTGATCATGTCTTGCACCACAGGCTTTAGCTGAGCTATATCCACATTCAGCCATGTCTTTGGTATGCTTGGGGTTTCTCCGGTTTGTACATCTTTTCCCTTTTCGACGTGGATCGAATCATTGTGTGGTTGTCGGATCTGTAGTTGTACTTGTGGTTCGTCCTCATCTCTATCCACATCAATAGTTTTAGTGGCACTTCCCTGAAATGTTACGTCCATGGGGGATGGTTCTGCCACAACCCTTATTGGAGTAAAGGGTTCTTCGTCTTCTTTTTGTTCTTCCTGAAACTCCTTCTTTGGTGTCTTCAAGTGTATTTTTCGGACAGGTGTGGCCTCCTTGATTTGGATGTTGGAGGTTTCATTAAGTTTCATACAATGCATACCTTCTTGTTCAGCATTCTTGCGTGATATACTTTGTTCCCCATGTGTGGCTTGGTTCTTCGTCATGAGTCCCCCTTGCTCTTCATTATAGTCCACTCCATGGAGTTCTGCCCATTGTCCATCATCTTTTGATTCGCTTGGAATATCGACATTTAGTAATGAATTTTCTGGTTCTTCTTGTTGTTCTGACGCAGAACTAGAGTTATCCAAGCCGATCTCCCGATATCTGTGGACTTTTGTGAGCTTGCTTCTCGGGCCTGTTGCTTGTTGTGACTGTTGATAGTGATGACCCTGGACCGGTAAGTTGACTTGTCCTTCTGTATATCGATGGGTCTCTTCCAGAGCATCTGTCAAGTCTTTTGCCGTTATTTCTTTCCTTCCTTCAATAGTAGTTTTTGGGAGTACATGGATCCTCTTGGTAGTTGGTGTGTCCTCTTCATGTAGCTTGGCTTCCCGGAGTCTTTTGGTGCCTCTCATTCTAGGTTGAGAGCTTGTTTCTGCCACTTCCACAATATTTGCTGCTTTCTTTTTCTTAGGAACGGTCGCAACTTTGGCATATTGAGCCAGGACGGTTGATGATGTCATCTCTTGTAAATGTTCCCTCATTCCTAAGGCGTGGTAGATCAGGATGGTTAGTGCCACACTGCCATTTAGGAACTTTTTATTCTTCCATTGCTTCTTGGCCTCGAACAATCTCTCTTGAACATATGGAGTCAGATTGATTTGATTTCCAATTTGCTTGATGGCATGAGACAATAATTGCACAATGATCTTTTGTGGAGCCGTGTATCTGTGCATATTCGGGGAATAGAAGTGTTGGTGGATCAATCTGACCTCATCCTTTATGTCTATTCGGTTGATGTCGATGAAGGTTCGGGTCTTTGCACCTTTACTTTCTTCTTTCACTATTGTGACCCCATCCTTCTCCCATCCAAAGGCTTCCTTGATTAAATCATGTGTGAATTGAATGATCACCCATTCTCCTGTCTTATCCATTACTCTAGCTTCTGATACCAAGGGATCATGTAGGGCTGGCTGTAGTGTATTCATGACTTGAGTGCATCGTTGAAAATCAGGCTTATAGATTGGCAACTCAAAATATTTATGTATGCCTGCTTTCTTCATGGTTTCTTCAACAGAAGGGAGTGTATGTTGCACTCGAAAATCCTGGGACATTATTGGAAACTGATGATCTGTGTCCATGATTTTAATCATTGCAAGGAACAGGTAGTCCCCCGCAGGCTGGTCTTCGCGGAACCAGTGTCCCTTGGCCTTTGTGATACTCTGGGGAGGAAAATCCATCACTTCCTCTTGTACGGTTGCTTCAGAATCTTCAGAAGCCATCTGCACTTGTAAAGAGAAGTGCATTAGCGTCACATAACTGTATACAATGATGTAGTGCATTGTAGTGATTATTGTCGTCGTCACTCCATCTCCCCATTAATCCATGAGTGAGATCTCTTACCACACATTTTTTTCAATTCGGTTTTTATTGCTGAAAGAAAATAAAAGTCAGTGTAGCCGAAGCCTTTATTTATATACATAGTAGGTCCATTCCTATTTAGAATGAAGCTAAGATCTACTCTTGTTTGGAGAATGTGCACCACTAGTTTGATAAGGTACATCTTGTGCCGAATGCTTGGCCTGGTATTGTGGCCCTATCATGCTTACTTGAGGTGCATTAAAAACTTTATGAGTGCAATGGGAAGCTTTATCTCCTTGATCATCCGTTCCTCGTGGTCGCTTTGGTTTCTAGATCCATTTCGTGAACACTAAGAGAGGTCGTTTTGTTTCCTTGATCCTTGCAGCTTCTTGTGTTCTGTTTGCTTTCTCCATTGTCCGAGTGAAATTGGCATTGCTGTTCCAGTTTCTCGGATGACTCTTATGTGTTGTTGTCTTTCGCCTTGTCTGATGTAGTACCTCTTCCTTTGTCTTTAAAGCCTGTTTAGCTGCTTGCGTGAGCTTTTTGGGAATCCATATCTGATGACGCGATCTTTGAGCTTCAAGCAAGGGCTTAGGGATCCATACTTGCACTGTTTCTTCTGGTATGTACTTCTGTGAAGCTGGCTTGGTGATTTTTGTTTCCTTCTTAAGAGTGGGTGCTGACGTTTCTCGACTCTGCCTTTGATCCCTGCGTACCCACTTATATGTGGGTGGGCCTTGATATGAGTATCTGCTTGTTGGTTTCCAATAGTGCGATCTTTTGATGTTTTGAGCAGGTGTAGGAGAGCAAGTCTCCTTAACGGTTGGCTTTCCCACAACTGCGTCAGATGACTTCGACTCTACTGCTGACGTCGTTAGGATTGAAGTTTCAGCTTCTATGCGTTTGGTTTCTGAATTGTGAGCATTGTAGATACTTTCTAATGTCGTTTTCTGAACTTCCTCTGAACTTTGTATTATGTTTGTTTGAATACAAGGTTTCTCTTCAAGTAAGCTGAAAATCTCCTTATGCCCTATCTTAGCCGAAATATAGCCTTGAGCTAGATGGATACACACTTCATGCTCAATGATCCAGTCTTGTCCTAGAACTAAGTCTTCTATTAAGTTCTCATCGTTGCACACTAAGACTCTCTGTTCCATGGAGGAATTTCCTAGGTGGAGGGAGACATTCGTGATTCCAATACATTCTAGGGTGTGACCTCCAATTCCTATTAATCGGGCTTTTGTGGGATTCAAATCTAAGTGCAGATCTTTTGCTATTCTCTTTCGCATGCAGCTAAGTCCTGCTCCTGAGTCTATCAATGCATCTATCAATTTGTACTCTGTCTTGCCAATCCCTAGGTTTAGGTAAGGTTGCGTTTTACACATACCCGTTGTATCATGATTATCGACTTGGTAATTTGCCATAGGGATAGGCTCTTCTCCTTGGAGATAGCGTTCATCTCTTTGCCTCATCCATTCTTTCCGTTTCCTAATGTGCTCTAGTGCTTCTTGTCGAGCTTCCTCTCTAATTCGCTCTTCCTCCTTTTTCCTATTTTGGGCACCTACAAATCGTGCTAGCATTTGATCAGTCAAGGGCTCCATGAATCATCTCACTCTACATCCACTGATGTAGTTGGGAAGAATGTCTTCGTCTAGCGTGGCGAGATTGACTGCACCACCAGTAGAGATTCGATTTATGATCAAAGGTCCGTATCCGCATTTTTGTAACTTCTTGGCATGTTGTTTCAAGGTGTACACTAGGACTAAATCTCCTTCTTTAAGTCCCTTGTCTTTTATATGTGCATCATAATATGCCTTTTGTCTCCGTTTAGCAGCATAATTTTTGCCTGCTATTGCTTGCAATCTAGTCTCATGTAACTTCTCGATTTGATCTAGTTGTTGGGATAATTCATGTCCGTTCCATTCATATTGCTGGGCCACTTTCAATGTTGGCACTAAGAAGTCAATTGGCAAAATTGCATTTTGCCCATACACTAAATTGAAAGGTGTCGTTCCAATGGCCGTTTTATATGCGACTCGGAATGCCCAAATTGCATGATGCAATTGTTTGTCCCAATCAGACCTTCCATTATTGACAAGCTTAGTCAACACCGTGCATAGTACTTTGTTGGAGCTCTCAGCTTGTCCATTGGCTTGGGGATGATATGGTGCTGATTTTTTATGAATCACTAAAAACTTGTTCATTAATGACTCGATTACCTCATTGAGGAAGTGCGTTCCCCGATCGCTAACAATCTCAATGGGCAAGTCAAAGCGGGTGAAGATATGCTCAAAGAGAAATTTTGCGGTAGTTTGAGCATCATTCTTTCTAGTGGCTTTTGCTTCCACCCATTTAGTCAAGTAGTCAGTGGCTACTATGATGTACTCCGCATGTGATCCTTTGGCAGGTGGATTGATAGGTCCTATGAAGTCAATACCCCATTTTGTGAAGGCTCTCGCGCATATCATGGGTCTTAATGGCATGTCATCTCTCCGCATTGGGTATTTAGTTCTCTGACAAGTCTCACAACTTCGTACATACGTTTCAGCATCCATATGTAGAGTTGGCCACCACAAGCCTGCAAAGAGAATCATTTTAACAGTTCTTTCAGCCGAAAAATGACCTCCTGCAGCACCTGCATGTGCCATCTCTAATATGGGTAAATATTCTCCTTCATGCACACATAATCTGAGTTGGTTGTCTTTACCTCGCCTAAACAATTGTCTTCCCATGAGAATGTAGTCCTTGCTCATTTCCTCTAAGGATCGCTTTTTTGCTAAACTAGTTCCTAACTCATGTTCTTGAGTTTTTAAGAATTTCACTAATGTTGTACTCCAATTGGGTGCTATGGTCGAAAAAGGTAGAGACATATGATCTTCGGGAACCGTCTCTCGGCATTCTGCACAATTACTTACGTGGTCGTGAACATTCTTGGGCATGTCAGGCCAATACACTCCTAATCTTTTCAGTTCTCGGATTGTTCCATGAGTCCCTTGGTGTGTTCTCCATTTGTCACATGTGCTTGCTCAATTAGTTGCGTTTGTTCATCCTCATCAACGCATCTGAGTAACACTCCGTTGGGTTCCTTGTAGTATACACTACCTGACACAATGTGTAAGTTCCTCGATTGAAGAATTTCTTTCTTGGTATTCCTATTGATTGAGTGTTGAGGGCCATGGGTGAGTATAGGGATCAATTTCTCTGCCCACTTTGGGCAAACTTCTAGATTGAACAAATAAGAGTCTGGTAGATCGTCGGGCACTCCACTTGGTGGCTCTCCGTGGGTTAGCCTAGAAAGGTTGTCTGCTCTCACATGTGTGTTCCCCTTTTTCACTATTACTTCAAAATCGAACTCCATTAGTAGTAGTAGAAACCATCGTACCAACCTTCCCGTGTTACAAGGCTTATTGACTAAGTACAACAAAGCTTGATGGTCTATGAAGAATTTGAACTTGTTGGCTAAAAGATAATGTCTGAATTTCTTCACTGCGTATACCATTCCTAAGCCTTCTCGTTCTGTAGTGGTATAATTTCTTTCTGCTTGATTCAGTTGTCTACTCGCATAAGCAATTGGATGATCAAGCTTGCCTTCATCAGCCGGCTGTGCTAAGATGCATCCAATGGCATAGTTAGAAGCGTCAACATGAATGTGAAAAGGCTTTCTCCAATTGGGTGATTTCAGAATTGGGGTTGTACTAAGTCTCCTTTTCAACTCGGTGAATGCCTTTTCGCACTCTTCTGTCCAAGTAAATTGAGTCAATAGACCATACAAGGGTTTTGCTATTATGGCATACATGTGAATGAACCTACGATAGTATCCACAATGTCCCATAAAGGCTTGCACTTCCTTTGCATTCTTGGGTCTTGGTAAGTCTAAGATGACTTTAATCTTGTCCTCATCCGTAGATATTCCATTTCTCGAAACTATGTGTCCTAGAATTTTCCCTTGCCTTACCATGAAGACACATTTCTCTGGGTTTAAGCAGACTCTGTACTGTCTACATGTGTTGAATATCTTCCTTAACTCGGGAATGTGATCGGGTCTTTGATTGGAGTACGTGCACAGGTCATCTACATATACTTCCATGCTTTTTTTCAGAAATTCCTTGAAAACATGACACATCAATCTCTGGAAGGTAGCT
This sequence comes from Ceratopteris richardii, assembly GCA_020310875.1. Lineage (NCBI taxonomy): Eukaryota > Viridiplantae > Streptophyta > Polypodiopsida > Polypodiales > Pteridaceae > Ceratopteris > Ceratopteris richardii. The sequence continues at coordinate 38,770,449 of CM035432.1, read as the reverse complement.
GGAGCATTAGTGAGTCCAAAGGGCATCACTCTGAATGCATACACTCCCCATTCAGTGGTGAATGCTGTCTTATGTTGATCCTCAGTCGCAATAGCTACCTGATTGTATCCGGAGAATCCATCTAGGAAACTATAGACCTCCTTACCTGCTACTCTTTCTAATAAATGGTCCGTGATAGGTAGTGGGTAGCTGTCACGTATAGTGGCTGCATTCACCTTCTTCAAATTTATGCACACTCTCAATTTTCCATTTTTCTTAGGCACTACTACTAGTGGCGATACCCACTCGGTATGTTCTATCTCATATATGAATCCTGCCGCTAGTAGTTTGTCTATTTCTTCCTTAATCTTTGCTGCGTAGACTTCATTGTATGTATAAGGACATTGTTTGGAGGGTTTTGCATCTGCTGTCATTGGTATTCGATGGGAACAAATAGTGGGTTCTACCCCTTTTGAGATCCTTATAGGTCCATGCGAATACATCCCGGTACTCCCGGATAAGGTATATGAGTTCCTCTTCCTCTTCTTCAGACACATCTTTACCAATATATGTGCATCTTTCTTCTCCTTCCTCAACTGTCACAACAATTTTTTTCGTTTGTTCCTTGTTGTCATACGCGTCTCCGTCTCGTGCCTCTCGTCTAGGCATTTGAATAGCCACTTTTCTTTCCTCCACTTTGTATTTTTTAAAGTGTTCCGGAACTTCAAACAGATCTGGGTTCGGCCCTACCTTACTCCTGTTCTCCTCCTGCCTGTGTATTGCCGTAGCAGTTTCAATTGCTAAGATCTTTGTTGGTTCCTGTTCCTTCTGGTTCTGAATAGTATTTAAGCGACTTTCCTCGAAATCAAATTTTGGTTCCATCTCTATGCTTTCATATTCCTCTTTCCATTCTTTTTCCAGGGTTTCCCCTTCTTCTACTTCTTGAAGGACAACCATATAGAGGTTTACATCATAGCCTTCCTCGTCTATGCATTCATTCATCGTCAAAACTTCTTCGTTTACACACACATCTAGAGTTGCCAAGATTTCCATCCATCCATGTGGCTCAAAGATCTCATCAGAAAAAATTTGAGGCGTGTAAGTGGGGTCCTCTACTGATCTATGGTTAGGATGTCCTATCGGCCATGGTTGCCTTTTGCTCTCTTCTCTCTTGGCTTCCTTACACATCCACAATTGGGCATCTTCATGCATCGAAGATTGATCACTTGATCCAGCACTATGAATGGATAAGTCATCTTCTTCTCCGTGTACGGGATTCCATTGCAGTGGAGGGACATCTCGATAAGAAAATGTGTGCAAATTTATTTTGGTGGTGTTTCCTTGATGTTGCAGGTATAACGAATCTCTTCCCCAATCCTGTACTACCCGCATTTGTCTCATGAAGGGTCGTCCTAATATCATCTCGTAGTTGTTTGCTTTCTCGAATTTACAGATGGCTAGGGTGTGTTCAAATTCTACACCACAAGTGGTTAGTTTGATCCTTTCCAATATTCCTAAGGTTTTTTCTACATGACCGTCTGCTAATTGGAGTTTCATGCGTGTGGGTCGTAAGGCAGGTTTTCCCCATTTTTCCCACATTTCCTTGGTGGCAATTCCTACCCCAGCTCCCGTATCTAGAATAGCCTTGGTCATGTACCCATTGTGTGTGACTGGTAGACAGGTATTACCCTCATCCCCTTCACTAAACTCTCCCACTTTATCAACTGGAACTTGTATTGTGGAGTTATTTTCCTTCTCCTTTTCTTTCGGTCCTCCAATCTCTGGCTATGATTCCAATTGGTTTGCCATTTGCTTCCATAATTGTGGTTTAAGTCGAAGCAATTCTTCCACCGTTAATTTGCATCGCACTTTTGTTTTCTTTAATTCTGTTAGATTGTGTGAACTCTCTTCTACCTTTTCCTTTCCCTTTCCATGCACTGTGGGTGCCCGTATTATTACTGACTCCCTTTCGTATTCTCCCTTGTAATTAGGCAATGTTGAAATGCTTATGGTTTCCTCTCTTCCTCTGTCAAGTCTTGATACTTCTACGTATACTTCCTCCAAGTTGGGGTGAAGTTGACAATCTTCCCCATCTATTTCCTCAAAAGGAGGTGTATTATCTCCATTCTTCTTCCATTGCTCCTCTCGTATTCCGTTCCATAAGTCTTTTGGCCAATCTGCCTCTAAATTTGGGATTATTGACATCGATTCCTCTTGGGTTGTTATCTGGCCGCTTTGGTCATCTTCTTTCCTAGGTTCCTTGCTATTGGACTTTAAGCATTCTTCATATAGACTATGCGCAATCCTGGTCTCTGGTAGAATTGGGATAGCCTTTTCTAGGGTTGCTTGTGCTACTTCTATGAGTTTCCTGCATATGGTCAGTCTTTCTTTTTCTAATTCCCCTTTAGGGTAGATTTTTTCATGTTGTTCAACGTTTGGGCCCATCTTGATTCTAGCTCGGTAGGCTTTCAACCACATGTCTAAATCGTCTGGCTTTGGGTCTGCTAGAATTGATCCGGGCTTCTCCCTATCTGAGCTAGGTCGGGGTAGCTCAGGGGTCTCCTTAGGATTCCCTTGTTCCTTGTGCTTATTCGGGTTTTTGGTTTGCTTTTTACTGTTTATAGTCTTATTTTTTGCCCATTTGTCCTTGAGTTTCTCTCGTCTTTCCTTCCATTTCTGAACTTTCGTGTTCCGGGGGTTTTCACATGGGTCCTCAGAATCTTCCACTATCTGAATTGGAGGGCTTATTTTTTTGTTGCTCTTTTGTTTCTCTTCCGGGTACTGTTCTTTTTGTTGTTTAGTTTGGGCTCTTGTAATGGCCTTTAGTGGCACAGTGTACTCCTTATCACTTCCGGATCCTTCTATGACCTCAATCACATTGATTGGTGCAGTGTCTTGGGATTTGGCTGGGTTCTTAGGGCAATCTCTAAAAAGATGTTCCTTTCCACAATCACTGCAATACCCTTCCCAAACTCTGGGTGGTGGTGGATTATAAGGTCGAGGGCATTCCCTAATGAAGTGATCCCCTCCGCATCTATAGCATGGTCCTCTCTGCACCAGTGGTCTAACGGGAGGTCTCATGGGTTGTTGTGCTTTAGGAGCCGTATACATTAAGGTGGCTGTTTCTGCTCCATACGTCTGATCATAGCCCTCATAACCATAATAAGCTGCGTCATATGTTGGTTCATATTCCATCATGTTGGCTTCATATGGATAGTACTCCCCTAGTGGAGGTTCATACCCTGGGTTGGTTGATTCCACATTGGTCATTATTGATGTTGGTACTATGGCTCTCTCTAAGTTTTCTTCTGGTTGAGCATACTTCACTGGTACTACTTGTTGAGGTTGTGATAGCTGGGGTCCCAGTACTGGTTGTGGTGGTGGGTACGGTGCTTGCTCATATTGTCTTGGTGCTCCTACTAGTGTTGAATAAGGTTCGTATCTAGGCATCTCCCTACCAGTCTCTCTCGGTAGATATCCATATGGTCGGTATTGAGGTGGTTGGATAGGCCGTGCTTGCCTATTGAAGGGACAGTTTTCTGTGGTGTGATTGGTGTATTTTTGCTCGATGTGGCAGTATGAAGAAGTCCCTTGTTGTTGCTGTCTGTAGTATGGATACGTAGGTTGTGCACCGGCCCCTCCTCGGACGCACAAGTGTGTGGGGTGCTCTCCTCCACATAAATTACATCTCCGTAGCACAGGCACTCTTTGCGCTGGGTTTTGGTAAGCTCTCTGTCCCTGGACTCCTAGTTTCTTTGCTAATAATTCTGCTAATTCTTCCATGTTACTGGAGTTGGACGTGAAAGTACTCCTTAAATCTTCTGTTTTAGTGAGGTCGGTTGTACCTTTGAGATCCTCGCCAAGGTTGTCTTCCAAATCAATGCACTCTTGAAGACACTCACTTAGTGTTTGTAATCTCTTCACATACACTAGTGTTCTTAGGGTTCCGTTAGTGAGTCCATCTAAAAATAGTGAAATCATCTTTTGTTGAGTGGGTCTCTCAGCTACTGGGCATCTATCCACATACTGATTGAATCTTCGGGCAGCAGTCTTCACGGTTTCATTAGGGCTTTGTTTAAAGCTATGGATTAAAGATGCATGTTGAGTATAGGATATCCACACATCTTTATTTGTGCATAGGAACCCTCTTTTTGTATCTACTTAGAGTTCACATGAAAACTCCCTCTTAGATAGTTTTTAATATTTCTCCTAAAGTAAGGCTTTTGGAAGCATGTAAAAATACCCATCCTTTTTGTAGAAGTGTAAAAATCCCCACGCACGTATTCTTGGAAGATATGGTTGTTAGAAAGAATATTTCCCAAGATCTTTTTGAGATATGTTAGTTAGGCATGTGCTCCTTTTTGACTAGTCAAAAGGAGCACATGGGGGAATGTGTCTAGCCTATAAATAGAGGCTTATTTCTTGTAAAAAGGGGGCTTTTGGTCGTGCTCTCATGTAAAATCCATTCAATGGAAGAACTCTCCTTTCTCTTAAGGCTTTGTGCATATATGTATTTAGTCTTGGAGAGTGTGAGAGTGAGGTGTGTGTGCATGCTAGCATTTTCCTTTGTGTGTAAGTAGAGTGTTGCAATTGTCTTGTATTTTACATATGTGACTAGGATCCTTGACTCCCATTGCTCCATATTTTCAAGCATGTGGCATAGCTGCGGGCTGATGGCCAATGGCTTGAACATGATGGAGGATGGGGTGGATGAAAGGAGAGTCTTTCTTGGGCCTTCCTTCTTGCTTCCATGCAAGGTGGTGTGGGTCTTGGCTCCCAAGGGCATACTACAACAACAACTTTGGCGCCGTTGCCGGGGAGCACGGCCTTTCATCACTTGGAGTGCTCAAGAGCATGTGGTAAGGTATTGATTTGCAATTTTTCTGCTTATTTACGTAGGATATGTGTGTTGGCGTGGCACTTTCACCCTTCCATTGGGCCATTAGTTCCCCATTTCCATGTTTTTTGTAGGTTAGTTTTAGTTCATGTTTGTTTGGTGCACAAGAACACCCCCTAACCCCCTTCTCTCTCTCTCATACACACATTTCTACACACTCATTTTGGCATCACTTTCCACTACTGCCATCTCTGACAAAAGTGAATGCTTTGAAAAGAGGGATGGACAGTTGTCCTCTCTTCTCCGTCCCTCTCTTCATTTCCAAGAAAACTCTAAAAAAAGTGGGAAATCTTGTTTGTTTTCGAAATAGAAGTCTACATGAATTTTTTGTGTGAGGACGGTGGAGCCTCATATGGTTTGAACTCAATGCCTGCAATTAAACTCATATCGTGCAAGTTAGGTGAGACAACAACTCATCGTGTCCTTCTCCTACGGTCTGGTTTGAGCGCATTTTTTGGGGGAAGCTCGTTCGGAGCTTCCCTACGTTTGTTTCCTGCTTCATGGTGTTTTTTGCGACCATCAAAAGTTTGTGTAGCAGCAGCCCGGTGATCCGCCCACGAGCAGGAGGATGCTTGTCTCTACGCACGTCTGTGCACCTCTTTTGCTGTTTACCATGAATAAGTGGTTGAGCACTAGGCTCCCCCTCCGCGGGGTCGAGCTGGTTCATTGGTGTCTCTCCACTTCATGCTCACGAACCTCTGAAGGAGCTTTCGGATTCTACCCCCTTTTGTTAAGGCTATGCCTTTTGTCACCTGCCCTCGGGAGTAAGCTATTTTGCCACTCTGCGGGTATTGTTCGACTTGCTATGTATGGCCCTGTGGGCAAGACGATTCGAGCACAGAAGGGAAAGGTTTACTACTCCTCTCTTAACCATCACTGCCCTCTTCCTCATTCTCCCAGCATGTCGAGCTATGCTTCCTGCTCATATCTATTACAAGAAGGTGAAAGCACTCCTCTCCTGAGCTATATGTAGTCAGCTATATCTTCAACAATCTGTCGCAGAGGGAGCTTTGGGTGAACAAAATTTGGCTGAACTCTTCCAAGCCGAGCACGACAACAGAGAATCGTACCAAATCCGCCTAGAAGACCAATAATTTTGGTCTAAGCTATGAGCGCTCATCTGCAGGAAAGTTAAATGGAAATCATAGCAGTTCAAGTAAAGGTTGTTGAGGTGCTTCCTTGCCCTTCTCACCAACTCATCTGAGTTCAGTCTCCCTCATCATCTGTCCCATATCGATTCTTCACTAGCGACGGGTTGCATATAGTCTCTGTGTGAGAGAACATCTGTGTGAGAGATCATGCGACCTTCAGTTTTCTCTATAGCTGAGGAATGTGCAATAAAGCTTCGGGATGGTGATGAAGCTGGGCATACAAAATGTTAATGAAATATTAATGTTCCCTCCCTACCAGAATTGGGCGGGGCTACAATGACTGTTTCATAATGTAGGCGTTCGACAAGCCAACTCTTGACAGAGAAATTCGCATGCTGGAATTCTATTATGGCTGTGAACTTCAGACAACAACTAGTAGCCTACAACCAAGGACATCCTATGCCCGAACTTTGGTTTATTACTCAGAGGCATCATCAGGACACTCGCCAATCAAATTTCCATTGGTGGAGGCAAATCCATCGCAAAAGCCTGCATACAACTACAAGTGTGACATGTTCAGGTCCCAGTGTTGGCTGTGGCCGATGAAGCCACCCCTGGGAATTTTTTGTTGGGCTAGAACAAGCCTTGCTGCGTTGGGAAAGTCATAGCTACTAACCATAAGATCTTTGGCCTCCTGTCAAACGTCCTCTACTCCTACAGGCTCAGCCCTCGAGCTTTATTTTGGGCATCATTTTGGCTACACTGTGAACTCTGTTGTACTCCCTTCCAGCAGGGTCAAGCTCCACGGGTTCTCTCTCATGCCCATCTCCACCACAATTAAGCTCTTCCTCCAAGCATAATAAAGACTAAGCCTCTATGCCAAGGAACAAAAAAGAATATTCAGTAAGCCTTTTCGTGCACTTATGCCATGTGGAAACATCTATTGCCACATCAATCTGGATGGATGGAAGCGGCTAACACCTAGTATGGCACCCCTCAATACTACCAAAAAAGAAGCAGGCGACCAAATTCAGAGTTGTACATTGAAGCCATTCCTTCTATGTTGAGCCAAACTCGAACCATGATCCTCAACCCAAACCTGTTCTACTGCAAAACTGGAGTGCTCCTACTGCCATACGCGCTCTTATCATTATTCAGACACAGTGTTTTGAGTTCCCTGCAGATGGCGACCAGGTGTTGTTGATGCTTCCCTTCCACTCTGAAGGGTGGTGTTCATGAAGACGACAGTAGCTGTGATGAGAAACAAGTTTTCTGAAGATGCTCTACCTCTAGATAATACCGGTGATGGATGCTCTCCGCAGAGGATGTGAGCAATATGGAGCACCTTGTGTTTTGGACCAAAGATAGTAGAGCTTGCGTTATTGTCAACACGGGCCAAGTGGGCACAAAAATCTTTGTCAACTGTCATAGTAATGACAGATCCTTCTGAGGATTTCTCCTCATATGCAAAGTAACTTCTAAGTGTAAGAATCCATAACTGTGTAGATAAAGACTCAAACAAATATGGCTCTCCTACAATGGATAAAACTGAGGACTGTTTGAGCATCTATGAAGAATGGCTTGAAGAAGTAAGCCAAAAAGCAATGTCGGAGACAACAAAGAACAAGCTAGGAAAGCTAGAATCTTGGCCAAGAAGCAGACAGAATAAAGGATGGAGCTGCCTCTTTTTATTTTGTTCGACCTTGTTGATATCAGTTCTGGAAAAGGTACTGTGGTGGGTCCTCTGTGCATGATTTGGGCAAGGTTGGATGCACTACATTGTTCAAATCTCAGAGATGTAGGTACTCTTCAGCCACACCTTGGCATTTGTTGACCCAACAGTTGAAGAACTTCAAAGTTGATTCTTTTTGACCCCACTGGGTATTGCTACTGCACACACCTGCTCTTGAACTATGACATGTATGCTCAAGCAATGAGGTGCAGCCCAGATGATTCAATACTCACCCACAATGCCTGTAGCAGGACTACTTTGGATATGTTTGGAAATTCCTAAACCTCTTCAGCTCTTTGTACCTGTGCTCACCTAAAAAGCACAGCAAAGGAACCACTGAACAATGTGTTGACAAGTCATTCCTGAGTTAAACATGGAGATGTTGCAGTCTCTTAGCATTGGTTGGCTAACATACACAAACTCGAAACCTGTGTCATTGTTCCACAGGATGTCAATACAATTGTTTCTACTCTCAAGATAACCAAAAATCAGTATTTAATATACAGATAAGGCTTCCGCTCACCATAGGGATCTGATGAACAAAGAAGATTGGATGCTGTTAAGTGTCTCATATTGCCACATGGGGGTGGAAGAATTGCTTCATGTTCAGGCTTGTCTCGAAGATGTAGGATTACCATTCTGGTGCTGACAGTCATTAACAGGTTCCAACATGTGCTGAAGATCAAGGAAGAAGTGCTGGTGTCATATTTACTTATAGCATCTGTACGGGGAAGGGTTCATGAACTCGCAATCATAACCAATAGAATTCTATCAATAAGCAATCAAACTCAAGGATTGACCTGAGTGCCATGGGAATGCTTGGACCTGGACATCAAAACGATGGTTTACATGCTGCTGTAAGGAACAGTCAAGTTGTAACACCCATGTATTCCTATTACTTAGAGAGTTTGGATGATCAGTTTGGGCAGAACTTCATGGAGGTGTTGATGCATATATGGTCTTGCGGGAAATCCTCAAAAGACTCAGAAAGAGCTCTGCAACTGACCTTGATGTTCAACAACCTGCTATGGCCTCATTTATGAGTGCATCGAGGATGAGAGCTGCTCCAAATCAAACATTTTGCTTGGACCTTCAGCTAGTGCTCTACCACCTCTAGTTGATTATCCTGCTCCTGGTGCACCAGAACTACTACAAAAGGCATACAAGTTTCAGATATGCAGGTCTTGCTTGGTGGGAGGGCTCACAAAGGGGCAATTGTTTTGAAGGCCAAGCATAGGCATAAAGATAGTTCTTTGGTTCATGGCTAGTATCTTATTTAGATTATCACAAGCCCTACTGTGAGGATTCTCTTCAGGTTGGTTGCAGCTGCTAGAACGGGAGGCTCTGCGGTGATGTATTGGACCATGGTTTTGAATAGAATAAAGGCAACATCCTCTCCCTATCATATGATAGAACTTTACTCTTGGGTGATCATGTTGCAGCAACAAGGTCTGATGGCACCATATGCAGTATTTCTTGTGCATCGATAAAGCTCTGCTAAGTGTGGTGATTGTGCAGAATTATCTATGATAGAATTTTATCAGCTGGCAACTACTTTGGGTGCCTGAAGCCCTCTCTTACAGGCTAGCAAATGATTCTATGGCATTATACTCTAGGGTAGCCAAACAGGAACAGTTAATCTCTGTTGTCTAGTATGCAATATTACTTCCTCGACACCTGTTGTTTGAAGCGACTTGATGCAGCAACCACTCCAATGTTACCCCTGCGGAGAGGCTTTTTCTACCGCTTCATATCACAAATAATTGAGCGTGCTGCTAACCGACCATGGTGATCATCTGCTGCTTATGAGGGCAGAAATTGTGCTTCCTGAGCATGGATTGAAGCTATGCTATGTATGGAAATCGTGCTGAATCATTAAGTCCGGTACTTGTCACCATGACAAGATTACTCAGGACCCCTGAAGCATTTTTTCTACAGTATATGAGAAGGATAGAACACTTAACATGCAGGGGGTAATTCGCTTCCTTGCTGGACTGATTGGTGGCATATTGCTTCCTCACATAATACTTCCTTATGGTGGTTATTTTGCATATGTTTAAAGCAGATTACTTGAATTCTGGTGACTGCCCTTGTCAGTGCAGATGTCCACACCTCTTGACACCAGAATGCTACTCTAAACTGGAATCTTTTATGTCCTATTGATTGTTTGTCCTGTCAAGGGACATATGAATCATAAAACATTTTGCAAACCTTGTGCTCCCTTGGTAGATGGAGATGTTTTCCACAACTCACAGACATTAATGTGGCCCTATTTCCTCATTTCCAAGTTGTTGGGGGGTGATGTTTTGTTGCAGGAGACCTTGGCTGCTCTAAATACACCACACCTGCCAGGCGTGCTGAAGAGATTGCATGCATCTTCTTGAGCATCTTGCAGCACCACAGCTAGCAATCACATTTGTCGTCATCCTCTTTCGATCAACCTCACTGAGGGGGTTTGCAGTTCGATATTGGGCCTGGGCGTTACAGAACACTTTGTCTTGGATATGTGACTGCCCTAATGTTGGGCTTGCGACCACTTTCACAGCCATCTGGTGAAATGCTTGGGACAGTTTTGATGTTAGGACTTCTATGTGTGCTTCTTTTTTCATGCTACTATGGATGTTATGAAGTTTGGTTGGTCTTCCGGCTATTATGGCACGACTGTCTAGTTGAGATCACCACTGCTCTGACAGCCTTTTACACATTAAAGGGTTACTTTTTTTCCTTTTTGACATGGCTGCATGAATGCATTGAAGGTTTTGAAGATACTATAGTGGCAATTGGTTCCTTTCTTGCTCTGTCTTGTTTTTGCATCTGTCCATGGAGATGTTGGACTTTCATTTGTCAGGACTTGATCAGCATTGCTGCATATCTAGCAACAGAGGCCGCTAATTACAGGGTTGGGCTGACTGCCCCATGGGGATTGTGTCGCCCAGCTCTGAAGACAGAAGCATTTCAGATTGAAGAAAAGACTGACGGCTTGAAGATTGGAAGTGCTGCAGATTTGAAGTTTGAAGACTGATGTGCTGCAGGTTCAACGATCAATGAAGAAGTATGAAGACATGAAGACTAGAGACTGCAGAATGGCAGATTCGTAGGCCTGGAGCTTCTCAAAAGACAAGACTCAAGCTTGAAATAGTTCAGTTATGTATGCTCTTCTTTAGCTTTGTCGAGGACGACAAAGTCTAGGGAGGGGAGAGTGTTGAGTATAGGATATCCACACATCTTTATTTGTGCATAGGAACCCTCTTTTTGTATCTACTTAGAGTTCACATGAAAACTCCCTCTTAGACACTTTTTAATATTTCTCCTAAAGTAAGGCTTTTGGAAGCATGTAAAAATACCCATCCTTTTTGTAGAAGTGTAGAAAAATCCCCATGCACGTATTCTTGGAAGATATGGTTGTTAGAAAGAATATTTCCCAAGATCTTTTTGAGATATGTTAGTTAGGCATGTGCTCCTTTTTGACTAGTCAAAAGGAGCACATGGGGGAATGTGTCTAGCCTATAATAGAGGCTTATTTCTTGTAAAAAGGGGGCTTTTGGTCGTGCTCTCATGTAAAATCCATTCAATGGAAGAACTCTCCTTTCTCTTAAGGCTTTGTGCATATATGTATTTAGTCTTGGAGAGTGTGAGAGTGAGGTGTGTGTGCATGCTAGCATTTTCCTTTGTGTGTAAGTAGAGTGTTGCAATTGTCTTGTATTTTACATATGTGACTAGGATCCTTGACTCCCATTGCTCCATATTTTCAAGCATGTGGCATAGCTGCGGGCTGATGGCCAATGGCTTGAACATGATGGAGGATGGGGTGGATGAAAGGAGAGTCTTTCTTGGGCCTTCCTTCTTGCTTCCATGCAAGGTGGTGTGGGTCTTGGCTCCCAAGGGCATACTACAACAACAATGCAGAATTGTGTTTAATCCCTCTCTTTGTGAATTCTCCAATGAATTCTTGAAAGAATTGTTCCATGTTTTCAAATTGATTGGGATCTAAAGGTTGGAACCAAGTTAGAGCAGTCCCTGTGAGGGTGAGCCCAAAAGACTCATACTGCACGAAGAAGTCCTCTACTTGCTCCGCTCTTAGAACTTGTTTAAATTCTGCGATATGATCATAGGGCTCTCCCAACCCATCATAATGGTTTCTTACACATTTAGCTACTTGGATAGGTCTCAGCCTTCTCATTGGTTGAGGTGGTCTGGGCATCACAGGGAAGCCTGGGATAGCTGGTCGTAATGGCGGTACTCCAGGCTGTCTTCCTACCGGTGGTTGTGGTCTTGCTGGTGGTCGGTACTGGTTCCCTATCCCTGCGTGGGCCTGATTGCGTGTGTGCACTCCTGGAGTTGCAAACTGTACATGAGTATGGTTGGGCACACTTCGTTGACTGGTCTGTCCTGATGTGGTCTGCTCTGTTTCATGTTGATTCCCAAAAGGATTTTGTGAAGTAGTTGCTTGATCTTTTTGAGGAAATACAGGCGTACCCATGTATCTCAGTCGAGCCCTGTCTAAGGCACTCACAGGCCAATATCTCCTTTGATCCTTATCCAAGTAAGTAAGTCTAGTTTCATCATCTGGGTCTTTCAACTCATAAAATGTCATGGGGCTTTCTTCTCTCCCTGGAGCCGGTAAGTCGGTTTGAAGCAACAGGTCTGATCCATGGATCATATAGACTTCCAACACGTAATCATCTTGAGGTATCAAATCTCCTCTCAAAACCCGTGACACTTGAGACCTGCCCCTCGGGGTAGACACAGACTCTTCAGGGTGCGTTCTTTCGGAGTTGTTTGGGTCCACGAACTCTCCCCTTTCGTTGATCCTCTCAGGAAATTCAGTCACAATATAGATATGACCAATTTTGTCTACATATGCTCCTCCTTCGTACTTGACAGCAGGTCGGGGCACAATTGTGGCATTCTGGGAAGTTACCATCCTAGCCACGGATCTGTTTAAACCATCCAGGTAGATTGGGATCTCCTGGGCATTGGTGGACACATATTGTAAGGAGGTACGGTAATCCCCTTCAACAGTAGACATGAAATTCCTATTTGGCGTTGGACCTTGCATGTCGTCCGAAGCCATGTGTAGTTCCCCTTCCGAATCACTAGAGGTTTCTGAGTAGATGGAGTGGTGACTAGCCTGGGCAGCACTTCCTACCGAAGATATGACACTTCCTCGACTACTTAGCACTCTTCCTGATCTCAAGTTCATTCACCCCCCAAGTCTCTCTCTATGCCTCAGAGATTCTCTTTGGGTAGCTCTCGTAATGACTCAAAGTGCCTGACAAAAAGAAAGGGTCAATCTGGACGATACCACTTCCTGACGATACTGCTCTCGGCGATACTGCTTTGACCGCGATACGATACCAGAGGTCTAAACGATACGATACTGGATACTGCCCGCGATACGATACCAAACACCAAGACGATACGATACCAATCTGGTGTCGCAATACTACCTCGGAGAGCAGACGATACGATACCTCTGCTATGCGCGATACGATACGAAAAATCTCGGCGATACGATACTTAGAAATATCACGATACGATCTCAAAAGTTTCAGGCGATACGATACTCGAATTTATGCCGATACGATATCAGTGTGGTATCGCGATACCGATCTCGAGGAGAAGACGATACGATATCACGTGTACGATACGATACCTATGAGACCAGACAATACGATACTTATGACAGTATCGCGATACTGTCCAAGTGAGTGGCCGATACGATATCAAGGTGGTGTCGCGATATCAGATTTCACGAGACACGATACGATACTCAAGAAGGATACGATACGATCTCAAAAGTCCGACGATACGATACCCGGTATAGTATCGCGATAGTTCAATAGGAAATACGGCGATACGATGCTGGCAAAGGTCGACGATACGATACTAAAGACTCAAGGCGATACGATCTCAAGATGGTATCGCGATACAATTTTTGGTAGGAGGCGATACGATATCACCGTGGTAAGCACGATCGTGATACCAATCTTGGTGACACGATACCGAAATGCTATCGCGATACCAGGATCGATGCCCAGCGATACGATACTTAAAACAGTGCGCGATCGCGATACCAACTCGAGGCCACGATATCAGTGCGGTATCGCGATACCAAGTAGGTATCAAGCGATACGATACTTCGGCGAGTATCGTGATACAAGGGAGTTTTGGTATCGCGATACCAAACCTCAACCGATCGCGATACTCAAGCCAAAATGTAAGAAAATTCCAAATTTTTTGTACCCCCTTGCTTTCCTTACTCCCCTCTTCCCTCCTAGGCCTCTGTATCACACAAAACTTCTGAAATGAATTCAGTTTAACCCCCCCGCGATACTGCGCACCTGTTTAATCACGTGTTTGTGCATGTTTAGTGAGTTTTATGTAAATATTCTTGGTGAAATCTCACCTCTATCTACTCTTGCTTGCACTTGGAGCTCAATCTCTAGCTGGGAAGGCCTGAAGCACCCGATACCAAGTCCACGATACTGATCGCTGTCGTCCATGATACTGATCGCTGTCGTCCACGATACCAGAACTCCAGCAAGTATCAAATGAGTCAATTTTTTTGGTTTTTATACTTTTTTGGACAGAACTTGAATTTTGCTAATTTTTTGGTGATTTTTGGGAATTTTTTTGATGATTTTTGCCTACTCGTACTTCTCCTATCCTCACTAATCCTCTTCCTCTAACCTAACCTTAACTCCTCCTTCTCTTCCCTCCTCCTAAGCCTAAACCTAAAACTTATCACACACACCTCGGAGATGTGAAGTAACAAGTGCTGAAGTGACTGACTACTTGCCACCGGACAATTTTGCCTCTACAAGTACGATTCTATCACACTCGATCTATAACCATCACGAAGGCACCTTGGTTAAGTGTTCCCCGGCAACGGCGCCAAAAACGTGTGTACTTGAGCCGAGAAGACTCAAGGACTTGTGCCAATGAGACTGTACCTCAATTGCCACACAAGTGCGTATAGTGGGTACTTAACACACATCTAAATTGTCAATCCGATGGAACAACGTACCAAGTGTATGAGGACGTGTGCACACGTGATGGAAAATGAAGTGGTCTAGCTAGCATGCATGAGAAAAGACTACTACCTCTCACACTCACTGAAATGCTGAAAGTGTTTGCCGCAAAACCTCTTACAGCAGTTTTCAGAAATTCAAGGATTTCTCCCAGCTCCGAACTCCGAATATAGGCAATCGGGTACTCGTTTCGAAGCTCTCGCCGAGACGCATCTATTGGAAGTGGTTTCACTTGATTCTGACCACTCTGCTTCAAGTTATGGCAAAAACAGTGAATGATGGGAGACACCAACACCCGCGCCACAACTCCTCCTAGCTCGCACACGCACTACAGCAGCTCAAAACCAAGGGGAAGGGGTAGACAACAGTCCTACACATGCATTTCAAGCATAACACACACATACAAGAGCGAAATGAAGATCAAAATCAGCATGAAAGAGGCAAACTCGAAAATCTGTAGAGCTCCTTCTTCACAATGGCAAAAAGTCTTTACAATGAGTCACAAAGTGACTTATATACTAGTGCCCTAAATTTGGTCCTTTCACACTAGAGACCGGCACTTTATTCACTAAAAGAATAATTTCTTTACTAATTTACATGGGTAAGCTTCTAATCTTCTGTGGGGATGCATCTAGAGGACTCCTCTAGTGTATTTACAACGGAAAATATATACAAGAGTGGTTATAATACAAAAGTTATGTGTCCAAATCGGAAAAATTTTGGGGCCCTTCATTTTCTCTGCCTAGTGCTCTTCTGTGCTCTGCAACACTCTCCCCCTCTTCATCTCTGTCGTCCCTTGACAGGCTTTAGCTTTTCGTCGGCTGTTTGCTTCGTTTCTCCGCACGCATCTCTTGGTCAGTTTTGTCTGTAGTTAAACAGACATGCAGCTTTGATGGCCTGTTCTTGATTCAAGCTCTACTACACTAGAGCCTGCTACATTTGTCTTGCCTGTTTATTTGGGTTGCCATGCACGCCACCAGTGACTAGGAATGTGCTGTTCTTAGTCACCCTCTTAAACTTTTCAGCCTCTGCCCCTTTCTAACCTTTGGTCCTCTGATTTGTCTTGGTTGCACACATCTGACCCTGTTGTATTGCTTTGAGCCTGTTTGCTTTCTTCCACCGTGTAGGACCTGGATGTTTTGCATTGTTGCCTGATGCGTGCCCCTGCGGGGCTCTGTGCAGAGATGGGTGTTGCGCCCCTGCGAGGCTTCTTGCAAAGATATGTCTTCAAATATCATTGTTTTATTCTTTATTGAGTTGTTTTTGACTTTGATCTTCTTCTTCTTCTTTTTTTGCTTGATTCCCCTTCCACAGTGCCCATTTTACATGCTGACAGATTTTCAGCCAAAACCAAAAACTGTTTAAAGCACATGAACACTTCGAACTTTACTTTGAGTGGATATACCCATGCATGCCTGGAAAAATCATCAATGAAAGTCACGAAGTAAAGGTAATTTCCAAAAGAGGGTGTCTGCATAGGACCACAGACATCACTATGTACAAGCTGCAATTTCTGTGTAGCCCAAACTAAACCATCTTTGGGAAAGGAGGAACGCTGCATTTTGCCCAAAATATAGCCTTCAGAAACATGTTTTCCAGGTGCCTCAAGTTTGGCAAAGAAGACACCATATTAGATTTCTGCAGGCGTAGCAAACTAGCAAAATTCAGATCACCAAAGTGTGCATGCCAAAGCTTTGCATCTGACATAGCCTGAGAATCATGAACTACACATGCCGAATCATTCACAGATTTTTCATAGTCTATGAGCTTATATAGCCCATGACATAAAATGCCAGAAGCAATAATAACATCACCATTTGACAGATCATGAACTGTGCATCTGTCATCAACAAATTTCACAACCAAGCCAATCTTGGCTAATGCAGAAACTGATAACAGATTCTTCTTGATCCCTGGCACAAATAAAGCATCTGACAAGGTGAAAGAACTACCATCAGCAGTAGTCAGAACGATCTTACCAACTTCCATAACAGGATAAGAGGAGTTGTTGGTGCATGTGACAATATTCCCTGTAGGGGCAGGCTCGATTGAAGAGAAGAAACTACGCTACGAGGTAATATGTTTGGTCGCCCCACTGTCAAGGTACCAAACATCTGAGTCCACTGCAGACATGCACTGCTCATGAGAAGATGGGTCAAAACTCCAACTAGTAGTAAACGCCCATTCTTCTTCCTGCACAAGATTAGTAGACTCTGTTTTTGGTGTAGAGGCTTCTGCAACAACCATTCCAGCCTCCTTTTTCTTTGCCTCTTTTGTAGCCAGTTTTGGACAGTTCTTTATGATATGATTCCCTTTACAATACTTGCAAAACAATTTCTGTTTTTCTGATTTCTTCTCATCTTTATCCTGTTTCTTCGAATGTGCATGATTTGCAGATTTTTGCTTACTAGTAGAAGAGCTCCATTTTCCTTTGCCCTTTTGACTAGCTAGGAAAGCTTGATCTGCAACACGCATAATGGACCTGTTCTGCCTGGACTGATCTTCCTGCAACAGAACAGAGACTAAATCCTCAAATGATAAGGCATTCGGATTGCCTTTCATCATCAACCGAAGAGTAGAAGCAAAACTCTGATATGAATCAGGAAGACCATTAAGAACGGTCTGGACAAGTGAGCTATCTGGTATAACCTCATCAGCAGAAATCAACTGTTCCTTCAAATCTTTGATCTTCATTAGGAAGCTGTCCATAGGATCACCTTCATTCATGTGCTCACTCTCCAACTGTTTTCGGAGGTAAGCAACACGAGCCTCATTCCTAGCTTGGTACAATGTGGTAAGTGTATCCCAAGCATCCCTAGCTGTTCTGCAAGAGCGAATATGAGGAATAATAACACGTTTGACAGACAAAGCTATCAATGCATGTGCCTAGGCATCTCTGCCATCCCAATGAATCTGCTCTACAGTAGGTGCAGCAAAAACAGCAGCACGAATAGGAATTTGCACAATATCATCTTCGACACCATCTTCATCAGATCCAGCACCTGTATTCGCAGTACGTGTTGTTACAGGTCTAACAGGACGTCTTTCAACACCTTGCACAATGTTCCATAATCCTTTTGCAACCAATACATGTCGCATCATATAAGCCCATAATGGGTAGTTGGTACCATCCAACTTATCCTCAACAGCCAACATACGGAATACATCACTACTTTCAGCCATGGCCGGTGACTAAAATACCTTGATGCAGAAAATTGACTGTATCTCAAAAAGTTGAATGGAACTGCCTAGACAAGTTCTGCTAAACCTGTGACAGACTTCGAGATGCTTATACTGGCGAATAGAAACAGGTATACACCTTTGGCACAAAAAGATGAAATAGCCTACACAAGCACTGCGATAGTGCATTCGGAGGCCGAAACGAGCTCAGATCTCGATTTCGGCACAACATAGCAAAGCTGTTTTGATCTTTGAAACAACTTGAGTATGCTCACCAAATTTCGTGCGAATCTGAGACTGCAAACGGAGGACTGTCGATGGTGCCCTAGATAAAGCAACGACTTGCTCTGATACCAATTGTTGGAGATAGACGTCTGCGGAAGCACGCGAACAACACAAGGAAGAAGAAGAAGCTTGGAGCACAAACACACAATACTAAATGTATTACTAGAGAATGTACAAAGATAAGTAGCCCATTAGGGCAATAGGCGTATATACAAGCGGGGGAAAAAAAACCTCCTAAAGAGGGAAAAAAGTGCCCTGGCAGTCTTAGTGCGTTCACACACATCACTACCTAAATATATCAACAAGGATTAATGAAAGAAATCCTACCTTCACCGTTTGTAAAACATGTTGCATTATTGCCTACCTTTATTGTGATGGGTTCCTTTAGAGGATATAAGGAACTAAAAGGTCTTTTTTACTCATCATATGATGAGAGGAACCACTGTCCAACACCCATGAGTCATTTTTGTTGAAACAGAAAACATTACTCCTACTCTACTATTAAATAGCATACTATCAACCTATTGTGGAAGAAACAAAAGATAAGAAAACATTATGAATTAAATAAATAAAAAGGAATTACATGAAGAGCTCTATGACCATGGGGACTCCATCAAGGAGAGTGCATACCCTTGCCAATGGGCTGGAGTGAATGGCTTGCGGGGAGTGAAGTGAGGCCCTCCTTATATGGAGTTGAGGTCAAATCTCTTTGCATGTGGGATAAATGGACTTGCATGAGAATGAATGTAGACTTGGACAAAAAGGTGGAGCATGGAACTCTCAACAACCCCCCTCCATGTGATGACCCTTTTGTTTTAAATGTGGGGGACTAGTGACATATAGGATCACTTAGCCCATTAGGTTTTTAGATCTAAGGACATATGGGATCCTTAGACATAGCTTGGACATGTGGCATCCAAGTGTGGGACATATATGCCGACATCCCTTGGTTTTCAGTTCCATGGAGATATGGGATCCATGTTGCGTGGGACATATGGCATCCTTGGGATCTTGGGACATATTGGATCCCTACACATACAAAGGGTTTACAACGTGGGGTAGGTGGTGCTTTGATCTTTTTAGCCCTTGAGATATTTTGATGAGGTCCCACTACAACATATGAGAGGCATACCGATGCTGCTTATACCAATGGTCACTCATGGCGTCCATATAAACGTTGGAAAAGCTCACTTAAAGATATCGACGATCAAGTGACCGTCGGTATGACCGTTTTAGACGGATCGTTGGTGTGCCCCGCAGCCTTTGATATAAGCGTCGGTATCGGCATCGGTATAAGCGTCGGTATGAGCGTCCGTATAATCGTCGGTAATTTACTGAAAGTTATCGACACCCATACCGAGGCCGAGTTTTAAACATACCAGGAACTCAAGAGCAAAACTTCACTTTTTTGTGCCTGTTCAAGTACTGTTTGTCTTCTGTCGAACTTGCACGCGTGAACCGAATTGCGAACTACATTGTCTTGTGCACACACACACACACACACAGATCTCTCTCTCTACACACACACACACTCTCCCTCGGTTTAGATCTGACATCTTGGTAAGTGGTGTGCGTACTATTATCCTTTGTCTTTCTCTATGCTTTAGGTCTTATAATTTCTCTTCTCTTTGATTTTGCAGAAGTTCTTTGGCATCGATTGTTTGGAATTCGACAATAGACGACATACATTACGCTTTGATGACAACGATCCAAAAGAGGGACATACTTGTAAGTGATTGTTTTATTGTCTATTGATAGAGAGAGAAAGAGAGAGAGAAAGAGAGAGAGAGAGAGAGAGAGAGAGAGAGAGAGAGAGAGAGAAAGAGAGAGAGAGAGAGAGAGAGAGAGAGAGAGAGAGAGAGAAAGAGAGAGAGAGAGAGATGAGAGAGAGAGACAAAGAGAGAGATAGAGATAGAGAGGGAAAGAAAGAGAGAGAGAGAGAGAGAGAGAGAGAGAGAGAGAGAGTGAGAGATAAAGAATGATGAAAAGAAAGGAAGATAGAGATAGGAAAATAGAGCATACACACACACACATCTACACATTTACACATGCATACATACACACATACATGTACACATATGCATGCTTACATACACACACATATACACACATGCATGCTTACATACACACACATATACACACATGCATGCATACACACACATACAAATATACATACATGCATGCATACACACACACATGCATACACACACACATGCATACACACATACATACACACACACATATATACACATATGCATACATACACATACACACACACATACACACATACATACACACACATACACACACACATATACACACATGCATGCATACATACACACACATACACATATACACACATGCATGCATACATACACACACATACACATATACACAGATGCATACATACACATAGGAAAATAGAGCATACATACACACACACATACACACACATCTACACATTTACACATGCATACATACACACATACATGTACACACATGCATGCTTACATACACACACATATACACACATGCACTACACACATGTACACACATGCATACGTACACACACATGCATATACACATACATACACACATATATACACATATGCATACATACACATACACACACATATACACACATACATATACACACACAAGCTAGTGTTTTAATTAAATATATAATTTTTTTATTTTGAATTTTTTTTTTACATCAAATATATAAAAATAGGATTAGGGTTTTTACGCTATTTACACATACATACACATATAATACATATATACATGTATATACACCTGCGTACAAAATATACATATTTTAGGTCTAGATATTTAAGATTAGGGAGATTAGGGTTTTAGGGTTTAGGCATACATATAACTCAATTACATTTATAATAAGAAAAAATATAGAAAAAGATAAGAAAAAAATCTGAATATATAAATAAACATATATATAAAATAGGATTAGGGTTTTAGGGTTAGGGGTTTAGATTTTTATAGGTGTTTAAGTATTTAGGTTTTAGTATTTTAGGTTTAATTCTAAGTCTTTCTGATTAGGGTTTTAGGGTCTTAACACGTACATAACATATATACACACATACACATACACATATAATACATATATACATGTATATACACATGCATACAAAAATATACATATTTTAAGTCTAGATCTTTAAGATTAGGGTTTTAGGGTTTAGGCATACATATAAGTCAATTAAATCTATATAAAGAGAAAATATAGAAAAAAATTAAAGAAAAAATCTGAATATATAGATAAATATATATATATATATATATATATATATATATATATATATATATATATATATATATATATATATATATATATATATATATATATATATATATATATATATATATATATATATATATATATATATATATATAATAGGATAATTATATAGATAAATAAATATAAAAAGAACTAGTGTTTTAAATAATTTAATTAAATATATATAATTAAATATATAAAAATAGGATTAATTAAGGAAAAAATCTAAATATATAAATAAATATATATATATATATAAAATAGGGTTTTAGGTTTTTAGGATTTTAGGATTAGGGTTTTAGGTTTTTAGGATTAGGATTATGGTTTTAGGTTTTAGGGTTTTAGGGTTTAAGGAAAAAATCTGAATAAATAAATAAATATATATATAAAATAGGATAATTATATAGATAAATAAATATAAAAAGTACTAGTGTTTTAAATAATTTAATTAAATATATATAATTAAATATATAAAAATAGGATTAATTAAGGAAAAAATCTGAATATATATATATAGGGTTTTAGGTTTTTAGGATTAGGATTAGGGTTTAAGGAAAAATTTGAATAAATAAATAAATATATATATATATAAAATGGGATAATTATATAGATAAATAAATATAAAAAGTACTAGTGTTTTAAATAATTTAATTGAATATATATAATTAAATTTATAAAAATATGATTAATTAAGAAAAAATCTGAATATATAAAAAATAGGGTTTTAGGTTTTTAGGATTAGGATTAATTTTTTAGGGTTTAAGCAAAAAATCTGAATAAATAAATAAATATATATATAAAATAGGATAATTATATAGATAAATAAATATAAAAAGTACTAGTGTTTTAAATAATTTAATTAAATATATATAATTAAATATATAAAAATAGGATTAATTAAGAAAAAATCTGAATATATAAATAAATATATATGTATATAAAATAGGGTTTTAGGTTTTTAGGATTAGGATTAGGGTTTTAGGGTTTAAGGAAAAAATCTGAATAAATAAATAAATATATATATAAAATAGGATAATTATATAGATAAATAAATATAAATAGTACTAGTGTTTTAAATAATTTAATTAAATATATATAATTAAATATATAAAAATAGGATTAATTAAGAAAAAATATGAATATATAGATAAAATAGGATAATTATATAGATTAAGATTTTAGGTTTTTTTAGGTGTTTAAGTATTTAGGTTTTAGTATTTCAGGTTTAAGTCTTTAGGAGTAATATTTTTAGGTTTAATAAAAAAAATGATCTAAAATGTCCATATTGTAGCAGATGGCTTCTTTGGATCCGGAGGAGAGAATGGCATGTCCTTGCACTCATTGCAAGTATCAAATTTATCGAAAACGACAGATTTGTATTGCACATGTTAGAGAGTATGGATCCTTTGATAGGAGTCGACTAGAAAACCTATGCTACCATTCGCATGGTCCACCAAGTGAGCACATGGACCCAAACGACATTGCACCAATAACCTCTCATGGAAAAAAGAGAACAAAGAAGGACTTAGACGTATAAACAATTACTAATAATATTACACAGAATGAACATATGGAAGAGATGCTCGAAGCATTTTATGAGATGGACAAAGATCATGATGGTGGAGAAGATGTCGAGAGTTTCATGGACACAACAGAATTTCCATTATCAGAAGTCGATGAAGAATATGAAAACATGCGAAGACTAGCTCGTTTACCACTTTACAATGGAGCAAAGATATTTGTACTACGTGCGTCACTCGCGATGCTCAATCTGCAATCCATTTATGGATGGTCAGATAGTAGTGTCATTGAATTGTTCAGGTAAGTGGAGAACAAATTGGCTTTCATTGTTGTATCAAAATAACTTTATTTACTAATATCATTTTAATTTCTTATTGCAGGCTTCTTAAAGATCAATTTTAGCCAAAGGGCAATGACATGCCTCCAACATGTGGAGATGCAAAAAAACTTTTAGTCCATTGGAATGGATTATACTAAAATTCATGCTTGTCCGTATGATTACATTCTCTTTCGGAATGAATATGAGCATCTCCACATATGTCCAAAGTGTGGAGCAAATAGATTTAGAGAAGATCTTGTAGGCGAAGCAATCACCGCAAAGGTTCTTCGCCACTTTCCTATCATTCCACGAATTAAGAACATGTTTAGATGCAAATCTATAGCTGAGTTAATGTCATGGCATACAAAGAGCAGGTCTATAGATGGTGTAATGTGAGTGCCTGCTTACTTTGATGCTTGGAAGCACATAGATAGTAAGTGGCCAGAGTTTGCTAGTGAGCCTCGGTCCATACGTCTAGGCCTAGCTATGGATGGAGTGAATCCATTTGGTTTACACAGTTCTTCATGGATCACATGGCCTGTATGTTTGGTCAATTATAACATCCCACCATGGCTAGCCACAAATAACTATCATTTAGTATTAGCTCTTATTGTACTAGGTAAGTATAAGGTAAAAAACATGGATGTATATCTTGCACTACTTGTGGAAGAACTGCACATTTTATGGGATGAGATTATTGTGCATGACATGTCTCAACCTATAAGAAGACGAGACGTGCGAGTGAAAGACATACTTATGTGGACGGTGCATGATTGGCCTGGTTATGGTGAATGTTCAGGTTTATCGATTTCGGGTTACCATGTTTGTCCCTTATGCGGACCACGACTCGAAGCATGCTATTCCAAAGAACTACGTAAAACTATCTATGAAGGACACCATCGATATTTGCTTGATGGACATGTTTTACGTGAAGGACAAATTGATCGACAAGCGCAATGCCAAATGAAAGCTAGCGATTGGAAACAACTATGGGATTTAGAAAATCCAGTCATTGGCATGAAGCGGTTGTCCATTTTTCATGAACTCCCTTATTGGAGTGAATTGATGATCAATCATTTGGTAGACCCGATGCATATTTTTAAGAATGTGGGAGAGATTCTTTGGAAAACTTTGATCGGAAAGAAAGAAAGCAAAGCACAAAGGGAGGACTTAGCAGAGCGAGGTCGTATGCGAGAGTTGTGGGCAATTACTAAGCCCAACGGAATAGTATCGTTACCAAGAGCTCCTTGGGTGCTTCGCAGGATGGAAGAGCAACAAGTGAAGAAAACAATTTTAGAGTTTTGGACACCTACTGGATGCATGAGGTGTCTAAAGACTGCTTTCACACGAAACGACGATCTTGGAGGGCTCAAATATGATTGGCAAAGTTTTTACAGTTTGTGCTCCCTATAGCCCTAAAAGATTGTCCATGGTAGAGAAATACTTTCCCACAAGTATTCTCACTATTCAACTTCATTTACTAGTTCATGTGGTAGATGAAGTTGCAATAGCACGAACTGTCCATAGTCGATGGATGTTCTTCTTAGAGCACTTTATGAAGACATTAAAAGGGTTTGTTCGACAGAGAGCACGTCCAGAGGGTAGTATGACAGAGGGATGGCTTGTACAAGAGTCTCTTGTATTCATAACTGAGTTTCTACGTATGTTGGATCCCGAAATGCCTTGCTTATGGAGCGATGATGAATGTGTTCATCTCGTAGGCGATGAACCACAAGGTAAAGGATTGCAAAGGAAAATGGATGCAGCTTTCAGAGAGAAGGCAATGAAGTTTTGCATAGCTAACTCTGAGCCTATGCAGAAGTGGTTAGAAAGGTATGAGCTTGCGAAGGAAACCAATGCAAAGGAAAGAGCTCAGTTTCGAAGTAATCGTTCCACTTGATTTTTTCCTCTTCCAGAAAGTCTTCGAACTCTTCCACCTTTTCCAACGAGCAGATGGGTAGATACAGCGGTTTCACAAGCAAAGGCCGCGGGTGAAGATATCTTTGAAAAGAAAAAGAACTCGCAAAGGGATGTGATTGGGAGTATACTGAATACGGTGCACTATGGTCTCATGGACGACACTTTTGGATTGCACGAATCGATAAAAATAGGTCTACTTTTGATAGTGGGGTGATGGTGAACTTTTTGCAAAAAAGTAGAGTGAGTGCAAGAGATGATAATGCTCAAAAAGGCCAGCTAGATTATTGTGGTGTGATTCAAGATATCTTAAAACTATCTTTTAGGAAATTTGATTATTTTGTTTTTGATGTGAAATGGTTCAAAGTAGTCACCTCTGGAAGAAACGCAACAGTGAGGCGGGATAAAAGCGGTTTGCTTCAAGTCGACTCCAAAAAATTATGGACGGATGAAAGGATACATTTGTACTCCTAGAACATTATGAGCAAGTTGTTTTTATACCATATTCAAAAGAACCAGAGTGGCTATTGTTTTACAAGTCGCCCCACGTAGTAGACAAATTTGTGAGAACATAGATGTACAAGATAGTCCATCTGTAGTGGACTCAGAGATTCATTCCATAGTCGAGGAGGAAGAGATCATTGTTCAAGAAGAAGAGGTCATTGTTCGAGAAGACAAAGCAATAGACGATGATCAGGAAGAAACGAGCATAGCAAGTGATTTAGAAGCCATCAATATAGAGATAGATATTCTCAGTGCATCGGATCTTCAAGAGGATGCTAGATTAGAGGATTTTTTAATAAAACACTTGTACGTACTAATTTTTGTTTTTTTTTTCTGTTTATTCTCTATATTACCTTTATTATCACATGCTAATTATCTGAGTTCTTTTGTTATAGAGCACGATGGGAGACTGATGCTTTCAGAGCAGGCTTACCAAAGCTTGTATGGTTAGATGTTGAAGAGTGGGATCTGATTCGTGACAAGCAGTAGCAGACTCCTGACCGATATCGCCAGCAGTGAGATGCCGCAGCCACACGTTTAGATATGGTTGGTCGTCCTCCAACACGAACAAAGGCTTACGGATATTAGCACGGATTGACTGCACTATTGGAGGACTTGGAGGGACACGGTGCAGTCATTTCATGGGAGCATTTGTAATGAGGTGATTAATTTATAAACTTGGTTTTTACTTGTTGTTTGTAATTTCATGTGAATTTATCTCATTCCATTAATGTTCTTTGTTGCAGGATTGTTGATATGGAACGTTCTTTGCATGTGTATGGCAGTGGCACACCAAAATTTTGTATTTGATTTTTATATGGCAATGCATTGCTTTGCCACATTTTGTAAAAGCGTCATGTATGACAGTGGTTTGCCACACTCTTGTACATGCTTCATTTATGAAATATATCACTTTTTTTGTACATGATTCATGTTCATCCTGATTATCTCTTTTGTGTCCAATAATATTCTGTTTTATGAAATCATATTTCGGTTGATATTAGAGTACACATCACATGTACTCGGTTTTTTTTGGGCAGAGTGTATTGTCTTTTGTTGAGCAACATCATGGTAATGTTGCTGTAGCAAAAGACAACACACTCTACCCAAAAAAACTTTTGCAGATATGGTCGTCGGTATACACGATGGTACTCCCAGTAATGTCATCGGAATAAGCGTCGGTACACCCAGTGGGCGCCGGTATACGCGACGATGCATCCAGCAGAGGCATCGGTATGAGCGTCGGTAATACCGACACTTATACCGACGCATATACTGGCGCCCATACCGACGCCCATAGCGATGCTATAGCACCGGCGTGCATACCGACAGCTACACCGAGCGGCAAAAATAGCCCCGTTCATTTCCCTCGGTAAAAACCTCAGTATACGATCAATCTGTTGTAGTGCCCATTGAGCTTTGGTCCTTTGCTCCTCTTGTTGTATCTTTTGAGGTCCATTGTTGGTGTTGCATCCTCCTTCAATTCTCTTTGTTGTAGAAACATTTCTTTGATGTTGATTTGAGTGATGAAGAACACATTTTTGCAAGCCATAGGGAATGTCTTACCACTTTGTTATGTGGTAGTGTCTACTTCCTTTACATGGGGCTTGTTCAAACTTTGTCAATACAAGGCATAGCACATCAAGTTTGTATCTTAAATACAAGGTTGGATATAAGGCATAGCACATCAAGTTTGTATCTTAAATACAAAGCTAGATACATATGGAGATTACATCCTAGATTTTGTTCATAATGTTGTGCACACCTAAGTCCTCTTCTTAGCATTGAACTTTGCCTTGTTTGATTTTGGACACTAGTATATATTCAAATACAAAGAGAATATGTTTCATGAGATGTAATGAGAGGCACCAAAATAGGGATAATCACTTATTTGTTTGATGTGCAACAAGCATTGATTTCCTCCATAATTTCCGAAAGGTACTCTCTCACTGCATGCCTTCGCTTGGCATTTTCTACAAATATAAGTGAAACCGAATGAAGCGAGACTTGACATAACTACTTACGTAAAATTCTACTAGAAAGCATGGCCAAAAATCGGTCCCACTATGCAAATTAGCATGTACTAGATGTTTTCACAATGCATCGTGAGCTTCTTTTCTGATGTAGGAACTCTCTTTCTCTCTTATCTTTCTCTTTGTCCCGATCTCTTTGTCTCTCTGATCTGTCTCTTTGGGGGGCACATGCATGTTTTTTTGGGTGACCGGATTACACTTTCTGGATCGTCGAACGGAGCATTAAGGGCACATGCATGATAGGTTGGTGAACTCTGATCGCCATAATTATGGACACATCCGAAATGGTCACCCAACTTCCGTTGGCTAGAAACAGGGGCACATGGTATTAACTCAGGCAATCCACTTGATAATCAAGTCAATAAAAGATGTGAAAAGTTATCCAAAAAATTGTACACTCACATGACATGATACATCCCTTTTAGATGAGGCACATGCATTTGTTTGGAACATAGCAACGTACACATTTAGTCCTCTAATCAATGTTTTTTAGCCACTTTATTAAAGAATTGAAGGATCAAAAGAACCACTTTAACATAAGTGATGGTTTCTCAGTAAACAACAAATAAATCCAATGCGTGGTCTTCCCATCTGAACGTCTTTTAACAAATACGTAATTGCATTTCCTTAACTTATTTTAACAAATACATTATTGCATGTCACATCAATTCAACAAATCGTAATTTAGAGTCGTAATTCAACTTGAATGAATAGACTGCTGACCCGAACTGAAACTTTAATGGGGTGGTCCCAGGGCGGACAGGGTGGTTGGGTCTCTCGCCTCTTGAGGCGAGGGCGAGGGTTCAACCCCCACCGACACCATGTAAGGGACATGTTTGATTTGGAAAGTTGTACCTAATAACTGATGTGCCACCGTTTATTCTGTCCTGCGATAGTTGTGACCGCAGTTTAATTCAGCTATGTAAACCCCTCTTCTTGTAGGATAAGAGGAGTCCCATGGGCACTATGCCCTTCCTTGTACATAATTCAGCTATGTAAACCCCTCTTCTTGTAGGATAAGAGGAATCCCATGAGCACTATGCCCTTCCTTGTACATTTGCAATTTCAAAGTTAAAACCTGGAGAAGTAGACCTTGACCAAACCTCCATTTAAAAAAAAAAGAAAATTTAATGAGGTGACATTCTGTTCGGGTGACCGAAGGCTCATGTGCCCCTCCTATCCGCCTTTCTCTTTAGCACAATCACCTTCCGTGCGTCTGATGGCTTTCAGCCTCACAGTGCTTCACAACTTGATCATCTGCAGACTCCACCTGAATCGCTGCAAATAGAGGTATTCTTGCTCTTGCGCACGTATATGGACTGCCATATGTTACTGATAGATTTGATGTGGAGGCGCGATATTTTCCTATGTTCTCAGGTTTCTTGCTGAGTTCGAATGGATCGAATTTTGCCTTAAATTTTGCCTCAAGTACTGCCTTGAGGCAGCAAAGGGAACAGTAGCAGCAATGGCCTCCCGGAGCCTACTCCATAATGGCCTGCCTGAGCCTGCTTTGTGACATAAAGTTTGCAAATAGATGGCGAGAATGGAGATCATTGCAAGGCAGCCGTTCGAACTGTTTGGAGCCAAGCCAAGCAGATTGAATGGTCAGCTTGACAGCTGCCTGTGGTTCAATCGCGAATACACAAATACATTGCACACTTTATGTTTGCATCTCCCTATTTCTTGCGCCAAGAGTTGGCTCCTTTGTCTTTCTTGCAAGTGTGCAAATAACTTAATTGCAGACTTCGAGCTTGGACTCGCATTCTCTGAATGTGATGGACAAGGATGTTCACAGCCAATGGAAGCAACACAATCACATAAAATGCATCATGTATGGCAGGTTACTTTCAATATGAAGCAAATTGTTGAATTGTTTCATGGTTGGCAAGGCTGTGAGGTGCTCAGAAAAGGTGCTCAAGAAATGAATCTAACAAGTCAGATGGGTCATTCCAACATTGTAGGATCTAGAAGATGTGCAAACACAGTCACCTTCTATGATTCATATCTCTCAATCCCCTCAACCAAATGTGATGCAAATTGATAGGCAAGTAGTAAATAATTAAATATAACTAACCCAAGTTAAAATATTGAAAATGAATGAGTACATCCAGATAAATAAATTCCACAAGATCACTATAATGATGAAGATGTAGCAGAGAGCCGTAGACAGAGATATAATTGAAGAAATGTATCAGAATGTATATGCTAATGAACATATAATACAAGGGAACTGTATTGCATTATGCATACATGAGGTGAGCTCAATGTGTGGTCACTGATGTAGCTCAAAGTCTCTCAGAATGGCTCACTTAGCCCCCAACTAAAAGCATGTCTTTTTATACTCATAATTTGAGTTTGACTTTGAATTTTTCCTCAACTAAAAGTGATCCTACACTTTAGGGATGATTTGAGTTTATTATTCCTACCACATGAGTCATGGGTTCATCTGCCTAACTTCAGGAGATTCCTTATTTCTTTTGCTTTTACATTTATCCAAAGTAAGTATGCTAAGAATGACTAGCATAGGTTCACATATAGTTCCTTCTTGTGAAGAGATAAAATGGATGTGTAGTCCATGACTTTACCAATGCACTTAGGCTTGCTAAATGTACCAACAAATCCTTTATCCTCTATGCCTTGGGCTATGATGTACTCAGTGTTGGGATCAATCACCTTCATTGATGTGTTGTCAAAGAGAACTTATTTGTGATGATCGGTAATTGTTTTGAAGGAGAGAAGATTCATGCAAAGGTTTGGTACAAAATTACACTCGATAAGGCTTTAATTCTCCTTTGTGATTTGTAATTTCTATTTTTCCTTGTCCTTCAATTGGAAGACTCTTATTCCTAAGTAAAATTCACCTTTGTGGTCTTGTAGATCCTAAAATGGCTCACAATTCTTGCACATGTGGGAGGCTTCACCACTATCAAATATCTTGAAATGACTCACTGTTCTTTCACAACACAAGTTTGCATTTGTAACCTTCAAAAGTGGGGATGAACTTGGTGATGGGATCCTGGGGTCTAATGTTTAGGTTATGGAAATCTACTTCTGAGTCATAAATTCTAAAGGGATTCTTATCCTCTAGAGATCCTAAAGTGTTTTCCAAGCCTCATGAGAAGTCTTGCAAGAAGTAATTTGTCTTTTAGTTAACTCATCACAAGCTTGAAATAGTTATTATAGGGCTCACTTATTTTTACATTCCATACAACTAAGTCACTATCCTTATAAGGCTTGGGTTCCATAGCATCTATTACTTCATATAACAAGTTTGTGTACAAATAAGCCCTAATCATGTCCGTCCACAAATTTTAGTTTGTTGCATTCAATCTTTCATCCTTGGGCATGAACATTGACACGAATGATCACAAGTACAACATACATAAAAACGTCTCATTCAAAATTGTAGACATTGTTGTTGTTGAAGAAGGCAGAACTACAAAGTTGAGTCACCACACTTGTAGAGAATCAGAACCAAAATTTTGGGTGGGGTGGGGGGCTTAGAGTACCCCATTGAACATGCTGAGTCCTTTGTGGCCTTAGAATAACCTTTTCAAGAACACACAAAAGATCCTTTATATTACTTGGAGTGTACAAAAATGGGGCACTTAGAGCCAAAGTGTGCTAAAGTTGGGGGTGGGTACCCTTAGAAAATACAAGGTGTCCTCTTAGAATGAGAGCACTTAAGTGCTTGGAGCTCCAAAAATAAAGGGGTCAAAGGTTGTGCTACAATGAGGATAAGAACTTTGGATGTTACAAAGGAACCCTTTAGTGCATGAGTACAATCATTCGTACTTAGTGTTTGGAGTACTAAAAAAATATTATGTGGAGAGATATTCCAAGTACAAAAGAGAGATATGGCTTTGTACCACTATGAATTTATTCTCATGTGGATTACCACCATGAATGATAGGGTATGGTTCTATTTGTAAGAAAACTCTCTTGATAAAGATCCAACATGGATGGTGCTTTGATGAGGTGTGAAAGAAAAATGAAATCGAATATGAGAAGAGCCTTAATTTCCCGTGGACAAGCTTTGTTGATTAATGCTTCATGTTGACATAAGTGATGATGTCAACTCGCTTTCCCTAAAAGTCAAAAAACAAACAATCTGATAGGGGTAGCACATGGATATGTTTTGGGGTGGTCGGAGATCACTTTTTGGATCACCCAAAAAGCATTCCAAGAGCACATGGATGTCCAATGATCGAATTTTGAATGACTGGAGATTGACTTTGGGTCACTCGATTTAGGTGCACATGAAAGTCAGGTGGCTAGATTTCAGGTGGCCAAAGAAATGAACCTTAGGTCACCAAATTTAGGTGCACATGAAGGTTTGGTGGCCAATTTTTAGATGAACCATGATGGACTTTGGATCACCTCATTTAGGTGCACGTAGAGGTCTCGTATTCAATTTCTACCATCGATGACTATGGAAAAAACTGTTTGTGTCTCAAGGATTGTATGTATTTAATGGTACAAAATCTACTTGTGCAAGTGGTTATTCTTTATACCAATATTGTATCACTTATGCTTAATATGGCTTGTATAGTTCGATCATGGTTTGTGCCTCATTTTGGGTGGAGTTTTGGAATATGTACAAAAATCTTGGCTATTGCTCTCACCTCTTTTGGTTTTGTAATATGAAATGGCCAAAAGACGTATGCTTGAAAGCTTGCTCTGAATTTATATCTGGACTATCATTCAACACTTTATCTAGCATTTTTAAGATGTTTTTTAATATATATATTTTTTAATATAAAGGAATTTCGGTATTAGCCTACTCTGTCGGACTTGAATTAAATAAAGAAGGAAAAGTGCAAGAGAAGGGGACTAGTGCCCACGGGACCCCCCAAGTCCCACAAAGCAGGGGAAGCTTTTACAGAGCTTAGATGGCATTAAAAAGAAGGTTAATCACACTCTCATCACCCTCATGAGGGGCCCACTTGGGTTTAAGCTTGTTATTGATCAAAAGGAGAACTTGATGATGCCTGAAGGGGGGGGATTTCTTACAATTAACAATCCTTTTGCCAAGGAGGAACAACGATTTCTCAATTGACCACTCCTTGGGGGAGTCACCAAAGTTGAGCGCACATCTTTCCTGCCAGATTTTCCATAGGACCTACCCTCTGATGGCGTTCCAGAGAGTCGCGGAGCAGCCCATCGCTTCTCCCAACAAGGCTTGCTGCCAACTGAGATGTTTCTGAAGTCTAATTTTCATTCCAACCGTCTGCCAGAGTCTGTTGGAGTTGGGGCAGATAGCCATGAACTTCATGCCCCACCGAAGCCGCGTCCATGACAGGCACCACTTCTTGTTGAGGTTAACCTAATAGTCAATCGTTTCTCTGATGTTCGGGATTTTTGATAGGCTATTCCCATTGTGCCATTTGAGACCAAGCGAGCTCGATGTGTCGTGTCCCATGAGAAGGCGAGTTTTGTGTCGATCCCAGGCGAGACATCTGCTTTGCAAAGTGTTCCATTCTTCGTACGAAATGTTGATGCAAGGGTCAATATCCTCGAAGTTGATCCAGCGGTTGGTGTCTTGTTTCCAGAGATGTTTCCATGTTTTGAAGCCTTTGTTCCATAACTTCTTGGCATTTTGAATGTTCCAAGATTCCACACTCCGGATGCCATGGATCAGAAACCAGATAGAGTCGTTTTGTCGGATACCGACAGCCCACTTCCAGTCTTCACTAATTCTTGTATAGCTTTTGACTTTATTCCAACTCTTCCATAGGGAGCACACGAGATTAGAGCCTTTCGGGAAGACGGGGATCGGGGAGAACAACAAGGTCAAGATGTTGAGATTCTTCCAATTTAGGAAACCCATGAGAGCCAACTCGTTCTTGTTTCTGAAGATCAACTTGGCCCACGAGGCCTCCCCATTGCACCAAGCCTTAATCATCCATTTGGCTGCCAGTTTGTTAGCCATGCACCCAATGT
Source organism: Ceratopteris richardii (assembly GCA_020310875.1). Lineage (NCBI taxonomy): Eukaryota > Viridiplantae > Streptophyta > Polypodiopsida > Polypodiales > Pteridaceae > Ceratopteris > Ceratopteris richardii. The sequence continues at coordinate 38,736,719 of CM035432.1, read as the reverse complement.
CCAGGATACCAAGTCCCCCACTATCTCTATGGCTGGTGCAGATGGACCATTTGATTTTAGGCACCTCCCTTCTATTGTGATCGCCCGTCCAAAGGAAGTTTCTACAAATACTATCCAGTTTGGACCGAGCTATGGAAATCAATCTTGCTGGTCGAGCTATGGTTATCAACACGTTCCTCCTTTCTTCTACCATTTATTTCCTTTCTTGTTGGAGACCGAAAGAGCAAGATCTGTCCAAACTGGATAGTGTTTTTTAATATTTAGTAGTAATCCTTTAAGAGGCTTTTTATATTTATCGATGCTAAGTTCTCCAATTTTTCTCAACACTACATTTTATCTTATGCTATGTGGTTAGGTGTTCGTGTCTAGAAGCTCTTTGTTTGATTGTGCAAGCTTACAATTATTTAAGAGGCTTTCTAACACCAGTTCGTTGAGCTTATCTGATCTCTGTCACCCAAAAAGTGCAAAAATCATCGGACTCATGGCAAAATTGGTCCATGTGCGAGGTGTATGAGAAGTGCATTTTGTGTGCTCTGAAATGAAAGGCAGAGAAGATAGTTCTTTGAATCGAGAGTATGCTCTCTGTGTCTTTCCAGGGCTGTGGCGACTACAAGGTGTGCATAGATGAAAGCTCTACTCTCTCTCTCTTTCTCTTTCTCTAGGTGGAGATCTCGTCATGTGCGTGAGATAATGGACATGGATCTACAACTACTATAGAGAGAATTTGCCCGCTTTCTTCTCTCTCTTTCTCTAGCAAAGAGAGTGGTTAACTAATTTCATGGCTTGCAGAGATGGAGATGGAGATGGCATTGCTGACTCTGTTGTATCAAAGAAAAGCAGGTCCATTAGTGTGTTGCATATTAATCAGGCACTACTTTTCCATCCTCATCTCAAAAGCTTTATTTATGTCAGAGAAGAACAATGGTATAGCACCACTGCTCAAGGGGAGTGGAAGAGAAGGCTTTCTCTCTCCCCTTTTTTCTCTTTTTAGTATTCTCTTAGAGAGTGTTACTTGCTCTATATTATCGATATGAGTGCATAGTGATGCGAGTGAAAGGATCCTTCTACATCCAAAGGAAATGGAGATGTGTATGATAAGCCAAGAGAGATGGTTGTAGCTTGTATACTGCCAGTTTTTTCTCGCTTCCCTCGACTATAGTTGGTTCTCTTTATCTGCTCCCCCTATTGAAGGCGTTCGTGAAAGCACTTGAATCAAATCAAACAAACAATCGAGGGCACATGTATGGTACATAGGGCGACCTTTGATGAATGGATTCAGGGGCACATGCACCTACCAATAAGAAGAAAACACTAGTTCAGATTCTCTTTCTATACTTTTCCTCACAATACACGAGCACTTCCAACTTAATTCAACTGTTGGGTGATCGAGCAGCACGAGCACTTCCAGTTTAATTCAACTATTGGTGATTGTTGTATAATTACATGGGTCTAAGGGGTAGAACCCTTGGGTTTCTATGTGTGAAACCCTTTGGATTTATGATTTATTTACCCTTTTTAAATGGGTCTTGAACTTTATGGTTAATTTTCTAAGGTTGAGTACCTTAGGCTTGATTGGAAGCTTCTCCTAACCACTTGGCTTGATTTACGGGCACATGCACCTACCAATAAGAAGAAAACACTAGTTCAGATTCTCTTTCTATACTTTTCTTCACAATGCACGAGTACTTCCAACTTAATTCAATTGTTGGGTGATCGAACGGCACGAGCACTTCCAATTTAATTCAACTATTGGTGATTGTTGTATAATTAGATGGGTCTAAGGGGTAGAACCCTTGGGTTTCTATGTGTGAAACCTTTTGGATTTATGATTTATTTACCCTTTTTAATTGGGTCTTGAACCTTAGGGTTAATTCTCTAAAGTTGAGTACCTTACGCTTGATTGGAAGCTTCTCCTAGCCACTTGGCTTGTACGTGAGAGCTTGAGCTTGGAGAGTCTTCTTTTAGGAGCCATGTGATTTCATGTGATTTCCTAAGCTTGGAAACCATGTGAACACCTTAGGGACCCATGTGATGGAAGGTACACGTCCTTTTGAGAGGGACTTACCCCTTGGACTTGGAGCTATATATTGGAGGGATTGGTTGGGTGGAAACACATCTCTCTTCCTAATGTGAGTCTAATTAGTTAGTATTCTTAGTTTGTGTGGAGGCTATGGAGCTCTCACACAACACTGGCATCAGAGCTAGGTTGAATATTTAGCTTCATTTTTTCAAATGCCTTCGCGTGGACAATTGAGTGTTGTCGACCGTCCATGGGAGTGCATCTTCTCTTTTAAAGAAACAAAATGCACCACGTGTGATGCCATCTAATGGGAAGTTAGGCTCACGAAGGCCCATTCAAGCATTGGGTCATTCAAGAGCCCTCGTTTCTTATGATATATAGAATGGCCATGCACACTCAATAGCTTTTCAGCAACCCAGCCACGCGCTTGAGGCTTGAGCTCGTCCAAACACACAAGACCATCTTACGAAAGAACGGCCATGCGCACTCAATAGCTCTACAGCAGCCCAGCCACGCGCTTGAGCTGGTCCAAACACACATGACCAATGAGCTCACAAGTTGTATTTTTCTACATTTATTGCTGTGACTCCACTATATGAAGAATTACGTAGTTCTTTGCTACTGCTATGTGGGATAATGCACCCAACTAATCCACCTACCCACGCATGAGAGAGATTTATTAATTGATGTGCACATTACGCATAAGAGGGATTTAATTTCTCTTCGATTTGAATGCATAAATTTCTGAAAAAGTTTTTTCCTTCGTTTATGCCATTAAATATAGGACATATCTTCTCGAACTTTTAGTGCATAGTTTTATTCTTTCCAATAACTTACGTTAAGTTTACCTCTCTTTCTTTTCTTAGTGTGATAGCCAAGAGACTTAGACGTTATGAAATCATATTTGAATGAAGCATGGAAAATGGAAATTTTTGAACATTAAAGAAAGAGAGAGAACTCTTCTTTAGGGCATTAAAATAAGAAGTTGTCTTGAATGACATCAAAGCCAAGAGGAGGAAGCTTGAAGGGATTATTATCTTCATTATTGAAATGATTCTCATTTGATTTGTGAAGATATGTACTAAGAGAGATTAAATAATGGCTAGCTTCTTTTATGTTCGTGAATGAATAAAGACATTTAGTTCGATGGATACGATCATCCTAAATATTCTTTTGAGCACTTTAGAATCACTAAGGAAGCTACAAAAGAAGGAGGGCAACCATTTAAACTTTAGGGGCCACCATAGAGTTACAAAAGGCTCATTTTAAGGAGAAAGAAAAAAAAAGGGGGGGGGGGAGAGACTAAGATAAGTACATTTCCAATTTATTTTTTAGGAAATGACATACATTATTTGCTTCATGGTGGGTGCATATATCTTTTTATGCACAAAGCATGGTTGCATACTCTTATAAATATTTATAAAAGTATGATTCTCCTTGGTGAGCATAACATAAAGGGATTATATCTTTTAATATGCATAGATAGAATAAATGCATATTGTGGAAGTAAATGCACACATATGGGCACATGTAAGTATCAAAATGCCCAAGAAGGAATTCAATGATGGATGAGATGGGATGGCCCAAGCCTACTTCATCACCACGAGAACACTCAAGCAAAGTCAGGGGATGGATGAAGCTTAATTTCCAGATAAGTTTTTTCCCTCTTTTCTTTTCCTCTCAAACCGTGAAGCATGAACTACATACTGTAAGAGAAATGAACTGAGTAGTGGATGCAAAGATTTAGGTGGTGAGGTTTCTTTGGCCACATAGACAATTAGTCATGGAAATAAGTTGCACTATGCATCCACTTCATTGATTTGAAAAGAAAGTTTGGTTGTGCATTTTCATGGAAAATGGTCTATGAAGTATGCACTATGGAAACTCATATGCATAGAAAGAAAGAAGCATGGAAATTTTGCACCATCCTTTGAATGAATAGAGATCCAATTTGGAACTTTTGCATGCTTTAAGGACGGGTTCAACTTCTGAACCTTATGTATGCTACACCTTTTCCAAAGGTGTAAACGTTTGGTAAGCACTATGCACATGGAACATATTACATGGGTTTTTGAGTTGAGAGGGAGATTAAGTTCTTGAAGTTAAGTTTAAATATTTGGTTTTATTGGTTTCTAGGAAGAATGGTGCTAAGGCCAATTGGCCACTATAAACCATTTAAATTCTTTAGGTTTGGCTTAGTAATTAAAAGCCAAATAATCCTAACCTCTTGAAAATACCTTAAGCTTAAAATCCCTCTTATGGAATTTTAAATTCCATAAAAGCCCATGGCATGCCTGACCAGCAAGGCCATAGACTTAAGGGCATTAATACAAAAAATTTCTCTCTTAAAACCACGATGCAATGGTGGTAACTTAGAGCACTATCTTCTCAAAACTCTAAGGAAGAGAAAATGGTATAACAGAATCTTAGTTTTGGAAGACGAAAGTATTAGTGCTTTTGTTCAAGAAAGTTCTTTGTTTGAAAGAACTACAAAACTATTTGGAGCTTTACATTATTCTTCCAAGAAAATTCAAGGCATGAAGAGAAGGTAAAACTCAAGGGTTGTAATAAACCCTAAGTACCATTTTCCTACAATGTCCTAGAAATAAAGGACTATATAGTAAATGGAATTACCATCTACTTCAACATAGAGATTTGATTGGCAAGTCAATTATTCTTTCTCAGATTACTCACTATGTCATAAGAGAAAATATCTACTTGAGTATAAAGTAGCTCTATTATCAGGTGACATAAAATGATCTTTTAGAGTACATTTGAACAAAGGAACCATTGAAAAACAAATCTTTGACATTAAGTCTTGTCAAGTTGCAATTACATTTGAGACCAAATAGGGTATTGCAAGGTAAAAGATATGCAATAAATAGATAAAGTTGAAGTACTTCCTCTTATTCTAGTACTTCATATATCTTTCATTACATCTTCCAACTAAATGAAGTTCTCAAAGATTGGGAATTCTCAAAGAACCCCAATGTAAGAGAAGACTTGCATACACCATAAGGATTGTATAAATCCTAAGTGGAAAAGGAGTTGGATGAGCTATAAAAGATAAACCTAAAGGTATCTTGATGCTTCATGGGGATAACATAACATACGTTGTAGATTCCAATAATATAGACCTGAGGAAAATGGCTTCTTGTATGAAGCATAATAACTAGATCCCCAAGTAAAACCCATGGGTAAAGCATTGAACATGAAGGGATCTATTTGAGAAAGACCTAGTCTTATCTCTTGTTTTGGCTAAAGAAGAAAGCCAAAAGACCCAAGTAGGTTCAAGATCAAGTCAAACTTTAAGTTTGATAAGATGAGTCACACCACATTGAATGGTTTGTAGAGAGTACGCACGTGGAAGCAAAATGAAAAGTAAAGTACTCTCACAAAACAAAGAATGTGTGAGACACAAAATGAGTAGACCATGAAATGGGTAAACTCATGTGGATTAGAAATGAGCTTGCTAAGAGCATGGAGTAGGCTCCCAAGCTTCTAACCAAATACAAATGGGGGAGAGGCCCTCCTTATATAGATTTGTGAAGGGCTCTCAAAAATACATCTCATGTGGGATAATTCCCCTGAAAGGAGAATGAATACAACTGGTAGAAGCAAATGGCAAGGTACCCAAATACAAAGGAAATACAAGGAAATGTAATGGAAATGAAATGGAAATGGAGTGACTCCAAGATACAAAAGGGAGATGCACTCTCATATTCTCAAGACTTCCTCTGCAGCTCCATTTTGTAGTGTATGGAGGCTGCTAGGGTATGTGAGAAAGGTCCACCAAGAATGTATCAGTAGCAGCATGAGCACCAGGAAGTCGACGTCTGGGAATCCATAGCCTCCAAGTGGTATCGACCATGCGGGATCACCAGGTACTCCATAATATGTCCACCAGATGGATCAAGCGAATGCTCCAGAGGTACGCCACCAACGAGGTACACGAGCAGAACAAGATCTCACTGGACGAGATCACCTCCATGCGAGATAGGTAGGATGACTCCATGTGGTATGTCGGAATCTCCAAAGCTTTCACCATGTCCACCACACTATGTGTAGTGCCAAGAAGGAGGTCCTGCAAGAGTGAAACATAAAGCATGAAGCATAAAATCATAGTCACATGGTAGTACATCTGTATGCTGTAAGCCTCCATGGAGTGTACAAAGTCCCGATGTGTGTCGATAGAACCTTGGAAGCCCCCTCTAAACCGAGAAGCTGGCTTAGAATAGGATCCAACTGAGTGATGAAACCAAGTAGATGCAAGAGTGTCCTGTGGTAAGTGACCAGATGCTGGACTCCATGAATGGAAAAGTACATGCTCAGAATGCTGCTGTAGACGAGGTAAGTGGACTCTCGAAGATAGAAATGGAAAATGACGAGTCACTGATCCTGGAGTAATGCCCAACTGAAGCTGAGGGGAAATATAAGCCTTTGATGGTACGATAGCCATCTGAGGTATAAGCGGAGATGATATCTTTGAGTCCTCTTGCTCCAAAACTGTATCATGATCGAAAAAGTCATGTACAAAGAGAGCATGCTCCACATAGTGTGACTGTTCAAAATTGGAATGATCCCCCTCTGAAGCGGAAATGGGAGGATCCAAAAGGGATGAATACTTAGAGTATTCATCAAAGGTGCAGTCTTTGGTTACTGTAACTGAGTGACGCTTTGGGTCGTAGAGCTTGTATGCCTTTTGTCGTTCACTATACCCGATGAAAATGTACAGCTTAGGCCGATCATCATCATCATGGCCTTAGACGTAGGCATCACTACCAAAGACGCGGAAATAGCTGACACTTGGCTTCTTTTGAAAGTAAGCCTCAAATGGTGTTTTGATCTTCAAAACATTTGAAACACCTCTGTTCTGTATATGTACTGCTGTCTGCACTGCTTCACCCCAAAACTTTAGTGGAAGTTGCTTTTGTCTAAGCATAACTTTGGCCATTTGGATCACACTTAGACTCTTTTGTAATGCAATACCTGGTTGAGTATCTTGCTTGGCTTGATACTTGATTCCATGTTGCTTTAAGTACTTGAAGAAATTGTGACTACTATCTCCATCAGATCGGATGATCTTCAAAGAACTTGGAAAGTCTTCTTCAACTGTTTTTGTCCACTCCTTGAACTTGGAAATGCCATCTTCTTTATGCTTGAGTGAATAAACCCATGTGTATCTAGTGAAGTCATCTACAATCAAGAAGAAGTAAATTGACCCACTTAAAGAAGGTGTACTCATAGTCCACAAATGTCGATATGGACTAGTGCTAAGGGTTTAGTTGCAGAAATGGATGCTTCTTGAGGCAAAGAGAAAGTTGATTGCTTGTCACATGCTTTGCAATTCAATTCTACGTGTGTGATCCTAGGTAGACCTTTGACAAGATGATTGGAAGAGATTTTAGCTAAGTAAGAGGTATGTCCAATTCTGTAGTGCCACAAGTTGAGACTGGAATCCTTGGCCGTAAAACTTGAAAGCTTGTAGAGACCCTTTTCTTCATATCCTTTAGCTATCACTTCATTAGATTTGCGATCAATGACTTGAACTTGGTTGTGATCCAACTGAACTGTCATGTTGCACTTTGTGATGGCTTTGATTGAAAGAAGATTCTTACAGAGGCTTGGTACATACAGAACATCTTTTAATGATTTGGTCTCGCCTTCAGAGTTGATAACTTGAACTTTTCCTCTTCCTTGGATTTCAATGCACTTGTTGTCTCCAAGGTAAACTTGTCCTTGATGCTCTTCTAACTCATGGAAATCATCTTTGTCATGGCACATGTGAGATGAAGCACCACTATCAAAATTCCATTCTTTCTTGGGAGTGGATGCCACAAGTGCTTTGTGTTCACTTGTGAAAAATAGGTCTTCACTTGTGCAGTGAGAATGATGTTCACTCTTGGAATTAAACTTAGACTTGTTCTGGTTCTTTTTCTTGAAGCAATATTTTTCAATGTGGCCAGGTTTGCCACAAAAATTACAAGTGAACTTCTTCGATGAATTATGTGATCTTTGCTTCGATCCATTGCTAGTCTGATGACTTGTGGTTTTGCCTTTTAGTGAATGGGCCTTTGGCCTTCATGACTGACTCTTGTGAGGAAGTGGATTTGGCTCGTGAGTCATGAAGGAGCAATAGTCGACGAACCTCTTCCCAAGTTAAGACTTGGCCGCGATTATACAAAGTTGTGACAAATGTTTGTATGACTTCGGTAACTTGTTGAGAAGTCTAATGGCCATGTCTTCACTAGAGATCTGCCTACCACATAGTGCTAATTTACGCTGGTAGTCCTCGAATTGAGCTATGACCTTGGTAATTGTGTCATGTGGTCTAATGGTCAAATTATGAAACTCAGCCTCTAATGCATATATCTTCGAAGGGGTTTTGTCTTCATACAAAGCGGCTAACATATCCCAAGCATCCTTGGATGTCTTGCAAGCCGTGATATGCCCTTTCGTCAATTCGTCGCAGGCAAGTAACAGTTGACCTAAAGCTCTTTTGTCCTTGACATTCCACACATGCCAATTGTCTAAGTTGGCATGCCTATTGGGTTTGGGATCTGACCCGTCTACTACCTCATGAAGAAGATTCGTGTAGAGATATGCGCGCATGACATCTTTCCATAGATTATAATTTTGGCCATTGAGGCGTTCATCCTTATGCATAAAAATAGGGGTGAAGGATGGTAAGAAGTTAGCCATAGATGATGAGCTACCTTCACTTTTGGTCATTACAAAGCTTTGAAGCTAACGTGTTTAGAAACACTATCAAAATCTTCACCAAAAATGCTGTTTCAAAGTAATTACAAAGTGTCAAATGAATGACCCGCTACTAGACTGAAAAGCTCCTTGGGGAAGGGGGGGCTTAGAGTAGCCCGTTGCACACAAAAACAACCACACTTGGGGGCTTAGAGTAGCCTCCCAAGACACGCACACAATATCCTTGTCTTATAGATTGAAATTACAGGAAGAGCACTTAGTGCCGAATGATGATGGGGTAATGAATGGTTGGACCCTTGGAGAAATTTTAGAGAACCTTGGGCTCAAGGCTAAGTTGATTGCCAAATTGAATGCAAAAATAGGTTTGGGTATCCTTGGGGAAATATCAAATTATCGAGTAGGGTTCAAATTTTAAGTGTGAAACCTTGAAGATCCTTAGTGGCATGGCTAATGCGTGATAATGTGGGTTCAAACTTTGAGTGTGAAACCTTGAAGATCCTTAGTGGCATGGCTAATGCGTCATAATGTGTGGTTAAGAAGAGTGATCAAGCAAATACGGTAGTACCTATTAACTATCATATAGTTTGAGTAAATCACGTGGATGCTTAGAAAGGTAGAAAGATTTGCGCAACCAAATATTATGATTGGTGCGTTCTCCCCCGTTTCTAAAAAGCTACGCATATCCATAACTCATTGCAGTCTCTTATGCAAATGTTCTGTCTGAAAACATCATCGATGATGTTATGAGGATGGCCGCATGATGATGCTTCCTGCCACACATCGTGAATTGCGTGGCACGTCTTGAAGAGTGAATCTATCGCCAGAAATCTTATCCCCGCATTACGCATATCTCACGCATTTCTCCCGATACACTTGACCATTTCATTACCGAGAGATAAGATCTTCTGGCAAATCTCACTCCCTCTCTCGCTCAGAGAGATGGCGCACACAGTACATAGTTGTGCAGCTCCCCTTCCACTCATTCGCCCCATACAACTTTGTGCTACTGCTCAATGCGAGCGAGATGCTGAAGTATGCCAAGTTTTAAGTGCTGCGCGATGGGCGTATGTCCTCAATGTGTGCTGTTCGTCTCGCAAAGAAGTTGTCAGAACCTCTTCGGCTACTCGTTCTCTGATCAGTCGGTTTGTCTTCTGTTATCCAACAATGACGCGGCCCTGTGGTGTTATAAAAAATTGTGCAGACAATTGGCACAAGTTCTACCACGTGGAATTCTGTAGCGCTACATCCAGATTGTTCAAATCTTTATGCTGTGCCTTCGCCTTCCGCCGACAGGCAACAACAGAGTCATCATCTGCTACTTCATCGAGCTGAAGGAGGTGCCCTCTCCAACACAAGAGTCAATTACAGCTTCTTCATGTTGTAGTTGTCTTCTGTAGTTTCAGAAAATTTCTCTCTCTACGTCTCTCTCTCTCTCGCTCTCTGTCTTAGACGCTGCACGAGTCGACTTCCTTCATACTTTCAGTGCCGATGGCCACTCTGGTTTTGGCGGAATGATGGTCACAACAAAACTATGGAATGCACAGAGAGAAGTAAGCTTTTTTTGAGGAAGACGTGTGGCCATATGTGGGGGAAGGTACATGGCGCCATTGCAGAGCATTTCTTGTCTCATTCTTATGCACCACAGACACAGAGATGGCTTAGTCTGCTGCACTCCAATTAAGAGGAGTTTGGACGTGTAATACTCTCAGAGATCTGTTGATTGAGAGAGCTCACGCTGCTCAAGTAAAAGCACAGTTGAGCGAGCTCGGTGTTATCAAAGAATGGCATCCTCTGTTACACGCGCGGACGACTATAGATGGTATCCGTCAACGACATCTGCTCAGGGAATGTTTATGCACAAAGGCAAGGCGGATACAACCAGCGATCACGGATGATGCAAAGAGGCACAAAGAGATGAAAAATGAAACGTTCATCCAGAGGGCAACAGAGTAGATTGCAAACTCTCGATTTATTGTGGGATATCCACAATCGAGATTGTTGCATGATCACTCCAGCGTTTTGAAACACTCGACAGAGCGGAGGTGTAGTTAATCATGTGATTATACACTAAAAAAATCAGAAACTCACTATTAACTGTCCGAGTGTCTATAAATACTTCAATAAGTTTGAGATGCACAACTTGCTCATTAAAATGCCATGCTGCATGACCAAACAGTATAGAGTCTTCACACAAAAATGACAATAAGGAATGAACCGCTACGTGTTGTAAACCATCAAAGGTTGCTACAAAATAAGGGGTAGGAGGGTGGGTAATTGAACAAGTGTAACCCGAAACAAGAGAAAAAAAAATTATGGTAAAAAAAGGGTGGGAAAATTGGGAACAATAATGATACCCAAAATGCTCTATGAGCATGAGCTTGATGGATAAAATTTCCTCTCTGTTATGAGAAGGAAGCACCACCACCAACACAACCACCACCACCACCAACTGGACCACCAAGACCTCCACCTAACGCTCTGATACCATGTAGAGAGTACGCATGCGGAAGCAAAATGAAAAGGAAAGTACTCTCACAAAACAAAGAATGTGTGAGACACAAAATGAGTAGACCATGAAATGGGTAAACTCGTGTGGATTAGAAATAAGCTTGCTAAGAGCATGGAGCTCTAAAAAATACATCTCATGTGGGATAATTCCCCTGAAAGGAGAATGAATACAACTGGTAGAAGCAAATGGCAAGGTACCCAAATACAAAGGAAATACAAGGAAATGTAATGGAAATGAAATGGAAATGGAGTGACTCCAAGATACAAAAGGGAGATGCATTCTCATATTCTCAACATGGTTAACCAAATATTTTGAGTAAGATTAGTAGTGGTGTATCTAAGCACCTTAGTCCTTGCTCTCTTAATTTGGTACCATATTATGAAGGCCATTTAAAAGGACAAAAAAGGTGAGAAGGTATAGAGACATAGTTATGTGGATTGGATGAAGAACCCACTGGTATGGGACAGTGGGGACTGATTCCCATTGAGTACTTTTTCTTGATGGCGAGAAGAAAAAGGGACTCATGATCCAATGGAATACGTCAGGAAGATAATGTCTAGGAATAGACATCTTCTTCAATTATCCTCTCAAAGGGGTGAAGAACTGTTCTAACAAGATACAAAAGGATCTGATCTATCTCTCATTGAGAGTTAGAAATAAAGAGAGGATCAATGTTTTTTTAGTTTTAAGGTAAACTCCAAAGGATGAAGCTCTAAAAGCTTCATCCCAAAGTATGACTTGAAATTCAAGGAACATAAAAATGATCTTAGACCAAGCTTGAAAGAAAGCTCCGAAAGATCATCTTTTTGATACTTGATAATTCAAGTTAACTGAAGAATAGGAAAGATCTAATTATGATGTCAACATAGGACATCTTTAATAGATCTAGAATATAAGGGAGAGAACTCTGGAAGGATCAAGAAGACCTTTAATGTTTGAGATCCAACTAAAGATCCATAAGGATTAAACATTGAAGAAATGATTGGAATAATCTATTTCTAATTATGACCTTAAAGATAACACGATCTTTTACACTATGAGTTCCCATCTTGGGACGTAGTTATAAAGATCTTAATCTTTTTGGAAGAATAAGTAAAATAGGTTTCAATCAATTGGATTCTACAATAGTTAGATTAATTCTTATGGATTCTAGTCCCTTAAAGTGGATTCTCAAACTACGTAAAGTTTTGAAAGAATATTAGATCCACTTTTGGTAAGCTATTCAAATTCTCTCTGAAGATAAAGAGGCTGTTATATCCTCGTAAAAAACTAGATAATCCACCTTTACCATTCTATTCGTTAGGTAGTGATTGTATAATGAAATTCCCCTCTATTTAATTTATTGGAGGCAAATTGCAAACAAGAAAATCCACCCATTTCACTAAAAGAGAGTGATTTGGGCAGGGATTATGAAATATTCATCTTTCTTTCAGAACAAGTTGGATTCTAACTTGAGAGATGAATCTGATAAAGAAACCTTAAGAAGCATTCATCTATTTTGCTAGGTTCATGCACTAGTGGTGCAAAGAGATGGACCAAGGTAGCAATTTAGCTAAAGTCACTTTGACTCCACCTAATCCACATGTTTGAGCTTTGAAGACCCAGATGACACATGGCACAAACAAAGGAAACAGGCAGGGATGTTCTCTTCCATCCTTTTCATTCTTTCCATACTTTGCATTCGACTCAGTTCTTTTTCATATGCAAACTAGATGGAACTTTGAATGATTGGGGAAGGGAAATAGACCACACATGGATTCTCCTCTTTTAAGATTCAGTTGGGGTAGAATTCCCCTTTTGAATTAAGAGGCGGACTTAGAGAGATGAAAGCTATGATGGTTGAGATTGATCATGGAGCACGGGGGAATACCCCAAGGTATATATCTCCACTCATTTTCGAGGACGGAAATGCTTTTGGGGGGGGGATGTTGTATAATTACATGGTTCTAAGGGGTAGAACCCTTGGGTTTCTAGGTGTGAAACCCTTTGGATTTATGATTTATTTACCCCTTTTAGATGGGTCTTGAACCTTAGGGTTAATTCTCTAAGGTTGAGTACCTTAGGCTTGATTGGAAACTTCTCCTAGCCACTTGGTTTGTACGTGAGAGCTTGGAGAGTCTTCTTTTAAAAGCCATGTGATTTCATGTGATTTCCTAAGCTTGGAAACCCTGTGAACACCTTAGAGACCCATGTGATGGAAGGTACACATGTCTTCTTGAGAGGGACTTACCCCCTTGGACTTGGAGCTATATAATGGAGGGGTTGGTTGGGTGGAAACACATCTCTCTTCCTAGTGTGAGTCTAGTTAGTTACTATTCTTAGTTTGTGTGGAGGCTATGGAGCTCTCACACAATAGTGACCAAACAATAAAAACAGAGGGGTGATAGTCCATTAAGATCGCCCTTTCTTTCACTGTACAACTCAGCAAAAGCACTTTCCACGTTGGTCATAAAGCAAGAAAATGGTCGAAAAGCACTTTCCACGTTGGTCACACCCTATAGCTCGTGTGCAGTCTAGGGGTGCTAGCTATAGGGTGATGATGGTGAAGCATTTTTCACTCGTTGAGTGCAAAGGGGCCATTGTGGAGGTGTCATAAGCATTCGTTGGAGCCTTTCAGAGGTCAAATATCTTCACTACCAACACATTAGTGAGCCTTTTGGAGTAGGATCTGTTTAGCTGCAACACGTAGGATTATGAGTGCAATGGCAGCCTATTGAATTAGGCCTTCCAATTTCAATGGGTAGAATGATGCTAACATAAAACACCAATATAATATATAAAATACATAAAATTACTAAAGGCAAATGATTAAGAAAATGATGAGGACGAGGTTAATATGAGAGACTTCAAATTAGAGGCCATCAAAATCACGATTCCATCATAACCGGGAGACTTAGACATAAAAAGGCCACCATAGTAAAGGGGAACATCAAAATGAGGAATCACCAAATAAATACATATATTTACTTCCAAGAGGATGAGATGCACTAGAAAATCCACATAATAGCTATACACAATGATAAAAGTGATGCAAAGAGAGTGGAAGGAAGGAGAAATGGGTTAAAGTGGTGAAATCCAAATGAACAAAGGGTGGGAAAATGGAAAAGATGTAACCCAAAGTGAGCAAAAGATGATGGCAAAAATCTTTTCCCAATTAGTGGAGAGCAACACCATCAATCGCTAGCACCATCACCATCAGAACGACCACCAAATAAGCCATCAAGGCCTCCATATATCGCTCTGATATCATGTAGAGAGTACATGCATAGAAGCAAAATGAAAAGAAGAGTGTACTCACAAAATAAAAGAGTGTTAGAGATTGAAAGTGAATAGACCAAGAAATGGGTAAACTTGCATATATTAAGAATAAGGTTGCCAAGAGCATAAAGTAGGCTCCACAAGCTTCTAATCGAGTGCAAAGATAGGGAGAGGCCCTCTATATATAAAGTTGGAGGAGACTCTCCAAAGTACATCACATGTGGGATAATTCCCCTTGAAAGAGAATGAATACAATGACAGAAGGAAATCGCAAAATAGCCAAATACAATGAGATACAACTAAAATATGAAATGGAGTGTCTCCTAGATACAAAATGGAGATGCACTCATGCAGATACAAATGGAAATGAAGTAACTATAATTGATCTCAATTCCACAAGAAAATCCCACTACCTATTACTTTCGTGATCTTCCAAATTCATTGATTTTAATACTGCACATATACATGTCCATGTATACTTACATAAGTTCACCCAAATTCTCATATACCATGTGCTTCTTGACATCTCTTTCCTTTTTATTTCGCATGTTCTTTTTTATTTTTCACAATAATTCTAAGGAGATCTTTCTATGCCTTGAGAGTTTTTTCGGTGCAAATCTTACCATGTATCAACCTATAATGTCCATAATATGTGTATAATGACAAATAGTTGGATGCTTAAGGGATTTCCATCATCCATATGTGGACATTATTCTTGATGGATCATTGTCCTTGGGACTAGATGATCTTGAGACCTAAGGTCTTCAAGTGGCTGCAAGTACTTTATTTTTCCTACCCATGTTCATTCTCCCTGGCTTGATAGGGATCATTTCAAAATTTACATTGAAAACTGTTTAATAGGCAATATGCATAAACTCATCTTAGAAGTGTGAAAAAAGCATGGGAAAGCCTCTTGCTACTAATATGTGTATGGTATGTCCGATTCTTGCTACTAATATGTGTATGGTATATGCCAATCACTTAGAAACCAAACTATGTCCGATTGCAAGTCATTTTACTACTTCACATTATAACTTTATTCTATGCTTCATTGTAATCACATTACTTTATTAGGGCATGCCGATGATTTTTGTTACTTCTTTCATATTATCCCCTATCAGTTACACATGTTGGTTTTTCTACTTCACTAAAGGAAAGGGGAAACGAATTCCAACACTCTCTCAAATGGCCACAAGGACTTACCACATGAATTTCTCAAATTACCAATTTTGTTTTTTTGCTTTGTGTACATTGTCTCTAGCATTAATGATTTAATTACATGCCAAATAGCTTCTACTTTAAATTATATATATATAGTTAACACACGCTCATTAAATATATATGGCCTTATGATTTTAACCAAGTATGCAAGTCATTAAGAAAAAGGAGAGAAAAGAGAAAAAAAGAAGGATTTTCCCTTTCTAGAATATGTGGTTGATGCTAACAACCACTAATTCAAATATGTAGCTAGAAGCGCATTGTTTCTGAGCCCAAGATAACAAATAACATGCAAGCACAAACAAATTTTTTATTTTTTTTGACTAGGAATTTATTGGAGTTTGAGGTCAAATTTTCTTTTTTTTGACTAAGACTTTGTTGGAGTTTGAGGTCTACCGAAGCACGCGAACAGCACAAGGAAGAAGAAGAAGAAGAAGCTTAGAGCACAACACACAATACTGAATGTATTAACAAGTGAATGTACAAAGATAAGTAACCCAATAGGGTTATAGGCATATATACAAGCCAAAGTAAAAACACCTCTTAAAGAGGGAAAAAAGTGACCCATTGGGAACACTTTTCTTTATATATATGGAAAATTTTCCCAATTACCTTATCTTAAGAATAACTTATCTACACACTTTATTATCATTTATTCTCATTATCTATGTTTATAAAGAATCTTTCCCATGGGCTCAAGGAGGCAAAATCCAACCCACCTTAAAATCTTTCTAAGAACTTATCCACTTCCTTATTGCACTTTTATCTTCCCATCTACTCATACCCCTTTAGTTATATTGCACAATAAGTGGTTTTGTGGTGGAAAAATTATAGACCAAACTAATAACCAATAGTAGGATGCTAAGAAGCAAGAGATCTCATGAGGAAGGAAAGTGATTGTAGAAGTGAGGAAGGGATAATAGGCAGTATTTTGACTTGAATTCAATGATGAATTTTGAAGACATAATTCTAGTTTGGAAGAGAGAATGACGGAATGAGAAGAAACTATAAAGTTAACAAACTTGAGAAAAATAAATCATTCCTTCATCTCGATTCCAAGTTCTAAGAGCTTTGAAATACTCAAAAGTTCTTACACATTTAGTCTAAAATATTCGTAATATAGAAGGTTTCTTTGTATAATAAACACTCTAGAATTCCCACATAAGATGTCTCTAAAGAATTCCAAAATTGGAAAGGCAAGTGCCCCTTGTTAGAAAAAAATTGAGGTTATGAATGATTAAAACCCGTGTTTTACACTTCATAGTTAAAGGGGGGCCACCCTTGCAATGGTCAGAAACATTTATGATCTCTTCTTCGAGTTGATTTAGGTGAGCTATTCATACACTGAGTCTATTTCTTCAAACTTATCTCACTTTTAGGTATCCATAAAGACTATATACATTATCCTTTGGGTGATAAAGTAAATGGATAGTATTTTGTATAATCCCTACCAAAAAAATCTATAGCTTGGATTGTCAATCTATACCTCTTCCATCTTGTTCCATGCTTTGAAAATATTGATTTTCAGGGAAGATATAACAACTTTTGCACTTCTCATCCTTAAATCCTAATGTGGACTATGAAAATGCAACTCAAAAAGTCTCTCATGAAGAATTAATCAACTCTTCCCTCACTCAATGTAGAACTTTATCATTTACTCAATGTGTCAACCTATAATGTCCACGATATGTGTATAATGCACAATTCATTGGATGGTCAAGGCATTTCCATCATCCATATGCGGAAACTATTCTTGATGGATCATTGTCCTTGGGACTGCAAGTATTTTATTTTAACTACCAATGTTCATTCTCCCACGCCTAATAGTGATCATTCCAAAATTTACATTGAAGCATGTTTAATAGGCAATATGCATAAAATCATCTGAGAAGTGTTGAAAAAGCATGGAAAAGCCTCTTCCTACTACTATGTGTGTGGTATATGCTAAGAACTTACAAAGCAAACTATGTACGATTGCAAGTCATTTTACTTTCTTCTATGCATCATTGTAATCACAAAAATTTATTTGGGCATGTGATTATTTTTGAGCACTCTCTCAAATGGTAACATGAATTTCTCAAATTACCAATTTTTCTATTGTTGCTTTGTGTGCATTATCTTTAGCATTAATGATTTAATTACATGCCATGTAGCTTCTACTTTCATTAAATAAATATGGCCTTATGATTTTAACCAAGTAACCAAGTTCCTAAGAAAAAGGAGACAAAAGAGAGAAAAGGGGGATTTGCCCTCACTAGCAATGTTTCTAAGCCCAAGATGACAAATAAAAATCCAAGGCGAAACAATTTTTTCTGTCTAGGACTTATTGAGAACACTTTTCTTTATATATATATGAGTAATTTTTCCAATCAACTCAATTCCTTATTGCACTTTTATCTTCCCATGTACTCATACCCCTTTAATTATATTGCACAATAAGTGGTTTTGTGGTGGAAAAATAACCAATAGTAGGATGCTAAGAAGTAAGAGATCTCATGATGAAGGAAAGTGATACAATATTGGTGATTGTAGAAGTGAGGAAAGGATAATAGGTAGTGTTAGCGGCCGCCGGATTGAAAGATTGTATAACTGAAATCTTGCTTCACACGTGCAAAATGTTGTTACGCAGGCACGATGTATTCTTTTATATAAAGCAATGAAAAGAAAGACGCGCGAAGGGGAGACCATTCGTGGAATCACCAGACTGTTCGTCTGGGGGGATTGCCTGAACGTTGTTGTAGCGCTGTTGTCTAATTTCTGCGTACTCTGATTGTACTGTGTGTATCTGTGTTTTGTTACCTATCGATCTCTGTTGTGGTTGCGAGTTCTAATTACATCTAATAGATCGTGAATTGTTGTTTGAGTGAGTTGTTTGTGAAACTCTATTGGGTTATGGTGTTAGTCCGTGCATTGTGTGTTACCCCTTCTTGGAATGTTCTGCCAGTGGTTGGTGAAGTCTTAGCAACTGTGGTAGCATTCTGGTATTCAGATCGGTATTGGGTTGTCTGCAGTGTGGAATCTATCTTCATACGGTAAAGTTAAGTGCAGTAAGGGTCTTTCTAAGTTACGCATTGAGTCTTTAGTACTATGTGTGTGAACTATCGAGTTCTCTATGTCTACGGTGTTGTCTGATTGTTTGTCTACATTCGGTAAAGGTTGACGATTTCTCCTGTCCTGGTATTTCCAGTAAGTTTATGTGTATATGCAACATAGTATCTTAACGTATTCGGACACATGGTTGAGCTAAGACTGTGACGATAATGTCTAAGTATAGCAATTTCCGATAGAGCTCTCAACATTAGTATAGTGCTGGGTGTGAGCAGTGAGTTTGGGAACTAAGTACAGGGCCTCTATCTAACAGACCCCTACCACTCCCAAGAACCCAAGAATCACTTAAACGCACTTCTGATAGTTAGAAGAAGAAACTGATAGTTTAACACTAGCGCCGTCTGTGGGAAGGTGGCATCGAGATTGCCGTTTATCTGTCGAAAGTGTTATCAAGATTGCCATTTATCTATGGGAAGGTGGCAACAGATCAGATTGTTGCAAACTTGTTATGAAAACGTGACTGTAAATTTTTAATTGACAGTAACAGTACGTGATTAGTACAAAAGATGATACATGGCGGTTACTCGATCCGGTGAAACGTATCCAAAGAACTTACAGCCTTGGGTACCTAACCTGCTAAGGACGCCTCCAAGAGGTAGAAGCGTGAGAAGACCTAACCCAGTTGTCAAGAAAGTAAAGAACGTTAGTAGTGATTCCGGTCATATTCCGGTGGAACGTGTTGCACCTCTAGTAAATTCCGGTACTATTTCGGCACAGTCTGTCGAAGATATAGTAACTCCAGAATCTACCAGGACGCAGCCTGAAGTTAGTTTAACAACATTGGGTAAAGATTCAAATTTGTTCATAAATGTAGAAACGCCTTAGCCAAAGAAACCAATGAAGGAGAAGAAGTACTTTGTTTTGGTGAAAAATCGACACCCTCCGATGTCATTTCGGTACAAGTCACTGAGAATTTAAAGTTTTCCGGTGACGATTTACCATTTCTTGGTGAATCTTCAGCCCAGTCACCGCTATTGGGAGTAAGCCTTCCTACATTGGACATCAAGAAGGAAGGAAACTTGTTCGAAACTGAGATTCAAAATATACTGAACAAGCTTATCGAACCGGAAAGTGCACAGACTGATACAAACTCCGACGGTTCAAATATTCAGCCTTGGAATAAAGGAGATAGTCACCATACAACCATCAGCACGATGAACGAACAACAACAACAATTATGTCTACCCAGACCGACTCCAACGGGAGTAACATACACCAAATTCAGTGGATTCCCAGGTGATGACCCGGATGCTCATGTACACATATTTGAGATAAGTTACGCAGTGCTCAACCATCCACCTGATCTGGCGTATAAGGCTATTGTACGCACATTTGAGATGAGTTACGCAGTGCTCAACCATCCACCTGATCCGGCTTACAGAATATGATATTAACCATTTCGGCACTTATGAAGCAGTAAGAGATGCCTTTTTTGCAGAGATTCAGGCTAAAGAAGAATCCAGCCAAAATTTTTGACTACCTACAAAACAATAGACAGAAGATAAATCAAACAATACAGGAATACGCCACGCTATTCAGGACTCATTTGAGGCAGTTACCACCAGCACATGCCAACCTACCGGATGGCGTTATTACTCAATGGTTCATCAATGGCTTGAATCCACAAATTAAACAGATTATGATCATATGCTGTGTAGGAGCTATGATGCTAGATGCAGTGATTGCCATGGCTCTACAGCTTGAAAACAAGGTTGGAGGATTTACAAAATATCTGGAGTGGCTAAAAGCAAATAGAAATATCACCGAAGACCCGACCAGACAGGTGTACTCCACTACCTGCAAGAATTCAGGCCATACTAGTGCCACTTGTGCACTTAATCAATTGTTTTGTGCTATCTGCAACACTACCGGACACACCACCAAAAACTGCACATACAACGCCAAAGTACAGGGAACAACAACTGTCAATGCAATTATACAGGAACCAGGGCAGCCAGCCAATCACTATGTACCTCCGCAAATGAGAAACAACCAGCAACAAGGATATCGAAATTACAAAGGACAGAGAAATAATAACTACAAAGCAAACCGCTGGCAGGCCGGACCACCACCGAAAAATCTCAATTTGCCACCACCGCGCTGTCATTTCTGTGGTGAATTTGGTCATATTAGAAGATTTTGTAAGGATGCAGCTGAGTATGATCAGAGGAAGAAAGAACGTCAAAACCCAATGGCTAATATGGTACAAATCACACCAGTAGAAACGCACGCTGCAGTAATTCAGACCCGCTCCGGTAAACAACTGCAACCAGCAACAAAAATGTTTGAACCAGGTATACGTGAACAACAAAGGATGTATGATAAAGCTAGTCAATGGACCACCGCAGAACCTCCAGTCTTCCCAGATCCTATTCCGGTAACCCAGACTCCGTTAACCGAAGGAGGAACACAACAACAGGATTCCAATTCAGCAGCAGGCACATCATCTTCAGCAGGCACATCATCTCTCAGAATCTGTGGAAAATACAATCCAATCACAAAAGGCCTGGGAAATTTTATCTAAAGCATCCATCACTCTTCCTCTGGGCCAATTACTTGCACTAGTATCGAGAGTTCGACAACAATTCCAACAACAGTTCAGTCCTATACCTTCTTGCATTACAGCGACAGCAACAGTGCAACCGGAACCTGATTCTACGGTCGATCATTCAGTTCCTTTGATTACGGTATGGTATAAAAATCATAAAATCACACAGGTACTAATTGATGGAGGATCTGGTGTCAACATTGCTACTGCTGCACTGTGTAAAAGATTAGGGTGGACCGAAATTGAACCAGTTCAGTTTTTTGTCAGAATGGCCGACCAATCAAGGGTCCATCCCATAGGACTTGTATGAAATGTACCAATCACTTTACAAGGTACAACATTTAAAATGACCTTTGTCATACTAGATTTACCGGAATCCACTCTTGATTATAATCTCCTTTTCGGCCGACCTTGGCTGAAGCACGCTAAGGTGATACAGGATTGGTCTGCACAAGAACTCACTTTCAAGGAAAATAATCGTAAATACGTTGTAAAATTAGATGCTATACAACCTTGCGAGTTGCATGCTAGACCGTATTTTGCAGAACGAGTCCATATGATAGATGGGTTGTCAGATGATGAAGAAGAAGAGTTTCTGAAAAATAACATTGACTTGATCTCCCTAGGAACTATTGATCTACAATCGGTTGTAGATAATAGGAATCCTTCAGTTTGTACGGTGATGATTGTAACAGAAACAGATATGAAAGAAGATAAGACTACCATAGATGACGCTGATCTACAACAACTGTTTAAGACAGTAGAGAATACAGAGAAGCCTCGACAATTTTATGTTCCAGAAGATCAACTGACCACTTACAATTTAGGAGATGAAGCAAATCCACGACTTGTTAAAATAAAAGAGAGCTTACTAGAATTATTTCAAGCAGATCGAATTCAACTACTTCGAGAATTTTCTGATGTATTTGCATGGGATTACAAGGACATGAAAGGTCTCGATCCACGCATCTACCAACACAGGGTCATGCTGAAGCTAGAAGCAAGACCGATCAAGCAACCCAACTACCGGATGAATCCAAACTATGCATCATAGGTAAAGGCAGAACTAGATAGGTTATTGAAGGTTGGATTCATTGTACTAGTAGAGCATGCTGAATGCATCTCACCAATTGTTATTGTGCCTAAAAAGAATAAGCAGTTACGAATATGTGTAGATTACCAGAAACTGAATGCAACTACAGTGCGTGATCCATTTCCGCTCCCTTTTCTTGACACAATGCTTGATAAAAAAATGTACTCATTCTTAGATGGGTACAGTGGGTATAATCAAGTTAGAATGGCTGAACATGATATACCGAAGACCGCCTTCATAACCAACTAGGGCGTGTTCGCATGTACTGTTATGTGGTTTGGATTAAGGAATGCCCCAAGTACGTTCCAAAGGTGTATGTAGGAAATATTTTCTCTTTATCTTACCTCTTTTATGCAAGTATATCTTGACGATTTTTCAATTTTCGGTAAGATGATAGCACACCTGTTTCATTTACGGTGCTGCTTTGAAAAGTGCAGAGAATACAGACTCTGTTTGAACCCAAACAAATCTGTGTTTGCGGTGTCATGTAGAAAGCTACTTGGCCACATTGTATGTGCACAGGGTATACAGGTAGATCCAGATAAAATTTCAGCTGTGTTAGAAGCTCCTGTGCCCACTACACCGAAGGAAGTAATGCGCTTCATGGGCCAAGTAAGATGGCATGGACGACACTTACGATGGCTTGCTCACTTGGCAATACCACTGAACAGATTAATCACCAAGACTCCTCGACAGTTTGAGTGGACTCAGGAATGTCAGATAGCATTTGATTGCTTAAAGTGTTTATTAACACAAGTTCCCATCTTACAGCCTCCCGACTGGGATCGCCCATTTCATGTATTTGTTGATGCTTCAGATATAGCAATAGGAAGCATTCTAATGCAACAAATCGATAAGTGGTTCAGACCAGTGTACTATGCAAGTTGAAGATTGGCCCTTGCTGAAAAGAATTACTCTGTAACAGAAAGAGAATGTTTAGGTTTAGTATATTTTGTCAAGAAATTCAAGCATTATTTGTTGGGCCGTAGATTTACTTTTCATGTAGATCATGCTACACTTGTTTATCTGGTTCGACAACAACATCTAGGAGGTCGCTTAGCACGATGGGTCCTGCTTTTACAAGAGTTTGACTACGAAGTTATTCATTGACCAGGCAGTTCACATGCCTTAGCAGATCTTTTGTCTCGCTTAGATTTCGGTGAAGCTCCGATCGGTGTAGATGACACAACACCAGCAATCTATGTCTCTCAACCAACTAATGATGAAATTACAGACCCGCCTATGCCATCTACATACTATGATCAGATATTGACCTTCCTCACCCATGGATGCCTTCCATCTCAGACTTCTACGGCAATACGCAGGAAAATTGCAATTTTTAGCCGCCGATTTCGGTTGATTGCTGGGGAATTATACTATGTGGATCATACTCGAATTTTACTTCGATGTAATCCACCACATGAAGTTAACTCAGTTATTACTTTGGCTCACTCAATTCCTTCCGGTGGCCATTTTGCTACAGACTTAACACACCGGAAAATTCTGCAAAGTGGTCTCTGGTGGCCTACTATGTACATGGATGTATTGCAGTTTGTAAAAAAATGTGATAATTGTCAAAGGTCTGGACAGCCGTTACCACGTCATTATTTTTCGCTACAACCTGTCCTGCCATTAGAACCTTTTCAGAAGTTGGGTCTAGATTTCATTGGACCTATTACACCACCAGCAATCCTCAGTAACAATCGTTATATTTTCACATGTAATGATTATGCTACCAGATGGGCAGAAGACTGGGCTTTACGGTCTGCCACAGCTGTTGCGGTAGCTAAGTGTCTACTGAAGGATGTCTTTCCACGTTTTGGTTTACCACTGGAACTTGTTACAGATCAAGGCACTCATTTTGTCAACAATTTAATGAAAGTACTCACACATTCATTCGAGGTCATGCATAAGTTTAGTTCTCCTTATTATCCTCGTGCTAATGGTTTGGCTGAAAGTACAAACAAAACTTTGTTGAATATGCTTCGGAAATTGATTATGGAAGCACCGGAAAGATGGGATCAACTGTTGCCTGCAGTATTATGGGCATATCGGACTACATACAAGGTAACAACAGGATTAACCCCTTTCAAACTGGCTTATGGATTAGAAGCAATAGCACCGATGGAGATAGTTATACCAACTTTACGAGTAGCCATCAACCAGAAACTACTACCGGAAGAATCACTGTCCTTTCGGTTGGATACACTCAGAGAATTAGACAAGCAACGATGGCACAGTTTTTTGACTATGCAAGAAGTACAGCTAAGACAAGCTCGAACACATGACCGATATCTAAAGACCCCAATTTTTCGGTGGGACAACTTGTACTCTTGTACAATGCAAAGTCGAATCGCTCTGCTGGCAAATTCAAGTTGCGATGGTTTGGTCCCTACCAAATTTCTGAGCAAGTGGGCCCAACAACTTTTCGGTTGACTACGTTGACCGGAATCCCTCTTCCGAAAGTCATCAATGGTTCGAAGCTGCGGCCGTATCAACACACATCTAACCGGCACTGAAACGTTTTGCGGTTGGCCGCGTCTTTTGGCATTCACTTTTCTTTTCTTTTCTTTTTGCATGCTTAATAAAATAAGTCTGTAGATATCCGCGTTTTGTTAACTAATTATGTCCACAGCCGCCCTGCCCTTGCCAGCTACTCACACATGCACACCGAAGTTAAGAATTATCATTTCAATACTGCGCGATGATTAATCATCCTTCATTGCTCTCCATTGCAACGCATCTACTTAACCTTTTCTGTTTCACCGAAAATCGCTATTGTGTTTGTGTGATTTGTGCTCTGTGTGCTTACTCTGTGCTCTGTGTGCTTGTGCTTACTGTCTTCGTGCGCGCCATGGAAGCTTTGGCTAACTATGCCGCCTTCTGTGATGGACTCCCTGCAGACGTAGGAGAGTTCCTGCGCATTCGTGGGCTATCCAACTTCGCTGAACTGCCTTGGCATTCAGTGGAGACCCACCCATTCTTCGCTGAGATCATCTCTGCCATCGCCAACACACCTGCCACCGAGCAGAGTTGTCCGATCACCTCCCTCCCATCCCGTACACTTATCACATTCCAAGCTTTTGCAGAAGCCTTTAGACTCCCTTCGCAAGGTCGGGAAAATGGCCCGAGTCTGCCAGTCGCTAGAATGGTAGAGTTATTTCCTAGGTATTGGGTGAAGCACAAGCATCTGCCGAAGGAAACAAAGATGACGACAAAGAAGAAGACAAATAGGACGAAGAAACATTTCACGACACCACAACATCGATGCAGCATGAATCCTCCGCACAATCTTCCGAGGAGCAACAACAGGAAAATCATACTGAAGCTAACACAACCTCTACCGAAGAAGCATCACAACAACAGTCTGAAAGGGAACAACAAGTAGATGAAGAACAAGTTGCTAAAGAAGCATTTCAAAGGCTGCTTAAGGCAGTTGAGTCCACAGTCGTAGACAATGCACAACAAAACGTCGATCAGGTAACATCTCAGACTGTCCTTCCCACTCCTCCACCGAAACCACCCATCGACCCCATTATCCCCATGCAACCCATTCACCCTGCCGAACCCACTGATTCTTCATCCTCCTCCATCAACTACTCTCCACCGAACTCCCAACAACTGCTCACTGCCTCCTCATCCCAACAACGACCTCAGCTGCCACTTCCGTCGATTCCCGTAATTTCTGAATTGGCCAACATGGGTCAATTACTCATTAACCTATCACAGCAACTGCCAATCCAAATGAAAGAAGCCACAGACAGCATCCGCAATGAGCTACAACACAAGGTGGACGTTCTAGAAGCAGACATCACGCCACTACAAGAAGAGATAGATGCAATTAAAGCCGAAAACCATAAGCTCAACTCACATATTGCCAATCTCCAAGCTCAACTTGCAGAACAATAGACGATTACCAATCAGAGAGATGCGGCCATGGTGGAACTCACAAAGAAAGAAGAGTTATTACATATTGCAAATGAAGAAATTAGTAAAATGAAGCAAGATATCCAGGACAAGGAAGATGCAAGGATCGCCTTAAGAAACTTGCTCGAAGAAACCAGAATTCAGCTACAAGAATTAGTGCAGCAGAGTCAAGAAAAGCTGAAGCAGGCTAAAAGAACAGAAGAAGAACTTCAAAGAACCAATGAAAATTTAGCAGATGTCAACAATATGCTCAAACACTACTTAACCAAGGAAGCACAGACACAGAAGCTAATTGCAGATCTCAGACACGAAAAAGAATCATATACAAGAACAATAAACTTTCAGATTCAAGAAATCAAAAGAAGAGAGAATCAACTGGAAAATCAGAAGGAAAGAGTATAAAAGATGGAACAACAGATTGCCGAAATAAAGACATCCAGAGATGCGGTGCTGGCAAATGAGTTTTATTTACAGGAAGCCTTTCTGCAGACCCAAGCAGAAATTTTGCTCAATGAAGCCATAGCCCTAAGTTCGGTACGAATAGACGCACAGTTAATAGAACCGGACACCCTAAAACAGTTATTAGAAACTCTAAAGAAAAAGATCGCCCGAACCTTTAGATTAGCTAGAAATATGTACTTAGAAGGTATTATCGATGAGCAATAATTTTGTAAAACCTGTAGGTTCGAGTCCACCGTGCGTGCCAGAGTGTTAGCGGCCGCCGGATTGAAAGATTGTATAACTGAAATCTTGCTTCACACGTGCAAAAGGTTGTTATGTAGGCACGATGTATTCTTTTATATAAAGCAATGAAAATAAAGACGCGCGAAGGGGAGACGATTCATGGAATCACCAGACTGTTCGTCTGGGGGGATTGCCTGAACGCTGCTGTAG
Source organism: Ceratopteris richardii (assembly GCA_020310875.1). NCBI lineage: Eukaryota > Viridiplantae > Streptophyta > Polypodiopsida > Polypodiales > Pteridaceae > Ceratopteris > Ceratopteris richardii. The sequence continues at coordinate 38,709,424 of CM035432.1, read as the reverse complement.
CGCTGTTGTCTAATTTCTGCGTACTCTGATTGTACTGTGTGTATCTATGGTTTGTTACCTATCGAACTCTGTTGTGGTTGCGAGTTCTAATTACATCTAATAGATCGTGAACTATTGTCTGAGTGAGGTGTTTGTGAAACTCTATTGGGTTATGGTGTTAGTCCGTGCATTGTGTGTTACCCCTTCTTGGAATGTTCTGCCAGTGGTTGGTGAAGTCTGAGCAACTGTGGTAGCATTCTGGTATTCAGATCGGTATTGTGTTGTCTGCAGTGTGGAATCTATCTTCATACGGTAAAGTTAAGTGCAGTAAGGGTCTTTCTAAGTTACACACTGAGTCTTCAGTACTATGTGTGTGAACTATCGAGTTCTCTGTGTCTACGGTGTTGTCTGATTGTTTGTCTACATTCGGTAAAGGTTGACGATTACTCCCATCCTGGTATTTCCAGTAAGTTTATGTGTATATGCAACATAGTATCTTAATGTATTCGGACACGTGGTTGAGCTAAGACTGTGACGGTAATGTTTAAGTACAACAATTTCCGATAGAGCTCTCAGCATTAGTATAGTGCTTGGTGTGAGCAGTGAGTTTGGGAACTAAGTACAGGGCCTCTGTATAACAGACCCCTACCACTCCCAAGAACCCAAGAATCACTTAAACGCACTTCTGATAGTTAGAAGAAGAAACTGATAGTTTAAGAGGTAGTATTTTGACTTGAATTCAATGATGAATTTTGAAGACATTATGGTAGGACAGACCCTTATAGACAAAGAATTTTAGTTTAGAAGAGATAATGATGGAATGAGAAAAAATCTCGAATAAAGTTAAGAGAACTTGAGAAAAATAAATCATTCCTTCATCTCGATTCCAAGTTCTAAGAGTTTTTGAAATACTCAAAAGTTCTTACACACTAAGGTTAAAATATCTATAATATATTAGAAGGTTTCTCGGTATAATAAACACTTTAGAATTCCCACATATGATGTCTCTAGAGAATTCCAAATTGGAAAGGCAAGTGCCCCTTGTTAGAAAAAGTTTGAGGTTATGAATGATTAGAACCTATGATTTACACTTCATAGTTAAAGGGAACCACCCTTGCCATGGTTAGAAACATTTATGATCTCTTCTTCGAGTTGTTTTAGGTGAGCTATTCAAACACCAAGTCTGTTTCTCCAAACTTATCTCACTTTTAGGTGATCCATAAAGCCTATATACATTGTCCTTCGAGTGAGAAAATAAATGAATTTATTTTGTATAATCCCTACCAAAAATCTATAGCTCTTGTTCCATGCTTTGAAAAATCAGCTTTTCAAGCAAGATAGAACAACTTTTGCACTTCTTATCCTTACAACCTAATGGGGACTGTGAAAATGCAACTAAAAAAGTCTCTCATGAAGAATTGATCAACTCTTCCCTCACTCAATGCAGGACTTTATCATTTACTTTTCTAGGAGTCCATTTTTACAATGCCCCTTCAATTTCTAGGATGCTTTACAACTCCTTATTAACCTTTCAAGAGCAATATGAGAAGATTTCGAACTTGATATAAAGTGTAAAGATGCTATGTGTGTATCATTGAAGATGACTACTCTAGTAATCTGGAGTTGATCTTCTCCCTTTCTATTTGGTCTTTGGTTCTATCATATTCAATTACCATTCCCACTTTGTCTTAAAGTGGGAACAATAATTGAATGTGATACACTACTCATCTATAAGCCCATCCCGAATACTCCTTCTCATTGACTTGGTTGTGTCATTTCATGATTTGTTTGAGAGAAGCAAGCTATACAGAAGCCTTCAAGGCAAAGCCAAAACCTTTTAATTCTATGCTCCTCATCTTTGACTATCTAAGCCAAAACCTTTTAATTCTATGCTCCTCATCTTTGACTATCTGATTGAAGAAAACTCTGTGTTTTTCACAATTGCGTTTCTCCAACGGATTGTTGTTTAGAATAGCCATCCAATTACATCCAATGAAGTTTGAAATAGAAGGGGGGTAAGCCAACACATTATTGAGACATTCTTCTCAACACAAAACGCCCACATAACATTCATGAACATTGAGCAATCTTCCGATGTTTAAAAACCGAGAACATATAAAGTTATCCAATCACGACCAACAAATATACCTTATTATGCCACCAACTCTTAAAGAAAACTGTATGTGGCGTCATCTCACTTACATGTAAAGAGAGCTCTAGCTCTATACATGTGAAGAAAGCGGACCTCACATGAACGATACAGTCGCATGTAGGCCACTAAGGCGTTCTCCTCACTTGTGGGTGGTTCGTCAAACGAGGCCTACTCTCATGTGTTCCCCCAATCTACTTAAACTACGTAAAAAAAAAAAAGAAGAAAATCTATCCAGTGCGTATCTTACATGTGAACGGATATATCACTGCAGCTCGAGCATCGTCAGGTAGGCCACCAGCGAAGAAATGTTGGCTGTTCGATGCTGCGCCCCTCCAGTCACTCAAGGTAGTATTTTCCACGAATTCTGGTCTCTTATTTCATTCTTCCTAGCTTACCTCTAAGTCAGGTACCCAGCACTATGGATCCTATGGACCTGCTGTCCTGGTCTGGGTGGAATGATCTCTGGAGGCCTCCATTAATGTTGGGTATTTTTGACATTTACGTATTTTGCAGAGCCGCTCCTGGTGCAGGCAGCACGAGGGCAGAACGTTCACAGGCCACCGGCATGGATGATGCGCCAGGCTGGTAGGTACATGCAAGCTTATCGAACGCTCGCTGAGAAGCACCCCAGTTTCCGTGAGAGGTCTGAAACGGTTGACCTCATTGTGGAAATCTCTCTTCAGCCATGGCAAGCATTCCATCCAGATGGGGTTATCATTTTCTCTGATATCCTGACACCATTGCCAGCAATTGGTATAGACTTCGAAATCGACGAGAATAAAGGGCCCATCATTGATCAAACAATCAGGGAAGAAGCGGCTCTCTCATCCTTACGGAAGATCGATCTCAACAAGCTGCATTTTGTAGGAGATTCACTTAAAATTTTACGAAAAGAGGTCAGAGGCTTCACTCTTTTGCACAAGTAAACAGATTGCTGATTGTTTTTCATATGTATTTGCTATTTTTCCAGCAACAATATCATCATCTCTTCAAAATCCCAAAGAAAAGTGTAGCTTTATCCTTGATTGATCTCATATTTAATGACTATGAATGTTCTAGAATTGCTTCGAAAACTTCTTCGATTATGAAATGGGATTGAGTTGTTTTCGATGGATCTAGAAATCCATAAGTGTGTGTCCTTGCGCATCTAGGATGTATCACTAGGTAAGCTCTTTTAGCTACACTTTCTCTTCCTAGGCAAGTTGAGGAGTGACTGGGATTCCTACCAGTTCTCAGAATTTGGGCTCTAGAATTTTGTTGTCAAGAATAGGGTATAGAATTCACTCTTATCAAGTTTTGGGTGACTTCAATTTTTTCTTTGCACATCTCTAATTGTTCTCTCTCTAAACCATCTCGAAGATAATGTGTCATGTTGCTATAGTGTTGGTCTAGCATCACTTAGGCTTAAATCTTACTTAAAATTTTCTTCTATAATATATTTTAGCATAGGGATATGTACAATGGAAGTTGGAACTGACTTTGGAGTCTTCAAAGCTCCACATGCAGCAATGTCCATCTCCTTATAAACACATATCTAGACCACATTTTAGATGTGCATCTATATCTTTATCAATGTCTATATCTATACCCATAGTTGTTTCTGACATTTGACTTTTGACTTTTGGCGGGATTATCACTCTTCTTACAAGTATGAGAGACTGTTTCAGACGATATATGATGCCACTTAATATATCACATTAATAAAATTTATCATCATTCATGTCACAATATTAAAATTTAAGCAAACAATATATGCAAACCTCGCACTCTATAGTAAAGATTGTGAAGACAAGGTGAGCAAACTTGATGATTCATAATCTCATAATTCCTTCATTCATAGAGTGTGCTCAATAAAAAATATACAAGACTTAAAGAATGATACCAAAGACAAAGCATCATGAAAAAAGCCTACTTAAACATGAAGACTCAAAGTCTCAAATCATATGACATGAAACAATGAATCATGTCATGATTCACATCATAATATATATTGTACGTCAAAGTCCAAAATCGTCATTCATTACATCATGATCATCTCATCACCGTTACCATTACCATCATCATCATCACCACCACCATTACCACCAATGTCATCATCATCATCATCACCATCAACAACACCATCATTGAATCCATAACCTCCTCATTTACATGGCTTACCATAACAATGTAGTTGGATGAAGATGGAATCTTTCCATGATTTTCCTGTAGCAATGTAAGAGGTCTTTATCATCATCTTCTTTCTCTAGCAATGTAAGAAGTCGCAAGCTTGTATGAATATACACTAACTTTTCAATGTTTTTGGGTTTCAATTTGTTTCTTCTCTTTGTATGAATCAATGAGAATGTGCTCTGGTTTCTTTCACAAGGGGAAGCACAAGATCCTTGTGCAAGGACATAAAGAGCTAATTTTTTTTGACGGGGAACGCTTGGCCCGAATTGCTCCCGTCATCTAATAACTTAGTGCATTCTACTCTTATCTCTTACAAAGAGACGTGCAAATGCATCTAACATAGATTCGAATGCATCAAGCTCATTACACCACTCCTTGCTTGAAAACATCACCATATGTGTAGCGGTCTATCACATCCATCCATCCATTATACATGTGTGTCCATACATGGAGCCTTCTCCCTTCAAATAAAATGAAGAACAAATCTAGTAACATGAAGAGGGGAATGAAACATGTTCGATCAATGCTTACCCAAACTGAAATTTTTTCAATCATCCTATCTTTGAGCTCATATATGTAAGCTCATATACATAAGGCCCATAGTGCCCCCTTCTCTATCTTCCAAGGGCAACACTTTTAAAACGGGATTAGATATATAGACTATTTTCTCTTGCATCACTAAGAGAATGTACTCAAGACATTTGCAAAAACTTCTTCGGCCTTTTGGGTTTCAACCACATGTTATTATTCAGGAGATACAACCATAGATCATAATCCATTATACACACGTGACACGCTCACCAAGTAGGTTTGCAAGCATAAGGCCCATAGTGCCCCCTTCTCTATCTTCCAAGGGCAACACTTTTAAAACGGGATTAGATATATTGACTATTTTCTCTTGCATCACTAAGAGAATGTACTCAAGACATTTGCAAAAACTTCTTCGGCCTTTTGGGTTTCAACCACATGTTACCTTGTATATTCAGGATATACAACCATAGATCATAATTCATTATACACACGTAACACGCTCACCAAGTAGGTTTGCAAGCATAATGAACATATAAGCGAACCGTGTCGAGGTAGGTTTTAGCAAATCTTTAGTGCTGAATTTTCTAAACAAAGTCAAACTAGATGGTTTCATAGTCACAAATGTGACAACTTTGACAACATTATCCAATATCGGCTTGATCTATGCAAGTTTTCCAATATCTTTAAATAGAAGATCTAAACAATGGCATGCACACCTTGTATACAATTTGAAGCATTATCCATATAAACGTGTAATACATTACCTTGACCAACATCCAAGGTAACATCTTTTAAATGTTTCAGTAGTAAATCCCCAAGATTTTACTTCACATGTGGTATCCACATATTTTAAAAACATATTGCCATATATGCATGATACCATAGCATTGATAATTGGCATGTTTCAGGTATGAGACCAACAAGGTTGCAGCCAAAATTTTTCCACTTCTCTTTTATTTTTCAAAAGATCATCTTCAATGTATGTAACTTCACTCCTCTTGGTCTCTGGTGTGTGGAGCTTTGAAAGAAGGCCCTATCCTTCCACCTGCATGGAGCATATGAAGAAAGTAAGAACAACTTACTTTCCAAAATGGAATGACTTCAGCAAAGAAAAAATGATGGAGAACCTTGTATGCATAATCTGTAACTTGATTATGCCAAGCCTTATCCAATGTTCTTATATGTCCGCTTGACCTTTTTGAAACCTAAACATTGGAAGACTCTCCAAGCTCCATCTTACATGAAGACAGATGAATTCAAGTGCACATGGTCTTATGCATGAATTCGTGCTTGTACCTTTGCATGTATTTTCTTGCATGAATCTTTGATATGATTAGGTAGTTGGTCTCATTTTCCTACATTGTAGCCTTTTAGGCAAAGTAAATATGTCCTTATGCAATTTGCTTCTCCGTCCCAATTATGTGCACAAATTTGCACTTCATCATCCAATTGTCCTTTGGTAAGGTCTTGACTCTTGAGCTTCTCTATAAAATCCCATTCAAGACTTGGCATGCGGAGCATCTACACAATATCCAACAGAAGTTTCAATTAATACTTGAAATCTGCAAACGAATGTCTACAAGACTCTATAATATTACATAGTATATACATAATACATTATGCATATAATTATGCTGCTAAAGACCTTGGATAATCCTACTTTAATAAGGTCATTGCTACCATTGAACAAGACATACATATACGTACACACACACACATACATACATACATACACACACACACACACACACACACACACACACACACACACACACACACACACACACACACACATATATATATATATATATATATATATATATATATATATATATATATATATATATATATATATATATATATATATATATATGTGTGTGTGTGTGTGTGTGTGTGTGTATGTATGTATGTATGTATGTATGTATGTATGTATGTATGTATGTATGTATGTATGTATGTATGTATGTATGTATGTATGTATGTATGTATGTATAGATAGATAGAGATAGAGATAGAGATAGAGATAGAGATAGAGATAGAGATAGAGATAGAGATAGAGATAGAGATAGAGATAGATAGATAGAGAGAGAGAGGATGAGGACACCATGTCAGCATTATGGTGAGGGTCCTAGTTATAGTTCCACCATAAGTAGTGGGATTCGCTCACCTTTCTGTACAATTGTTATGTCGATCTCGTGATGTGCCCGAAAGGGAGTTGTTAGTGATATGACAATTCTAGGCACTCGGCTCCCATTGGGACATCAGTTAGTTATGCCTGAAAGGGAGTTGTGCTATGAGCTCGAAAGTGAGTTTTGTTGCATTCTCGAAAGGGAGTTTCTAGTATTCTAGCAACTCTTGGCATCTGGTTTCCTTTAGGAGTACCAAAGGATCATCCCTAGACCGTGGAGAATATGTTGGTGGTGTGATGAGCATGCGCTCCATGACTTCGGTTGATCGTAGATGGTATAGCCATCAGGGATGCTTATGTAGACATGTCCGTCATGGAGCTGGATATATTATAGAGGAGGTTGCCCTCAAAGGAAGCCCTCTTAGCTCCTTAGTTGGGATGGTAGTCCCTTGGGTTTTTATGCAAGAGCTGTTGCCCATTATGGTATCTCCATTGCTATATCTATAGATGGTAATAGGTATGGTTTCACCCAACATATACCTATGATTTGATTGGGTGATTGACTTTCCCCGCTTATAGTATGCTCGTGATAGTATTTAACATCGGATGATGTATAGCCCATTGATGTTGATATTTAATCATGAGCTAACCTCTTCCTCAACCATAAGACCTAGAGGCATGGATCCTTAGTTTGTGGCAAAGACTCCCTCTTAGAGGCAGAAATTGTTACAGATGGAGGAGGAGAACACGACGAAGACAACTTTGCACTATGTTGTCTTCTTTGCACTACATTATTCTCCATGCCACTTGCACGGTATGTGCGCACCTCATGGTCTTGGTGGAGTAGGGGAGGGTGTACCTTAGGGTAACTCGAGATCTTGAGATAATTCAAATTGACACGTGCATGATGTTATCTTCTTCATGGTGATCCATACTTGATTAGAAGGAAGATAATTGGTGCGTCTTACAAGTCAGATCTACATGGAGGACTTCAATATCTTGGTTTCGTGATAGTTGACATATTGGTGACTTGGATAGGTATCCTTGTCCCATGGAAGTCACCCGTTTGGAAGCTTGGGCAAGCCTCTTGTTTCCATGACAATGGCCTTGCCTGATAACTCGGACAGGACGATTTTTGTGATACTTTCGAAGGAGATATGAGTTTGGAAGATATGAATGATGTCTCCCACTAGAGCTCGATTTGATTTGGGACGAGAGGGAGAGGAAGTCCCAGGGGACTTCTTATCTTGAGTATCTCATTAGAGGAGGCACCGGCGTGAGTTTGTTTTGACTTGGGAGTCAGTTAGGTTGTCGATGCATTGGACTCTTGGTTTTAGCCAAGGAAATTGGTGAGGACAATAGTAAATAAGAAGGGGGGAAGTGTTATGTCCCCAAAACTCAAGGACATTTGGATGGGCATCTGTAGTACAAGTGTGCGGCCATGTTTGAACTTGCTGCTGAGTATGAATTGGGCCACCTCCTCATTTGAGCCTACAAATAGGACCCATGGGCTCATTTGTGAGACATTCCTCATATGAAGCACTTGGACTCTTGGCCCTTTAGCATAGCCTTGTCACCCGTACTGGTGGGGGGCCGGCGGTATGGGATGCCCGTCCTTGGAGGTGGCTTCCCGCTTGACTGCATGCCCCAGGGCTCTAGGGTGAGTCTGTATTGGCACTACAGCTAGGATGTGAGTCTGATGTCCATCTTCTATTGTTATTGAATATGGCTTGTGTCTTGCCTTGTCCAGACTACAATAGGGAGCTCCTTGGAGAATCTAACGGTTGCCCAGGCCTATCAAGTTTTAGTCATATGCTTTCATCTACACCTATCAAACATACACATATACAAGTACAAGAGGGTGTACAATTGACTACCATAAGGTTCTAAGTGTAGATGTGTTAACCGACCTTGCTCACATCAATCTTCCTTCATGACCACCAAGTTGGACATGTTGTCTTCCATAACCATGATTGAGTGACAAACCCCAAGGAGCAGTTGAAGGTTGACTAGTGGTTTGAACATCACATCGTCATTTGCATGTGGAAGCAATGTTCTCCAGTCTTGCAAATAGTCTTTCATTCTTTGCATATCATTTTCCACATATCCATAACCAACATATATAATATGACTTGCTGCATATTGTGTTGATATGCAATCACTTAAGTTGACTTCCCTTTGTTCATATACTCAACGAGTGTAAAACATCTGCTGTGTTGAAGCATCTATTGCCATCTGCTGAATGTTGAATTGCATATAAAGGTTCTATGAATGATGTTATAGTTTCTCTTCATAACTCCAGAATCTCCATATCTATGAATGATCTTACAAAGTCTCTGTGAGTTAGGTTGTCTGGTTGGGCTTTCCCCTCTTGAGGGAGAGGTGAAGGCTCAACCCCTCCCTATGGTAGGACAACTGTGGGCCCTACGCCAGTGTATTGCCTTCGAGGAGAGTTGAAACCAGTTGCCTTCGGGTGGTCCTTTCCAAGTGTCACCTTCACGCAGACTAATCCTTGCCTGTGGGATACAGAATGTCCCATGGGTACTATGCCCCTTCACTTGTACTATTGTCCTTTCAATCTTATTCAAGCTATAAGGAAGATTAGGTTTTGGCCGAACTTCCTCTTAAAAGAACTCCATAATCTCCATAGCTTGAAGATGATCTCCTCCAAGGATAGATAAGCTTTAAAGTTGCCCTCCGTGTTGAATATGAAGAAAGCAAAACCTCACCCCTGCAAGTTGAAGAAGATCACTTCCACTATCTCCACAAGCTCTTGATCAGCTCCAAGGGCTGATAAAACTTGCTATGAGGTCTTCATATAGTATTCATGCCATGATGAAAAGCTAGACCAAAAAAGCCAAAAAATCACAATTATGGAATTCACGACGCAAATTTTGGGATTGGACCTCAAAGCTTTTTTATTATCTTTTCATTTTTTTTACCTTGACATGTGATATTTATTATATTTTAATTGTAATCCAATCAATTGTTGCCACTTGTCATTAATTTTGACATGGCTTATGACTAGTTTTAAATCATTGACTAGATGTTAGGGTTTGAATTTTCTTCATCATTTTGTTGGCAAATATCCAAGTGTCATATATGGTTATCGCTCTTGAAGAGTACTTCCCATATCTGCAATAAAGTTTCTTGCACATGTTTGACCATTTTAGACCACTTGTTGGTTAGCTTTGACTTTGACTTCTCTGTATTTTTTCTTTAATCTTTTGCACCTCCCTTGTGGAAGGTTGCTATATCTAACATAAACCATAAAGCAGAATTTTGTTTCAAAAAAAAAAAGGAAGAAAGAAGAACATGCAGCAGTGGCAGAAGAACAACATGAAGATGACATTTGTGGAGTGGTTGAAGAAACCACAACCATTGATTTTGCATATTAAACCATATCATCTTTGTGTGTGTGTGTGTGTGTGTGTGTGTGTTTGATAGGTGTAGATGAGAGCATATAACTTCAACTTGATGGGCTTGACCAGCCTTGATAGTTGAGAGTATGTTTGAGTCTACATTCTATCTCCATCATTTAGCATCTTATATTTGTCTTTATCCTTCCAAGTAGTAATTGGCTGAGAAGAGTGGAGGATGTGCGAGTTCTCCTTGTGATGTGTGTTGTGGGAGTGCTCTTCATGTCTAAGGTCCTTGTGTTTGCTTGTGGATACTTAGCATGATATGTGAAAATTAAACAGATACCTAAATCATTGAATTATAATAATAACATAAGAATTAACAAATATATCTACCTGACATATTCCCCTAGTGTCAGATTAGGAGGGGAATGTTGGAAATGTGAGCAATTTTCCACTAAAGAGCTCAATATGCAGAGAAATGCAGGTCAAAGCTTGGTCAAACTGGTCAAAGTGGTCAAAATTTGGCAGATTTTTTTATTACATATTCTTAAAGAGCTCTGTGAGAGCTATCCAACCATATATAACAGGTAGGTAGATAGCTGCAGATGGATGGTAAAAAATCAAACCTTAAATTCAGGGTTAAAGTATGAAAAACAAATATTACTTGGAAAAGCAGGTTAAAATGCAGGTATTATATTTAATTATTAAAATATATAATAAGTATGAACAAAAATTATAAAATAAAGCAAAAAATAGCACTTCTGTGATTTACGGCTCAAATTCCACTGGAAATATCGAAAACAGCTTTTTTGGCTTTTTAAAAAGCAATTTGATATAATTATATATAGGGAACCAAGGCAACACTCAAAAGTCTGTTGTACGCTAGCATTGCTCTTGGATTTGGTAATCTTGGAGCATCCTTGTAAGTTCTTTATAATAGAGTTGATTTTTTGGAGCAATTTAGCTCCTTTTGCCATATCTTGTGTATATCGTCATTCTCTATTTGTCTATTTCTCTCTCTCTCTTTACTTTTTCTCTATATTAATTGTGGGCCTAAAAACCAACAAGTTCATATAAAAGATAATTCCTTGGATACACAGATATATCTCCATGAAAAAGAGTTTTTGGCACATTGCTTTGGTATCTGGCTTTGGAAGGATGAGACTTGTAGCAAGGAGGAAAATGAAAAGCACTGTTTCACAAAGTGCACAAGTGATGCAAATTAGCAAAGCACGAAGATGATGAATAGCTACGAGCTTACACAAGGACTGATACATAGATCACGAATATTCCAAGTAGAGGAGGATACTGACTTGCTAACCACAATCAAATTAAGTAGTTAAATATCTAATAGCAACTTATGCTAGGTGAAAAGTTAGGCAACTGCAATTTGCCTAGTAGATATGAGATATAAGCAGCCATGTCCAGCTTACAAAAAGGCACTGAGGTACAACCACATAATTTAATTAATTATATGACTAATGAACTAATGAGGTATAAGAAGTGTATGAAGATACACACAAAGGAGCAAAATCATGAAGTAACTGCTCTACTAATGCATTCAAGTGTCTACTAATGACCAACAAGTGTAGGTGAATAGGCTTTCCAGGAGTGATATCAAGAGAGCAGCAAGAGCTACTAACCTGAGTGCAGGTGACAAAATCTGGATTCTGAAATACCTCTCATGATGTACAGTAGCATCTGCAGCAGCTTGTGTTCACAAAAGATGGGTGAATCCAAGCACTAAAGCCCACAAAGTGTCATGTCCATAGAAGCAGCGACAGCACTTCAAGACTTCGGCAAGTATTTCAAGAAGTAAAGGCATGAGCAACAAATCTGCTTTATGAAGCTCCTTAGCAAGTGCAGATCACTCAGCGGCACTTAAAATTTCACCAGCAGGGCTTGAAGCAAGGAAGAGTAGATGTAGCGAATGTATCAGACAGATAACTCTAGTAGTAGTAGAAGTGAAAGCTGCAAGTTATCTCCTTGCAAGCAAAACTGAGGGAAACTCGTGGGGATAAGAGCAGCAAACAACAGGATTTGTGCTCTTATTGCAAAACTGTAGGAAAATCAAGCTACTGCGGAAAGGAACTTGCCAAAGATGTAGAAGAAGTTAACAAGAAGACTCTGTTCACAGATAATCCAAAGTATCCATCAGTCATTGATGAGTACATAAAACAAAACTCTGAGGAGGGTGGTCTTTTCATACAAGATCGACACGTATGTTCTTTAGATAAAAAAGTATGGAAGGAATATCCTTGTGGGAAAAAGCTGATTGGAAGGTGTTTTGCTATTTTTTAGTAGGAAAAGCTAACTTTTCAGCATTAATAAAAAATTGTCATATATTTATCTTAGAAGCCTAACAATTTTGGTCTCCTTGGTCTCAACATAATTGACCTATTCGTACATAAACTTGTCCTACAAAATGTGAACATTATCAAAGCTCTTGTTCTAACTAGTGACTAGTGATGATGCTATCTGAGTAGCTTTACCCCGATTTTCTCCATTACAAGAAGAGAGCATCGGCATGATTTGGGAAGTTCTCTCAAACATTAGAATGATAGTGACCACAGAAAAGCTTTATCCAAATTTCCACTTTGACTTTTTAGCTGTTATAATATGAACTCTTATAAAATGGGCCAAAAGATGAAAGGGATAGATGAACAAAAAGAATGTAAATTGTGTAGTCATTCCTTGTGACCTATGTCTGGATATCTTTCACACTACAATGTTGCCATGTTTATGGCTGAGTGCCTGCCAGAGACAGGCAGTCGAAGTGCACGTTAGTATGTGACATATTGAAGTAAATAAATCAGCTCAATTTTTGGGGGCTTTGAGGAGTTTCCCATTCAAAGAGAACCTTCACATGAAAGTTTTTGAAAAGGAGCCAATTAAAGAAAATCAGAAGGTTACGGCTCACATCTTGGTGGATCTTTTGAAATTGTAGCTGTGGATATATCTGTTTGTCTTGTCAATATGTCATGCCCTCTACAGAATTTGGCACTGTCCCCTAACAAGGGGTGATTGGGCTTTGGCCCTCATTGTTGCTCCATATGTTTCCATCCTGATTTCAGCACTCTAGACACCATTTTCCCCCCTTTCTACATCTCAAAAAGAAGATCAGGCTACCAAAGGCTGATCTTATTGTAAATTTAAAAATAAATTACTTGTTTTCATTTATCAAGATTGGCATAATAATTTGGAGATCATAAACAATTATTCTATACTGTATCTTTGTGAGTCTAATAAGATGTGATAATTTACGTAGTACAGAGGCAATACACACTTTGTTTCATGCCAGTAGCAGAATCAGTCTAGATGGGTCGTATTTCTACAGCACTCTCATATAGAGCAATGATGTGTAAAAGTAAATCGAGTCTTGAAACATACTCTCAATATGGACATGGTCCTTAGTACAATGTAAAGAGCTGTGGAATTTGGGGATGATGAATGGAAACTCTAGTGTAGTGTGAAAAATATTCCCTTGTTGCCCAATCAATGTGTGGCAGATCCAATAGAACACCTTTTGATTTCATCTTACATTTATCTCCCTTGAGAACTCAATCACAACGAACCACATGACATCAGACTAGAAGATGATCTGGACATAAGAAATGATCACTTAATCACTAATCTTACATTAGGTTGCTGAAGTGCATATTTATTTTAGTTAATGAGGACACAAATGTTGCTGCACATATTCTGCAGAAAGATGTAGGATACCCCTAACTGCATGAACCGACAATATTCCAATACTACCAGATGTTTTTTTGTTTAACCCTCCTTTGTCCTAGCAGGTCGGTGCTGGTGCTGCTGTGCTTGGCTTTGTTGGGGCACCTTGGACATTGGCAACCTATGTTGTAGAAGGGAAAACAACTCGTACCTATCAAGTAATAAAGAGCATGTGTCATCAGGCACCCAAAGTCTTGGAAAAGTTGCTCAATCATCTCTCTCATGAGATTGCAGAATACATGATTTATCAGATTGATCACGGGGCACAATGTGTTCAAATTTTTGATTCGTGGGGGGGCCAGCTTACACCAGAACAATGGGATGTTTGGTCAAAGCCATACATTCAACAGGTGATGAGCTTTTCCTTTAACCTTTTTCTAGAAATGCATGTGTTTATCATTACATTAAACTGAAGCTGCTGAAGCAGTCAACTGAGTTCCCTTCTGCAAATGGTTATTTATATGAATCCTGTTTTAGTATCATTGTTTACTTAGGTGGCTATCAGTATCTGCATTGTAAAGTATACTTGATTCTGGGGTTGTCTGATTCTCTTTACATATTATTCTTTTTCTTTTTGCTGAACCTTTAGGCAGTGAGGATTGTCAAAAAGAGAAAGCCAGATGTACCATTGGTTTTATATATAAACGGGAATGGTGGTCTTTTAGAGAGAATGCAAGAAACTGGTGTTGATGTCATTGGTTTGGATTGGACTGTGGACATGGCTGATGCTCGCAGACGTCTGGATAAACTAGTTGGGATTCAAGGAAATGTCGATCCTGCCCTGTTGTTTGCCCCTTTGCCAGCTATTTTCAAGGAAATTCACAAGTATGTGATACTTCAGCTCACACTTTTTATATGTTTTGAAGATATCAATTGCCAGTCTAAATTTCCTCCTGTTCTTGCAGTGTTGTGAAAAAGGCAGGGAGGCATCGCCATATTCTGAATTTAGGCCATGGTGTCCTAGTTGGCACTCCGGAGGAGAGTGTAGCACATTTCTTTGACACAGCAAGGTCTCTTTCATATGATAGCCTCTTCGTGAATGAGATGCCTCAGGTAGTTGCAAATACATAGACAGCTGGCTATGGCAAAAGACATTGAAATTCCACTTTCTGTAGTCCGTTTTCTCAGTTTCCAAATTGTAACTTCATCTCAGCCAATTTTTTCATACTCTGGGGCTTAGTGTTATGAGAGTCTGCACTTGCTTCTTATATATCTATTGAGCAACAGGCAATGAGGAATGTGTAGTGCAAGTTTCAGAAGCTCACAGCTTTTATAATTAATCTCGTGAGGGTAGTTTTTCACATTATATGTAATTTTTGAGTTGAGCATGGATTTACAATATTCATCATCTGCCTCTTCTTCTCTCCCTTTGTAATAATGAGGAGGATGGTTCTTTTCCATATGCACACAAATACTTTGTCATGGACACCATTTTCCAAGATATTTGTTGGGTTAGAGACTCCTGAGATGAGGGGAGAGAGGTGATCAATTCAGAGTAGTATCAAGTGCTGATAAATGAACAACAGAAAGACAATCGAGAAGGTTTTATGGCTAGATGATCTAAAATTACTCAAAAATTGAGGTTCATCGGATGAAGCATCTCCTTTAAAGGTTTAATGCAATAAAAACAGCAATGCATTTAAGACCTGGACTTCTTCAGTCTGTATGATAATGAGATTTATTGATTGATCATGTTTGCCATTCATCTATGTGCAGAAAAGTGGTTGTAAGAGGATAACAATAGCTCACATAGAAAACATTTTCATTGAGAAAAAGAACGGAATTTGCCTCGTAGGAGGGCAAACAATGTAGTGAATCATATGAGAAAAGAAAAAAGAAGTGCAAAAGATAAGCTTATCGTATTAGAAAGAATCGTGTTGCAAGAGTCCAGCAGAGAAAGTGTATGATCACGTATGTACAAAAGATAAGAGCCCTCTCAGGTTAGTAGGCAATATATATAAGTTAGGGGGAACCTTTTAATGAGCAAGAACAGTGCCCCAACTGTCTTAGTGTTCACACACCACTATCAATATATGTTAACAATTTCTAAATAGCAGTACTTGGGTATGGAATTTCGATGTCTTGATGATAGTGATTAATCCATGAAAACAAGTACACTTGAATCTTCAAGTTTATAGTAAGGGGACCTATGTTAAAGATGTACAAGGACACTTGTATGGGCACATGACAAACTCATCTAGGGTGGAAAGTGGCCTGTTTTGGAGCTGCATTAGATGTTGCATCATTCGTAACATTTAATAATGTATACAAACGCCTTGTGAACACCTCCCCCCAAAACATCCTCCAATCCCCAATGTATAACCCCAAGGGCATGCATGACCCCTTGAGTAGATAAGAGTGAAAGATCAATGTACTGTACTTACACCAATGGTTGACCAAAGCAGAGTTAGTTATGGGATGAATCAAGTGTTAATCTTTGCTCTTAAAATTTCACGAATCAAGTTTGCCTTCACATCTATATATATACACTAAACAATCAAAACATGTTAGTTATCGGATGAATCAAGTGTTAATCTTTGCTCTTAAAATTTCACGAATCAAGTTTGCCTTCACATCTATATATATACACTAAACATTCAAAACGTGTAAATAGCCCGTGGATGGGTTGTGTCCATGTAGAGTCTCATATAAAGTGATACTTTTTTAGGTTTTTGAAGGATAGCTTGCAAAATATACAATGTTTGGTATTCGATCTACTCGTCCATTAGGCTTGAAATTAGGAAGAACAATGCACACCCAAGAGTATTCTCTTTTGAAATGAAAGTTGATAATTGAGATCTACTCTTTCGGGTTAGCTTGAATTAATTTGGGAATACAATAAAGGTGGGCATAGCACCCATGGCCCCTTGAATCCCACAAAGTAGGGTATATGTCTAGCAACTACTAGGATACAAAACTCGAAGGCCCGCTAAGGTAGACATTGGCAAGGGAGGGCCTTGTGGCAAGATGAGATATCTGGTTTCGAATTGGCTTGTGGCAAGATGAGATATCTGGTTTCGAATTGGATAGCCTGAAGGTCCAACAATTCCCCTATGGGGCTGGTTTTAACATCTCACCACCAAGTGATGAGGGGGTGTCAAGTTGCAACTTACAAGGGTTGAACCTTCACCCCCAACCATGAGAGGTGAGGGACCCAAAAATTTGAATTAACAAGCGGATAATGAAATGTATTATTGATATGTTACATTCTTTTGAAATTATAATCATAGCTATAGTTTGTTCATAGAAGAAAAATATTTTACAATTCAAGTTGATAAATCAATGCATGATTCATAGATTTATCATAATGACACAAGCTGAATGTAATGCTTTGTGATAACATCACAAATTTCAGCTTGTGCATTATACTACTAAAATATAGATGTTTGAAAGGTTTTGCCAACTCCAACATTCTTCTAGATACATATATGGGAATCATCTTCAAGAAATCAACATGAGAAGCACATTTGTATCCTAAAATGTAGCATTGTTATGAACAAATGCCCGCACATCCTAGTAAATTTATGTCCATACCTAT
The DNA here is from genome assembly GCA_020310875.1 of Ceratopteris richardii. Lineage (NCBI taxonomy): Eukaryota > Viridiplantae > Streptophyta > Polypodiopsida > Polypodiales > Pteridaceae > Ceratopteris > Ceratopteris richardii. The sequence continues at coordinate 38,691,830 of CM035432.1, read as the reverse complement.
CATATTTTCAAAATAAATGTATTTTATACTTTGAGTGGATAGATGCATGCACGATTGGTAAACTTATCCATAGTAGCACAAGCCAAATATAAATTTTTATACATGACAGATTTTAGCATGTGCATTATACTACTAGAATTTAGGTGTTTGAAAGGTTTATGCCAAAGGTTTGCATACGAAATGGGCTAGAAGTTCACATAACGCATGCAAATATAAAATTTTTATTTTTCATTTAAAAGCAATTTGCAACGCCCATCCTTCTGGTTATGTATATGGAAATCACCTTCAAGAAATCAACATGATAAGTGCATTTGTATCCTAGAGAGCATGGTGTTGATGATACCTCTTTGTGCTTGTTCATAAAGTCCCATGTGAAAAGATGAAATGAGGTAATGTGAGTTTTGCATGTTTCTAACTGAATTGGTAAAAAAAGAAGGGTTTTGTTTGAGGATAATGCCAACATTGGAAACAAAAATTGGGTATATAACAAGTACTTGCTATCCCACTTTGGAGAGTAGGGTAGGATCATAGAAATGTTACACACTTATGTATCCCACGAGTACCTTTAATGTGAACGGTTACATTATGCATGGATACTTTTTACTCCAAATTTAGCTACAGAGTTTTTCCCCATGTAACCAATATACACCAACATATGCATATGTCATGGTATATAATATTCAAGGATTCACATATGACTTTCGCTTTACTTAGTTCTCACATTATTGATCGTTTTTCATCACCTTGCTACACCACCCTCAAATGACCACAAATGATCCATGCTGCTCTAAGTTGTAAGGCCCCCATTATGAGAAGAAGCCATTGTGAGAGCTGCAACATTTATCTAACCCTAACTTCCAAGTTAGACAAGATCTATGCATGAACATTGATGGTAATAGATGATCTTTGTGAGCCTAACCATGAGGTTAGGTAGTGCATAAAATTTCGGGCCACTGGATTTCCATTCAAGGTAAAAATAAAGGCCTTGTGGTTTCGCGTGGTTTCCCCATAGAACCTTAATGGGGGGAGTGTAGAGGGAGGGGTTGCCCCCTTTTCTGGAGTCTAGGTGGCTTATGCCCTGACCCGTAGTGCCATGATGATAGGACTTCTTTCGTGGAGATAATATTGGAAATTATATTTTGCTGACTGTTTTGTCTCTCCTCTATGTTTTTCTATATTGGCTCCCATTGTAGAAGCTATATAAGCATGGATGATGTGAATCTTTACAGAGCATTGTTCACTAATGAGCCCTTCAACTACAATCTATCTAGATCACCATCCAAGCTCCATATTGGGAGCCCATGGGTGGACGACATCATCTTTGTAGCTTCATTCATCTTGGAAATTTGAGAATTTGAGTTCCCTATATCTCATTCTGCATCTCTTTGTGTCTGTTTTCTTCTCACCTCTGTCTATTGTTCTATTTTTCTATGCTATTATTTCTTACATCGTATTTAGCTCAAGAGGCTTTGAGTGGCATATAAAATGAAATGTAGAGGTATCAATGTAGAATATGTTGAGTAGCTATACTAGGAATCAAGGTGCTTAATCAACATAGTAGGTAGTGCACAAGTAGGAGGAGTAATGATTCCGGTCATCCCAATGTTGCACATATGGCCGCAGCCTATGGTGTTTAAAAATCACTTTTATCCTTGATTCATATGAGCTTTTGGAGATTGTTCTTGGGATTGATCATGAGCCTCAAGAAACACCTGATGCAAATAGTCTTGGTTAAATGATTCCTTCTGATGTCGATTTGCAATGTGCTTTGAAACTTAGAAATGAAGATGCATTCTATGCTCTAGTTACAAATACTACTGATAGTGTCCTAAATTTGATTCAACACACTACCAAGGCTTGCGAAGCATGGAACATATTGAGAAATCAATGTGAAACTCGTAATAAAACATGGAATAAAACTTGGAGAATAAGCTATCAATAGAAAGGTTTGATGATGGGCAGAATACAGAGGTGTTCATCACTTGCATAGAGAAATTAGGGGATCAAATGGCGGGAGAAGGAATACAAAAGTGAAGTGAGGAACTAGCTCGACATTGTCTTCGAATATGTCCATCAAAAGTTGATGGTTTGGTAACTGCTTTTAATACTCAAATCAGACCTCAATCTCAAACTTTTGAAGGATTTAGAGCCTTACTCATGGAAGAGGAGCTCCAACTTAAGGCAAAAGTGGTGGCAACAAAGGAGATATTGCATTCACAACAAATGCCAAAGGAGGCAAAGTGGATTGCTCAAAATATGGAGATAAAAAGGAGAATGAAAAAAAGAAGTTCAATGGAGAATGTTTCCATTTCAAGAAAAAAGGCCACAGAAATCGAGATTATTGAATTAAGAAGGCAAAAGAGAAGAATGGTTCTTCAAAATTTGACAAGGGCAAGGAGTTTTCCAACACTACAGAAATAGAGTTTGAGTTATTTGTAATGATAGAGGAGGCATGCTCCTCTTTTGAAGATTAGGAACAAATTGTTGAGAGTTCCATGCTCCACCATTTTATGTAAGTCTACATTCATCCTCATGTAGCCATTTTATCCCACATGCAAGGAGATTGCCCTCGACTCCATATAAGGAGGCCCTCACTTCACTCTCCACAAGCCATTCACTCTAGCCCATTGGCAAGGGTATGCACTCTCCCCTCATGGAGTCCCCATGCTCATAGCGCTCTTCATGTAAGTCCTTTCCATTTATTTAATTCATAATGTTTTTTTATCTTTTGTTTCTTCCACCATAGCCTGATCGTATGATATTTAATAGTAGAGTAGGAGTAATGTTTACTATTTCAACATGGTATCAGAGCATAGGTATTATGTTTTTCTTATCATTTGTTTTGTGCTTATTTTGAGGTAAAGCTTATGAAGAATGAAGATAGCTCAAAAGGTAATCAATCCTCTCCCCTATATACAAATAAGAAAAGAATAAAGATAACAAAGGAAAAGGTAAAAATTTTGATGATGAAGGTAGTACATCTCAAGCAAACTGCAGGAAGATGTAGAGGCTCAAGAGGAAGAGGCAGAGGAGGAAGACAAGGCAGGGGGGGAACACAAGCTTAACTAATCACATTACTGAGAATTGTTTCAGGGATCCTAGAAACCAAAGAGGAAGAGGTTACAATAGAGGAGGTTATGGAAGCTTAAGAGGTAGATTCAACAATAAGATTTGAGAATTAGAGAATTCAGTTACATGTTTATTCATCAGTGTGGAGTATGAAGTTGATGATCTATTAGTAGCCAAATACTTCTGTAAAGTATGTACAAAGGTATTGTTTGAAGACCAAGACGATGAAGAGAAGGCTACTTCAAATTCAAGGAAAAATAATGGTTTGGAGAAGATGAAGGAACCAAATCAACATCAAATCACAGGTATTAGTTTCTACTATCAGATTATCATTTGCAGGTCATATCTTAGAAGAGCAGTTATGAAGAGATTTGAAGGATTCAAGGAGTGCCTTTATACACTTTCATTATTTGAAAGTTAAAGGCTACATCAAAATATGTATCTAGAGGTTTTTCTAGAGAGTTTTTTATAGATCTCTTTCATGGCAAGAAAGTTCATCTAAGAAGAGACATATGGAGAGCATGAGTTTTGTTATCAGCCAATCTTGTGTTGTAAGTTTTTGCTCACATTTTGTATCGAGAGAGGTAACTCTAGAAAGGTAATTCATCATTCAAGGAAAAGGTTGGGAAATTCAGTCATATCAATCACATTTGAAGCAAAGTTTTGATTCAGAGACATGAGGATATGGTAAAACATGATTCTATGTTCGCTTCCATTTATATACCATGTTTGTTTTATCTCTTACTCTTAGCACTAGAGGAAGTTTGAAGAAGTCAAGAGTACTTGCTACTTGAAGATGAAGAGAACAAAAGGTATGGAAGAGAAGTTTGAAGATGTTGAAATCATCAGGTGGAAAAAGATGCAGAAAAAGAAAGTCCAACAATTCCAAAGGGAAAGTAAGACTTCCTTTTCTCTTATATTTTTCCATATACTTTTTCCTACTTTTATCCTCTACACCCAAAGACAAGTCTACGAGAACATCTTGTGTGAAGATAGTATAAAGAAGAAGCAGTTTCTTGTTTTGCATTATACTTGGTCAATATTTAGTAGGTTTTGACAAAGAATTGCATTGAGAGAAAGAAAAGCAGCAGATATATGTTTTGACTCATATGTGTATGAGTTATGTTTTAGTTGAAGATTTTTTAAGCAGGCAGCTTATATGTTCCCTCAAAGAATTCTTGGAGTGTCAATACAGAGCTACTTGGTATATGACAAGTTGCAGAGAAGTATATTTCTTCTTTATCTAACTTTTGAGGTAAAAGAGTTTTTTGTAGAAGATGTTGGAGACTTGAAGAGAGGTTTTGTGTTTGGAAAAGTCACCTCATATTCAATATTTTCAGAAAACTTCAGAAAATTCAGATTTTTGATGTACCAGTTAGTTGAAGAATCTACTTTCTATGGTTGTCTAGATTTTTGGATACATTCTTGTATTCAAAAAGGTGTTCCAATTCAGATCCTATCACTTGATTGAGAAGTGGAGTTAGCCAAAAGAAAGTCAAGAAGGTACTTTCACATTTCACCCAGGTAGAATATGAAGATATGAAGTATCAACTTGCAACTTTTGGAGTTCTCAAGGTAAGAAGTTTGTTCACTTATGTTTCAAGTAGAAGTTGCAGATTCTTGAGAAGGATTTGTTTAAAGAAAAGTTTTTACAACTTTATGTGAGAAGCATGGACACTTAGAGACATTCGGGTAGCAAATCAAAGATTCAGTCATGAAGGTTTGATGAGAGCAGATTCTACACAGGTGTTTTGTTGGAGAGATCATTGATCTTGGATGATCTCGTATGATCTTGTAAGATCTTGGATAGATCTTGTATGATCTTGGATGATCTTGGATGATCTTGGATGATCTTGAATGATCATGAAGATCTTGAGTATTTATGAGTCAGATATCTATCCTTTGTTTGTGAAAGTTCTTTAACATTAGAAGAAGTAAGTCAAAGGTTCAGATTCTATCAGATTTGTTTTGCAGAGAAATAGAAGAAGATACTTGTTATGTTGCAGAAGGTTATGAATCCTAAAATGCTTTCAACAAGGTTTTATTGGATCAAGTAACCTTATTCTAGATTTTGGGAAGCTGAGGAATGATAGCAAAAGCTATTGGCATGTGCACAATGCTAATAAAAGGGTTCAGAATATTTGTTTCAGACACAAGTATTAATGTTTTGAAAAATCAGATTTATAAAGGAAGACATTCTAGATTTCATAAAGTCTGATATATTTGAAGAACTCTGGATACTAGTGTTAAATCATCCAGGGGGGTGATGAAACATGAAGACTTATTTTCAGCCATATGTGAAAGAATGCAGAATCATACCTATAAGTATTCCAGGTATTCCTATATCAGGTATTTCTATATTTCCTTTGTCAGTTTCTCTTTATGTTCCAGCTTTGAAAGAAGAAGGAGAATGTCTGGAGAAAGTTCTTGTTAGGATGTTCCTGTTCAGGAGAAGGTTCCAGAGTTCTATTGAAGAGAAATTTAATATTTCAGAAAGGTATGTTTTCAGAAGTGCGCACATATATGTTTATACCAGGTTCTGAAGGAAAGAGGTATAAAGGACTAACATGTATGAACAAAGATGAAGACATGATGACATCATAAATATGATATTTTGATGAGACTCATGAATTGAGTTGAGTACAGTCAAAGATGAACCAGCAGTGTTCATAATACACTAAGTTGTGAGTTGTCAGTCACAAGTCCCAGGATTCAATTCTTGATTATGTTTAGTGTATCTACATAACACAGAAGAAGTACATTGAGAAACCTTTTGTAAGGTAAATGAAAATATGTGGATCCTAGTGTATGTTTACATGTTTGGGAAGACAAGAGATAGCAGGTTCAGAGTCGGCACATGCTACATTTGTTGTTAAGCAATGATTGCTTGATGTATACACTATTGGATATCTACTTTTGCATATTTTCTCAAGTATTATGGTTCATATTCAGCAAGTTCAGGTGTCTGAAGTTTGAAGGAAAGTCAAATTCAGTTTTGAAGAAAAGGTTTGAAGGACAATTTGGGGAGTACAAGTTTGAAGCTTATGAAGTTTGCAGATGAATGGAGTTATATATCCAGTCCAGTTTGTACCAATATGACATTGCAGGGGGGATTGTTGGAAACAATGTCATATAAGTACATTGTCCATGGTCAAATGATCAATATATTATAGTTTACATGTTGAGTAGTTACATTTTTAGTAGTCTCTACAATAAAAGGTGCCAGGCCTCGTGGCTACGCTGTTGTCCTCCCAAAGCGACCACGTGGGTCCGAATCCCCCCGATAGCAATGTTCATGAAAATAGTATTTTGGTGCTTTTGCTTTATTAAAAAAACCACACGGACAACGGACAACATTTGTGTTTTTTAATATTGATTTTTGCATACGTGGCTACAACGATTGTGGCTTTATTGCTTTTAAAATATGCTTTTTGAGGGATCACCAAAACAATATAAGAAGAGCTTGGATCATTGTTAAATGATTCTACACCTAGTTCAACACCAGCTTTGGAGCTTTGGTACCTCAATAGAGGTGGTGCTTATAGCACATGGGGCAACCATGGTGCTATCTTGGATCATGTTGAGGAGCGGCTATGGAGTTCTTCTTGGAGAAGAAGAGTGTGCTCACACTCTTGCTTATGGAGAGGACTTGCCCATCAGCAGCTTGGTGGTGTGGATCGACCATTCATATGATGTATTTGAAGATTGTCTTCTACATGAAGATTTCCGTTTACTTCAAAGACATTGGATGGTGGTTCACATAAGATTTACATCTTATGTTAAGAATTCAGGTACATATTCTTTTTATGCACACAAGTACTACTTGAAGTATATGGAAGTGGCATCCATATCACGAGGAGTCCTATTCGGCATATGTACAAGAGAATCAGTACATGTATGCTTTATGCATATTTGGATGAGGTGTTTGAGAAGGTATGTTCTTATGTGTTTGAGGATTTTTGGCAGCAAAATTGTTAGCATTCTTTGCTATTTTTGTAAGTATGTGATCTTTTCACACAGGTTTCTGACTTAGGGTCTTCCATAGCCTAAAGTTAGATAAAGGTTTGCTGGTTATCAGTTTTAGACTGATACTTCCTCTTTCTGTCACTCAGATTCACTCTTCTACAACCTATTAGGTTACACATCTCATATATATTCAGATTTATGTCCATACATCTGAATATGTTTGTTACATTTGTACATTCACTCATCCATCTATTTTTGTTCACATAGAGTGGTTGAGATTTTTGACTCCCACACTGTAAATTGACATTTGTATATATGATAGCGTGAGTAAGCAGTGACTTCTATAACACTTTACACATGTTGTCTAATCTCTCTCTCTATCTTTGTCCCATCATATGTATGACAAAATGTGGTATGTTCATGTTTTGTCAATATTGGAAGATTGTTGGAATCTATGTTGTTGATCCTGGATCGATGGAACTATGGACCTGTGGTATTAGTTATGGGCCTACTAAATTTCCAACATAGAGAAGATAGGGAATGTGAAGACCTCAGATGGTAACATGAACCTATTGACCAAGGTATTGTATGTGCCAAATATCACCAAAAATCTCATTAGTGTAGGTCAGATTGTCGAGAAAGGATTGTAGGTCAGATTCACAAAGAATGGAGCATTTGTAGAGGATCCACATCAAGGATTCAAGAGGATAGCAAGAGGAGAAAAATTAGGTAGACTATTTACATTTGAGCTCCAAGATACTAGGAACATTGTATTATTCAATTATTGTAATCAAACCTTATTAGAATTGGAAATTTGGCACAAGCGGCTAGCTCATGTAGGTGAAAGGCCTCTGAAAAAAATTAGTAGGGATTAGAGTGTGCTTTGTCCACCAAATATCTCCAAAAAACACATGATTTAGAAATGTGGTGCTTGTCAATTTGGCAAGTCTCACAGACAACCATTCACAAAGAAGGGATACATTCATGGAGACCTATTGGAGTTAGTCTGTACAAATGTATGGGGACTAAGCAAGGAGCCTTCAATCTCTGGATCTACGTATTATGTATCATTCATTGATGATTGTAGTAGATGGACAATACTATATTTTATGAAGCATAAAGATGAAGCATTCTCTTGTTTCAAGAAATATCTAGCACTTGTAGGAAATCAAACAAGTAAAACTTTGAAGAGGCTAAGTTCAGATGGAGCAGGAGAGTATTTCTCGCATTACTTTGATTCTTATCTCCAAGAGAGAGGAATCAAAAGAGAGATTACAACCAAGTATACTCCAGAGCAAAATGGAGTGGTAGAGAGAAGAAATAAAACCATAGTGGAGGTTGCAAGATCAATGCTAAATGAGAAGAATTTGCCCAATTACCTAAGGGTAGAGGCTGTATCTACAACCACCTATTTGATCAATAGACACCCATCAAAAGCATTAGATGGGATGACACCATATGAATCATGGAATGGAAGAAGACCTAGCCTTGATCATTGCAGGATCTTTGGGTGCATAGCATATGCACGCACACCTTCAAAAATCAAAGGCAAATTGGATCCAAAGGCACAGAAATGCATATTCATTTGCGATGACCTTAATCAAAGAGGAATGAGCATACACAGACTCAAAGAGGAATGAGCATACACATGAAGACTCAAGTGATTTTGAAGAAGACCAGAAGACTCCAAAAAGGGAAATCAATTCTTGGAAATCTAAAGGGAAAGCCAAAGTGAAGGAATTGAGAGATGTGGTAGAATAATCTAAACAAACTATAAGAAGGCTTGCTGGAGAGAAAAGGAAGCCATAAAGGTATGATTATGAAACTTCTTTGGTCACTAAGCATTCTATTCACATAGCTTAGGATATGAACTCAGAAGAACCATCTACATATGAAGAGGCCAAGAAGAAGCCAGAATGGAGAGATGCCATGGAAGAAGAGATAGAAGGTCTACAAGAATATTAGACTTGGGAATTGGTTCCCAAGAAACCATCTATGAAGGTCATTGTTTCAAGGTGGATTTACAATGTAAAAAAGAATTTTGATGGCTCAATTAATAGGTACAAAGCAAGGCTTGTAGCCAAAGGGTTTGCACAAACCCAAAGCATTGACTATGAAGAGACATTCTCACGTGTGGCAAAAATGCCCTCAATTAGAGTACTTACGAGTATAGCATCTTCCAAGAATTGAATATATATCAAATGGATGTTAAAAATGCTTTTCTAAATGGATGATTTCCCTCTACCTAAGCATAGACACTTGTCCTTAGTGCCACTCAAATATCTCAAAATCATCATAATTGCTTCTCAATGCTTCTTTCTAGTATTAGACATATATCTACTCACAAATCCCACTACAAATGCAATTTCTGCTCTAATAGTTACCATAGCATACATGAGACTTCCAACAACAAACTCATGAGGAATTCTGGTCATGAATTTCTTTTCCTCATGTGATTTGGGGAAATCATCCTTGCTCAATTTCACATATGTGGGTAAAGGTGTACTCAATGCCTTTCCACCCTGCATATTGAACCTATGAAGTACTTTGAATATGTACTCACTTTGAGACAAGTATATGCATCTTTTACTCCTATCAAGAGTAATGCACATGCCAAGAATATGTTTGGAACCCCGAAAATCCTTCATATCAAATGTCTAACTCAAATTCTTTTTGAGAATTGACAAGTCAGAAGAGGGCTTGCTAGCAATCAACATATCATCGGCATAAACTATCAAGCATATAAGGCTGCCATTTGAGCATCTCTTTGTGTAGAGACAATGATCCTCATTGCTTTGAGAATAACCTTGAGACTTCATAAAAGCATCAAACTTTTGGTACCATTGTCTAGATGACTATTTAAGGCCATATAAGCTCTTCTTTAGCTTACAAACTAGACTTTCTTTTCCAATAACTAAATAACCCTCTAGTTGTTCCATATAGATCTCATATGTAAGATCTCCATGCAAGAAGGTAGTTTTCACATCCATTTGGACTATCTCTAAGTCCATTGCTATGGATCCAAGCAACATTAGTAGTTATTTTGACCATTGGAGAGAAGATTTCTTCAAAATCAACACCATGCTATTGCTTAAAACCCTTCGCAACAAGTTGTGCTTTATACTTTGGAGAAGCACTATCTGATGTGAATTTCAGCTTATATACCCATTTACATGGTAAGGGTTTCCTACCCTTTGGCAAAGGTACTGAATCCCAAGTACCATTCTTGTGAATAGATCCAACTCACTCTTAATGGCATGCTCTCACTTGACATGATCCTTTATATGCATGACCTCTTTGTAGCAAGAAGGCTCACCAACATCTGTTAGCATAACAAAATCCAAACCTAGAACATATCTATCTGGTGGATATGAGACACGTGCAAAGCATCTCAATGGTTGCTGAACAAGAATGTAGAGTGATTTGATCCGACATTCTCTTGAACATCCCTATGTGTAGCATTTTTATGCATGCTAACTGGAGGACTAGTATCCTCAAACACCACTCTTCTTTCAACCTCCTTAATGGGTTGTCTATGACATCACTACTTTTGAAAATGACATAACTACTTCTGAAAATGACATCTTAGACTCATTGAAAATGACATCACTACTTTTGATCACTGATCATGTTTCAGGATCCCATAAGCAATATCAAGTTGCCTTACCATATCCAGGAAAAATGCATTTCTTTGACTCATGGTCCATATTTTGTCTACAATTCTTGGGTATATGAACATATGCTTCACACCCAAAAACTTGAAGATGATCATAATATGGTGGCTTCCCTATCCATAATTCTTTTGCACTTTTGAACCTTTTGCAGTACTAGGTGAAAGTTTAATCACGTGAATTGCAATCAATAAAACTTGTGCCCAAAAGCCTTATGAAAGGTTTTCATGATGAAGCATAGAAACTAATCTATGTTGATAGTTCTATTCATCCTTTGAACTCCATGATTCTATATTGGGGTATAAGGAGCTATCAACTCTCTAAAAATTCCTCTAAACTTATAGAAAATCTTGAATTCATGTGAGATATATCACCCCCATTATCTCAACGTAAATATTTGAGCTCAGTTCCTTTTTTAGTCTCAACTAAAGCAAGCTATTTTCTGATTACCCTTTGATATGCAAAAGTACTGAGCATAGAAAACCACCTTGTAATCAAGGTCATCAAGTTGACTAACTGACATCAAACTACATGATAACTGAGGTACATGGTGTACATTATGCATAGTAAATTTTGAACCATCAATGAACTGCACAACCACATCTCCAATTCCCACAATGTCACACTAGTAAGAGTCATCAAGTCTCATAGTACCAAGAGACTTTGCTGCATAGATAACCATTCTCTATGTGGTGTCATATGGAAAGAAGCACCACAATCTAGCAGCCACATGTGGGTCAGAGAATCAGCCATAAGAGCCTCAATAGGCATAGTACTATCATGTCAACACATCAACATCATCAAAAATAACATTGATTTTGTCAATCTTCATGGTTCAAGTAGATGGCACATGTAACTGTTTAACATGCCCATCAACATTCTGCCCTTTACCTTTAGCATTCTTTAATGCATAACACTCTTGTTTCCTTTCGTATGATAATAATGGCATTCGATATCCCTCTCCCTTGATTTACTTCTACTCTTACTCCATCGACCATTCTTTTCCTTGTTCTTACTCCTTCCACATTGCTGATTCTTTCCTTGTTAAGAATCACAAACATTACATGCATCTCCACTCTGAGTGCCAACCATAGATTTTCTACAAATCTCCTCACTCAAGAGTGCTCCACATATGTCATCATAGACCAATTTACCACCACGTGCACTATTGCTAATAGCTATGCAAAACATATCCCATAATGATGGCAAAGTGCATAACAACAAGACTACTTGCATTTCATTACCAATCTCCATTTTCTGAGCATGTAATTGGGATAATATAGCATCAAACTCATTTAGATGAGAAACAACACTATATGTGTCCTTCATGCAAAGGTAATATAACTTTCTCATCGAATACACTTTATTTGATGTTGTTTCTTTTTCATACGTATTGCATAACTTCTTCCAAAGCTCTCGGCACTTTCACAATCTAGTACTATAAAGTAAACATTATCTGGTAGGCACAATCAAATGGTAGACCTGGCCATTTCATCCAACTCATCCCAATCATCTTCATCCATGTCAACATGCTTCTTTATATTCCATTTACTAGCTTCCATTGCCTCGTCTGTATTAGCACATGTTTTATATGGTTCTTCCACAGAGCACAGTTTGTGCCATCAAATTTTTGGATCTCAAAATGCTCTTTGCCTTGCAAGTTATAGCTCCTTCTTGGAACACTAGCATTAGACATTGATCCACCAAACATGCCTGAGACCTCTGATGCCATGATGATAGAGAAATGAATAGAATGATAATGGAGCTAGAAGAGTCTAAAGACCCCTAATGCTCAAAGAAAGATGACCAAGTGTTAGATTTTGGGAAACAATTCAATAGTCTTCTTAGAAAAAAGCATTAATGAAGAGTAATGACCAACCAGAAGGATTATGCAAGAATTAATGTGCTCACACCAATAAGTGTATCAAGGAGTAAATCAACCACTATATAGTTAACAAAACCAAAAAATCTAGAAAAATGTTTCTAGAGTATCCTCTACAAAATGAGCATATGAACAATGTCAAAATCTCAAAAAACTGCAAGTATTGACATGTTAACCTGCATAGTGAATCATTGACTCCAATTCATATAATGAGTTACTTGAAAGAAGCCAACTAGGCTTATGGAGCACCTATGAACAACTAGCAGGCATCTCCTATGGCGAGGCTAGTTAAGTCTTCCACCTACATCACCAAAGAGACCCCAACATTTGGGTGTCTCACAGTAAGAAAACCTCACGACGACGCTCTTTATCAAATATAAAAGGCTTTATGCAAAAAACGTTACCACTATACCAATGATCACATGGACATACATAAGCAGTATGCACAAAAGTGTACATTATGCGCTCAATATATGCAATAAAATAGAACTGAAGAGGCTGAATTGAAAGCCCAAATAGTAGCCAAAAACACATGCAAGTGTCTGTCAACTCTGTTCTTTAGGCTCAAGAAAACATGGATAAACTCGTGGAGCCTACTCCCATCACAACCAAAAACTTTCAAGAAACTTGTAGATTTACTAGTATGACTGAAAACATAGCCTAAAAGGTGAATATTCATTGTTAGAGAAGTATAAAGAGCACTTTTCTTGATGTTCTTGAACTTGTGTAAAGAGAACTATGCACGCAAGTACTCCAAAATGGGTCCAAGAATCACACTAAAGAGGCTTCAAAATAGGCTTTGAAAACAAAGAATGAAGCTTTGAGGGCCAAAACATGTTCATGCTAATGTTAAGCTTAATCTTTCCCCTTCTTCAACAACACAAGAGTGTAGCTTAGTGGCAAAAGATTGCGAGTTAAGCATGCTCTAGAGGGAACAATACTAGGATGGGTGACCTCCTAGGAAGTACCAGAAGCCTCTCTCTTCCTTGATCATTAAGGTTCTCCCTCACACACAACCAATGGTGACTTCCATGGCTCTGATGAAAAGTTATGCCAAGGTCTATTCCTTGGTCACTGCCTTAGTTGTAAGCCTTGGGTGGGCAGGCGGTGCTCGTTTTGCTTGCACAAAAGAAACAAAGCTTTGCATGTGAATGCTCTAATAGCAGTAAACTATTTTGATAGCAATGCACCTCAATGGACTCTCCTTCTTGAGAGCTCCTAGGTGATACCCTTGACATAGAAAAGCTAGATCCAAATGCCACACATAATATTGTGCACAGATCCTTTAGGATATGTAGATAACACAGTACAAAGAGCATGAACATAGATTTTTTGTGTGTTACAAATGTGGTCAAACTTATAGTATGTGGATGACCACGCCACTATATTTTTTGTTAAAGAACATATACAAAAGTTTATGACGACCGTTTGGTTGTTAACATGGACACTAATGGTAAAAATCCATGTATACTTCTTCATACAACTCAACATGTAAGAAAGCATTCTTCACATCCATCTGATGCAAAATCCATCCTTTTTCTTTAGCTAATGCAACAAGTTCTCTAATAGTGGCATTTTAGCTATAGGGCTGAACATTTCTTCGTAATCAATGCCATATGTCAATGCATATCCTTTTGCTACCAATCGTGCTTTATACTTGCTTATGCTACCATCAACATTGTGCTTCACCTTGTAAACCCACTTGCAGCCTATGGGTTTCTTTACTTGCAGCGATGAAACGAGCTTCCATGTTTCATTTCCATACAGTGTAGCCATCTCTCCATCCATAGTTTTGTCCCAATATGCATTTCTGATTGCATCTTGAAAACAAGAGGGTTCAATATATTATATTACCTTGGTTATGTAGGCATAATGACGAGCCATGTGAATGTCATACATCTATCATTGCTCTAAGTTCTGCATCCTCTTAGATCTTCTTGGTCCTAGGTCACTTCTCCTTGTATCATCTGCATGTGCCTTTTCTTACTCCTGCAACCTTCATAGAGGGTAGTCCATGTTCCTCATCAAGGCTCTTTTCTAACCTGCTTGAATCTCCATCAATGTCTTGAAAACCTGTAGATGTTTTACTACTAGTAGAAATCTTATCTTTACCTTTCTTGGATGTGATCGATGAATTTTCTGGACTAAAATTTCCACACAATTGTCCACTCTATGGATTTACGTTGGAACCATTGCTTGGTGACACATCAGATCCACTCAAAACTTGAGATTATGCACTTGATTTTTTAGCATTTCCTTTTTCATTTGAGTAAAGATTCAATCCTTCTTTGACATCTGCTTAGAAGGTTGACATTTCATCAAACACATCTCTTCTTACCTTCACCTGTTGTGTGAGTGGGTTGTAGCATTTATATCCCTTTTGCTCAAGGGAGTACTCAATCAAGTTACATTTCTTTGCTTTTGGATCAAGCTTCATCCTCAAATCATATGGAACATGTACATGTGCAATACAACCAAATACTTTCATATATGATAGGTTTGTCTTTTTACCTGTAAACTTCTCTTCGCATGTAACTTGATGTATTACAGTAGTTAGAGTTTTGTTCATGATGTATACAATAGTGTGCATAGCTCCTATCCAATAACAATGAGGCATATTCTTCTTAGCCATCAAGGCTCTTGCTCTTTGTGCAATATGTCTATTTTTGTGTTCATGAATGTCACTCTGTTGTGGTGTGTAACTACATGAAGACTACTAGTGAATTTCACAACTTTTTAGAAAGCTACTGAACTCATTTGACATGTATTTACCTCCTTCATCCGATCTTAATGTCTGAATATACTTCCTTGTTTGCTTTTCCACCATAGCCTTGAAATTTTGGAAGTGAGTAAACACCTCACTCTTCTCTTTCATAAAGTAAACCCATACTTTTCGTGTATGGTCATCAATGAAAGTAACATAAAACCTACATCCTCCCATAGATGTGGTCTTTGTAGGACCCTAAACATTTGTATGTACTATTTCTAGCACATTCACACTACCATGCTTGTCATGTGGAAATGATGCCCTTGACTGTTTACCAAATTGACACACTGCACATACCTTTTGCATCTCTGCAACCTTGAAATTTGGTAGTCCATAGACAAGCTCCTTTGACTACATCAATTTTAGCCTCTACAAATTTGCATGTCCAATCTGCTTGTGCCAAATCTCTATATCATCAATAACACCTACACCTTTTGCAAGCACGGTTGCATTCATTTAAAAAAAAATTCACATTCAAGGTGAACATCCTACAAACTTTCTTCCCTTTGGCGGCCAACCTTCCATTCTATTTGTACTCTCCTACATATAAACCATCATCTTAACTTGAATTGTAATCCCTAGTCAACCATTTGTCCAATAGAAACAAGATTCCGTTTTATATTCCAAACATGCAACACATCAACAAGATGTTTTACCTTCTTGTCCCTCATAGATAGTGATATGTTTCCTATATGCTCGATAGGATGTGATGTGTCATCACCTATTCCAACATATCTAGGAACTGGAAATTTTTGCAAAGTACTAAACCATTCTACATGAGTGTTCATGTGATTTGAAGCACCTGAATCAACATACCAGATATTACTGTCCAATTTTGAAACATCAATAGAAATCGTATTCATCATGTGATGTTCAACCATGAACAACTTCTTCGAGTCATCTGCACTGATGCATAGTTATTTTGTTGCTTTTTGTAATTTTGACTCTTACAACATGGTTTACCACAATTCCAACATCCTAAACTGTCATGAACTAAATTATTTCTTTGGAAAATTATGCAACCTCTTTGGCCCCCCTGCCTTGAAATTGTCGTCTACCTCCTACATGATTTTGTTGTCATCCTTGGTCTTGATTACAGTTTCATCTTCCACTTCCAAAACCTCTACCTCTACCTCTTCCTCTTCTAGAGTAGAATACCTGCACAGAACTAGGTTTTCCTTGGGAGCTTAAGTCCTCACCAAGATTCTTTTATTCAATAATCAACATGGACACAAGATCAACAAAATTTGGAATAATTTCCCTCATCTAAATAGAAGTTTTGAATCGCTTATATGCAACTCCCTATAGCCTGCGCCTACTATTTTGAACCATATTTAAGGAGAAACAACAAATGGTAGCTCAAGATGCAAGATGGGCCATAGAGCTAGTCTAGATTATAATTTACTCTTTGGTATACCTTGGTTAAAACATGCTAAGTTCTTGTAAGATGGGCCTTTGCAAGAGTTAATTTTTAAGTTCAATCATCGAATGTAGACGATTCCACTAGAAAATTTTACACCATGCAAAGTTCATAATCATTGCACATGGCGGAACCCGTAAAGATGTTGGATGGCCTTGAAAATGATGAAGAATATGCATTTTTAGTAGCCAACAAGTACTTTTTGTCATTAGGTATTATTGATTTACAACATGGTCTTGTCTAGTGTCCATTGACTGCCTGCATAATATGCCCAAGCACAAAGAATGATTTTGTACCTGAACCCAACTTTGAGTATCTCTCAAACGATCCACTCGAATCATGGTCAAAGGACTTGGAGATGCTCGATAAAAGTACTGGCCGGAAATTCTATGTTCCAGATGATCAACTTTTGACTTATAACTTAGGAGATCCATCCAACCCTAAGCTTGTGAAAATGAGTGTGACCTTAACAAAAGGACTCTTGTAGAAGTTGTTAGAGTTGTTAATAGAATTTGCTGGTGTCTTTGCATGGGACTATAAAGACATGAAGAGTTTAGATCAAAGGATCTATCAACATAGAGTTCGACTAAAACTTGATGTTTATCTGGACAAGCAACCCAATTATTGAATGATACCTAATTATGCGAAACAAGTTAAGGAAGAGATAAATCCATCATTACATGTTGGTTTTATAGTACCAATTGAGCATGCTGAATGGATTTCCATTACCAAAGAATGCAATAATCTAATGCATCAGAATAACTCACTAGATGTGCAAATCCAAACACTGCATGGGCACATATGGCAATTAGAGGAGGAACTCACCTACAAAACTTGTGAAGAGTTGATGAATAGCAGAGATGAGATTGTGTTGGAAAAATCTTGCTCAAAACCAAAATTTGTAACTTTAGAGACACTTAGTACACTCTCTAAGCTTCCAAAATATGTACTTAGATTATGTAAGTACTTTGGAGTATCATTCAAAACTTCTATATCAAAACACATGTTGTGAGTCCAAAATCCTTGAGAAACTTTCTATTTTTGGAAGAGAAGCCCTAAAGAATTTGTTTAGTGCTCACAACCTGGTAGCAATTGTCTAGAGAGCTTTTGCACACCATCAAATGATGTGTTAAGCTAACTAAAGCAAGGTATTTCATGAATTTAGACTTACCATGCACTTAGAAATGAATCAAAGAATTTTGGGGAGTCAAACTGACTTTTCAGGAACTAGGTGAAACACATGCATTGTCATACATAGTCACTCATATCTTGTGATCTAAGAATCCAATGATGCTGAGGCTTTGTACACATGCTCATAATAGTCCTATCTAAGTGGTCACATTTATGGATTGGACAATGAAAACCTATGTAGAGAGAAATAACTTTGATAATTTGACATAGTAGGACAAGATACTGTAACAGTAGACAGAGATAGATAACTCAATAGAAATGAATCAAAATATGTATTGTTCATACAACTATGATACAAAGGAGATGTGGTGGAATTGTCTCACTTTTAGATACTACAAAATATGCTCAATGAGAGTGTGAACGTCTTTTATATTCTTTGTATATCCCACGACTTGAAGTGTGGTGTATATATACAACTTTTGAACTCAATGGTAGTTAGAACTTTCACCTAAAAGGCAGTCCTAACTTCTAGGGATAATTTTTAATTTGAAATCAAAATGAATTGTGAATTTTATCTCCCATTAATTCATGTAATTTTCTCCATATCATCACCTTTATCTTTGACTATGGTAATCTGAAGAGTTAACTTTTGAATAATCCAAAGTATATGTTCCAATGCATTTGTATTTATGCCTATGAGTTAGAGAGAAATAAAATGATCATTTAACAAGCTCTTAGGCATGCTCCATGTACCAATAGCTCCTAATCAAGCATAAGATGCTTGAGTCTTCAATTCTTTAATACTTCTTATAATCCAATCGTATCTTTGAACCCGTTCAGCTTAACCCCATCTAATGCCTTGGTCATCATATTTTCACATTGTTGGCCAGTAGATACATATGATAATTCAATCTCTTTACTTGTGATCTTTTATCTGACATAGTGACAATGAACTTCTATATGCTTAATCCTCGCATGGTAGATTGGGTTAGTTGCAAGATGAAGTGAATTAATGTTGTCCCCAAAAATGTGAGGAGTAGAAGACTTAGAGACCTAAATCAGAATACAAGGTCTTGATCCACATAACTTCCTAAGTTGCATTGGCTAATCCTCTATATTCAACTTTAGTTGATGAGAGTGCAATAGAAGGTTGCTTCTTTGAAGACCATGAGATAAGTTTTGTACCTAGAAAGGTGAGGTATCCTAATCTACTTCTCCTATCATCTTTTGAACCTACCCAATTTGCATGAAAGATAATTTTGATGTCTATATCAGATGTATATGGGTAATACAAACCTTGATTGATAGTTCCCTTCAAGTATTTGAGTATCCTCGTGGCTGCCTTTGTTTGAGGTTTCCTTGGAGTGTGCATAAATTGGCTTAGGACACTTACACTATTGCAAATGTCCACTCTAATCAATGTGGAATAGTTCAAACTACATAGTAAACTTTGATAACTAGTTATATCTTCAATATGCTCTCCTTCATGAGCACTTAGCTTCAGATTCATCTCCATGGGTGTACATACAACCTTTGAGTTCCCCATCTTGAAATCAAAAAGCATATCTTTGATGTATTTTCTTTAATGGAGATACATACCATTTTTTTGTGTATAGTACTTCCAACCCTAGGAAGTAAGTTGCCCTAGATAACTAATCTTGAAATCCTCCTTCATTTGAAGTTTGACGCCCCTTATGCCTTCAACATCATTTATGTGATTATTATATCATTAACATATACCTAAAGGTATATGAATTTGGATTGATTCCTCTTAATGAAGAGAAGTCTCTACTTTGCTAACCATGAATCCTTTGTCCTGTAAATAGATGACAACCTATGATTCCATGCCCTTGGGGCTTGTTTTAGACCATATAAGACCTTCCTTAACTTGTATACATGTTCTGAGAATAATGAATCTTGAAAGCTAGGGGGTTGAGCCATATATACCTCATCAAATATCAAACCATTTAAAAATGCATTCTTTACATCTATCTAGTAAATCTTCCAATTCTTAGAAGCTGTAATGCACATAAGCACTTTGATAGTTGACATCTTTGCCATAGGTGAAAAAGTCTCTCCATAGTCAATCCCTTGCATTTATGCACACACATTGGACACAAGTCTTGCTTTGTACATGTTGATGGTTCCATCAAAGTTCTTCTACATCTTGTATATCCGCCTAGATCCAATGATCTTCATGGATCAAGTCTTGGGTAATAACTACCAAGAATAATTTTCCTTCAATGCTTCAATCTCTTCCTCCATGGCATTCATCCATTCTAGTTTCTTCTTTGCTTCCTCATAGGATAAGGCTCCTCATAGTTTGAATCATGTGCTAAATAGATAGAGTTTTTTGTGGCCAATGATGTATCATAGCCATACTTCTCTCACTTCTTCTCTCTAGTTGAACTTTTGATGGTTTATTGAGAGGATTCTGCTACATCTCTCAACTCATGTACTTTAGCTCTGCCTTTAGAGTTCCATGAGTTATCTTTTCTTCTTGGAGTTTTCTAATCATCTTCAAAGTCATTTGATGCTTCAAGTGTGTGTGCATTCTTGCTTGATAGGAATTTCTTCCTCTAGATCATAAGGTATCTTGATTTTCCTCCAATCATCTTCAGACCATAACTTTTTTTCATCAAACACAACATCTTGACTTACTATAAAACCTTTTTTAATGGGATTATATAACCTATAACCTTTTTCATTAAGGTCATAGCCTATGAAAACACACTTCTCAGCCTTAGGGACCAATTTACCTCTTATATGTGAAGGTATGTGTGCATATGCAATGCACCCAAAAATTCTACAATGATCCAAGCTAGGTCATCTTCTATTCCAGGCCTTATATGGAGTTATACCATCTAGAGCCTTTGATGGCAATCTATTGATCAAATAGGTGGAAGTGGATACTACCTCTGGCCACACGTAGTTAGGTAGTTTCTTCTCATTGAGCATGGACCTTTCAACCTCCAAAATATACCTATTTCTTCTATCTACCACTCCATTCTATTCAAGAGTGAATGTAGTAGTGATTTCCCTTTTGATTCCTCTTATCTTAGAAACAGGAATTTGTAAAGCATAAAAACACTTTATCTTCATGAAATATAAGATAGTCCATATGCGACAATCATCTATGAATGACACATAGTACTCTGATCCAAAAGTTGAAGGTTCTTTACTTGGTCCAAAAACATCTATGTAGACAAGATCCAAAACATCTCCATGTATGTAGCCTTTCTTTGTGAATGGTTGCCTATGTGACTTACCAAACTGACAAGCACTATACATGTATATCATGTGTTGCTTTGATATATCTCCAAGTACACTCTGATCTGTGCTGATTTGTTTGAGGGCTCTTTCTCCAATTTGAGCTAGCATCTTATGCCAAAGGTTTAATTCTGATAAGGTTTAAGAGCCATAATTGAATAAGGCAATATTATTGGTATCTTGGAGCTCAAATGCGAACAACCTACATGTCTTCTCTCCCTTTTCTATCTTCTTGAATCCCTGTTATGAGTCCTCAACATATGCTCCATGTTTGTTAAATCTCACCTAGAAACCTTTCTCAACAATCTGACTTACACTTATAAGGTTCTTTGTGATGGTAGGCACATATAGTATACTTCTTAGTAAGTTCATGTTACCATTAAATGTCTTCACATTACCTATCTTCTCGACTAGATGTGTTGTGTCATCTCCTATTTGGACTTCATGTTTGTTCTTTGGATCTTCCAAGTTTGAGAGTAGAGTCATGTTTCTTGCCACATGATTTGAGCATCCTGAATCAATGTAGAACACATGCTCATCAGACTTACCTTCCTTCATTTTCATGTTCATGAGTAGAAGTGAATCCTCCTGAGCTTGTTCATTGTGTAGTTGTTAGTCTCTCCTTTCTTTGTATCCTTCTTGATAGTTGTTGTTGTTGTATCCACAAGAGTTATTGAATCTTCCTCTTGAACTTCGATAGCCTCCTCTATTGTAGCCTCTTACTCTATGATTTCTTGGGTTCCTAAAACAATTCTCTATGATGTCATTTGATAGACCACATATAGCATAGGGTGATGAGTTTTGAGCTCTCCCCCTACCTTCTCTACCTCCTCTGCATCTTCCTCTTGAACCTCTACCTCTACCTGCCAAATTGACTTGAGAGGTACTTCCTTCATCATTAGATTTCTTACAAATTGCCTTTGTTGTCCTTGCCATTATTCTTATCTATATAGAGAGCGAAGGATTTGTTACCTTTCTAGTTCTTACCATTCTTCAGGCACTTTCCTTCATGTGAAAAGTTTCCCCATGTATTGTAGTCAAGAACTTGAATATCCATGTAGAGATCCATGGATCTAGTGAAGGCTTACCATTTGTCATAAAATTTGATCTCATTGATAACTTGTCTCACAATTTGCTCATCTTCAATGATCTCTCCAATGCTCCCAAGTTGATTTGAAATGTCCTTCATCTTGGTGAAAAATTCAAGCACACATTTCTTGGGCATCTTTTGAGTGTTTTAAATTCCATGCATAGTTGATTTTTCCTAGCTTTGATACTTGAGAGGAAGAATGCTTCCAAATCACTCAATGCCTCTTGAGAGGTCCTACAGTTCCTAATATGAGGGAATAAAAAATCAAAGATAAAGTTGAGAATGCGTGACCTTGCCAAAGCATCCTTTGGACACCATGCATTCAGCCTTTCCTACTCCTCGTGTTGGTTGACCCTTGCTTTTGAGTATTGGCATCATCTCATCTCCTAAGATGTATCGATATAAGTTCCTTCCTTGTGCTTAGTAAATTATTCAATCCAACTTGTCAATAGATGAGGGGAATCCATCACCCATAATTCCTAGCTCTTTGACTTTGCTGTGATACCATTGTGAAGAGGTGATGAATGTAGTTAGCAGAGATGATATTGTATTGAAAAAATCTTGCTCAACACCAGACTTTGTAACTTTAGAGACACTTAGTAAGTTCCATAAGCTTTCAAAATATGTACTTAGATCACGTAAGTACTTTGGAATATCAATATCAAACCTTTACATCAAAATAGATGAGTTTTGAGTTCAAAATCCTTGAGGAACTTTCTATTTTTCAAAGAGAAGCTCTCTGAAATTTTTTTAATGCTAATAACCTAGTAGCAATTATCGAGAGAGATTTTTCAAAATGTAAATTGAAGTGTTAAGATAATTAAAGCAAGTCATTTCATGAATTTATACTTACCATGCATTGAGAAATGAATCGAAGAAGTTTGGGGGTTCACCTCGACTTTTCAAGAACTAGGTGGTACACAAACATAGTCATACACAATCACTCATATCTTGAGATCTAAGAATCAAATGATGATGAAAATTTGTATGCATTCTTAGAGAATTCTTGTCTAAGTGATCCAATCAATATACTGGACAATAAGCATCTATGCAAAGAGGAATAAATTTGATAAATTGAGAGAGTAGGAAAAGATACTATAACAGTAGACAAAGATTGGTAAGTCAATAGAAATGAATCAAAATATGTATTGTGAATGCACCTATGATACAAAGATGTGGAGGACTTATCTCACTTTGAGATACTAAAAAATACACTCAATGAGAGTGTGAAGATCTTTTGTATTCTTAGTACATTCCCTAACTAGAAGTGTGGTGGATATATACACCTTTTGAACTCAACGGTAGTTAGAACTTTCACCTAAAAGGTAGAACTAACTTCGAGGGATGATTTTGAATTTGAATTCAAAATGATGCGTGAAGCTTGGCTCCCACTAAGACATGAGATTTTCTCAATATCATCACTTTTCTCTTTGAATATGGTAATATGAAGGATTAACTCCAAAGTATATGTTCCAATGGATTTATATTTATGCCTATGAGTTAGATAGAAATCCAATGATGATTGAAAAATCTCTTAGGATGCTCTATGTACCAACAGAGCAATGCCTACAATTATTTATTGATAATACATGATAATAGGTAGGTCCAATATTTTAAAGATTTTTTTAAGAGGCAGACCATGAAAGGGATAAAGCCCACTATTGAGTATAGAACTTGCATGAGGCAAATGAATACCATAAAGAAACTATCAAAAAATAGATTAAGAAGAATGATGGTCTGTAGGCTAGTCTCATCGACACTTCATGTGACTTGAACCATGCATAGCAAGAAAAAGCTACTCTCCACACCCATTTAGTTGAAACTCAATAGAAAGTCACAAGATTTAATGTTGCCTTTGCCACCATTGAACACCATCACTAGCAAGTCGCCCAAGTTCTCCCAACCACCTATGTAGAATTCAAGACCACCAATGACTAGTCATGTCACCCTACATCACAACATTGATGTACAGGAGGAAGTGAGTGCTGAACTAGCTACAACACAAGCCAAAGTTATTTGTATATGTCTACGAGTTCTCAAGCTTTGGATGCCATTTTGCTCGATCAAGGTGCAGTTTGATGGTTGCTAAAGATGGCCCAAAAGCAACTTCAAAACACTTTTTTGGAAGATGGCAATTTATTTTAAGTTGTTGTATAGGATGAATTGGCATTATCTAATGAAGATGAGGAATCCGCCATCCATCATTAGTAGGGTTCATGTCGTTTGTGCCTACTAGTGTTAGGCCATCAGATATAGGGTATCATAATATAATAATGTTACAATGTATACAATATAATGAACTTCGTGATGAAATGGGATAGAGCAACAGAACTGTTGATTGTGCTTCGAGTATCCAGAGTCATTTTGCATAAATTTTTTGAGTACTTCTATATTATCTATCTATTTTTTTGAACACTTTTTGAAGGTGAAAGGTAATTAGTGATACAATATTATAAGCATTGAGTGAATTGGTTAATTTCTCAATGATTTATGGTGTTAATGAAATCATTGTGAAGTTAATGGAAGGAGCTGTATAGTGTGTTTGTTTGAACATGTAATTATGAGGATCCAATTATGGTAGAGTAAAGATTGTGAGTGATAGATATATTTGACATAGTGTTAAGTAAATAATAATGTGAGTACGGTGTATAGGAAAAGTTTAGAGTCATGTATCAGGATTACCCTCCAACCAAGAAACCTTGCTAACGTCTATTCTGCATTGTGAGGATTACCACTGTGACATAATAATTATGGAATATCGGACCCACCATATAGAACATAGTCACCAAGTGCAGATACTAGTAGAGAGGTTAAAAAATCATTTAGGTACATGCTTCTATGCACTTGATTTGGTCAACTATCAATTCAATAATTTAGCTTTTTTAGGTCAAACCACCACTTGGTTATGCTCCTAGAATGTGTGGTTGCTACCTAGGATCACTCTTCAATGAGTGCTACATGATTTTGACACCATTATTGGAGATGAGTGCCTACATTAGAGTGCATCTATGATGGTTATAAATCTATTCTGCTACATTGTGGATAGAGCTCTTAAAAAGTGTTTATAAGTGAAAGATCTCTCCTGGGGTTACTTGTTTGGAGTGAGCCTAGAGAGCTGATAAATCTTCTGAGATTTTATACTAGAGTTTTGCAATATAGTGAGGCTGTTAGAGCATCATCCTCTTGCCTACTCATGAGTGTGTCTATGTGTTTTTACGTATGCACCCATGTGCATGCTTGGCTTGCTTTTGTTGCAAGTGTGTGTGCTTCTATCTTGTTGTGTGCAAGTCTTCATCACTTTTGATAGCTATGTAGGTAGGTAGGTTGGTAGGTTAGTAGAATTAGCCAAATCAAGTTTTAGGTTAGGATTTTTTAGTTTTCCTTTAAAGCTTAGTTTCCTTCTTCTACTTCACTTTCTCTTCCATTTTGACACTATTTTCTCCTCCCTTTTTTATGTTCTACACATATTGGGGGCATGATAGTAGCTCTTGAGTTGTCAAAGCTTGAGGAAGCAAAAATTGAGCTAAAAAGTGGAAAAATAGAACTTCTTTCAAGTCATGGAGAAGGCGAATAGTAGAGTATTCGCCTGTAAGAAAAAAGGGATAAGTGGTCATTTTGCGCATGTTTTACTTGCTAGAAGGGTAGATAATATGGATCTAGATTGTGGCTCTCATGCAAAGAGAGTATTACCAAAGTTTGAAATTTTTTCTACAACCTAGGGCATAGATCTACATGTGCAAAGAGGCAGGTGTGAGAAAAAATTGCATTTAAGCAAGTATCACACTCACGATTGCCCAACAAGAGGGTGATGTGTAGAGAAATCATTCCCTTGCAAGTACTCAAATCTAGAGACCAAGTGCATTATTGCATTTCACAAGTAAAAATAAGAACACATGAAAAATTTTAAGCCAAAAGGTGTAAGAAAACTCAAGTTATTGCCAACAATTGCCCTCGGTTGGCATTGAATTTTTTCCTATGCAGTGTCCAAAAAATCAAGTAAAGGCTATTTCAAGGTTGCCCAAGTTATAACTTAGGTCCATGTAAACTTTGGTACATACCTATTGAAGACCAAAGACTTATCACTGATTGCCCTGAATTGGAAGGGAAATTTCTGCTATGAATAGTGTACTTATTTTTTTAAGAATTGGAATTTAAGTGTTGCCAACATCCTAAAGATTAGTTCCAAAACAAAGAAGAGTATGAAAAGTGGCAAAAAGGCCAAAATACACCTTCAATTGCACTAAATCCTAGGAAATTGTTTCAAGGATATGAGCTCTAAAGTTGATTTTATTGGGTATTCTTTATTGAGGAACATATAGCCATAGACTTTATAAGTGCAAAATAGAAGTTCCAATGAAGAAAAATGAAGTTTAAACTCCATCCCACAACTGCTCTAGCCTATAAGGAAATCATTTGTTTGACCTCATTTTTGAGTGATTTAAGACTTGCAAATTTTATAAAATATTATATTACCTAGAGAGCTCCCAATAGACCAAAGCTTTCCACAAAAATCTATTGTTTTACATCAATGATTATTGAATTGTCAGAGTTTGAGGTCCATGCAAGCACACGAATAGCACAAGGAAGAAGAAGCTCAGAGCACAACACAACACTAAATGTATTACCAAGTGATAAAATACAAAGACAAATAACCCGTTAGGGTTATAGGCATATATATAAGCCATGGGAAAAAAACCTCTTAAAGAGGGAAAAAAGTGACCTGATGATCCTAAGTGTGTTCACACACATCACTACCAAAATACATCAACAAATTCCCCCTCAGAGTGATGCGGTGAACAAGCAGTTGGCACTCATGTATAAGGAAGTGCCAAGCTATGTGGAAAGAGATCAATCCACAAAATGAATTAGTCCCAAAGCTTTTCAGAAAGCTTCAGACTTCTTCCTAGGCAGAGCCTTTGTGAAAATGTCTGCAATGTTCTCCTATGTGGGCACATATGCCAAACTCATTGTTCCAACATAGAACCTCTCCCTAATATAATGGTAACACACCTCAATGTGCTTTGTACAAATATTTAAGATGGGGTTCCTTGCAACTACCAATGCACTTCTAGCAAACCAAAATATGTATATATATTTGGTACAAAAATACAAAATTACCTACACAAGCATTGTGATATTGTATTTGGAGGCCGAAATGAGCTCAGATAAAAAATTCAACACCACAAAGTGAAGTTGTTTTGAACTCCTAACCACGTTGATTATGCTCACCAATTTTCGTGCAATTCTAAAATTGTGACCAGAGGGGTATTGATGATGCTCTAGATGAAGCTGCAACCTGCCATGATACCAATTGTTGGAGCTTAAGGTCTATGGAAGCACACAAATAACACAAGGAAGAAGAAGAAGCTTGGAGCACAACACAACATTGAATTTATTACCAAGTGAAAAATTACAAAGATAAGTAACCCATTAGGGTTATAGGTGTATATACAAGTTGGGGGAATAAAACCTCCTAAAGAGGGAAAAAAAGTGCCCCAGTAGTCCTAAGTGTGTTCACACACATCACCATCAAAATATATCAATAATATTTTGGTAGTGATGTGTGGGAACACATTTAGGATTGTCATGATACTTTTCTCTCTCTTTTGGAGGTTTTTTCCCATAGCTTGGATATATGCCTATAAACCTAATAGGTCACTTATCTTTTGAACATTCACTTGGGAATACATTTTGTAGTGTGTTGTGCTCTAAGCTTCTTCTTCTTCCTAGTGTTGTTTGTGTGCTTCTGCAAACCTCAAATTCCAACAAGTGGTATCAAAGCAGGCAACCACTTCATTAAGGGCATCGTCAACAACCCTTTGATCACAATCTCAAAATTGTGCAAAAATTAGTGAGCACTCTTGGGGTGATTAAGACTTCAAAACAACTTTGTTTTCTAGCATTGCAACTTTGATCACAACTCATTTGGGCCTCTGAGTACACTGTCTTAGTGATTGTGCAAACAATTTCTTCTTTGGGAAAAACATATATACATATTTTGGTTTGCGACTAAAAGAAACTCCAAGTATGCTACAAGTTTAGCAAAGCTCAACAGGATGCTTTTGTTCAACTTTTTGAGATACAATCAATTTTCCACATCAGTGCATTTAGTCACTTGCCATGGCTAAAAGTAATGATGTATTCCATATATTGGATGTTGAGGATAAGTTGGATGGTACTAATTACCCATTGTGGGCATATATGATGTGTCATGTATTGGTAGCAAATGGGTTGTGGAATATTGTGCTAGGTGTTGAAAAACATCCTACTACACCTCCGAATACAATTATTGAAGGTGATGGAGATGCTGTTGAAGATGATGATTGCCAATCATATGGTCGTGCTATGCTTCCTACTTCACCCTACTGCATAACAACTTCTTTGGGATGGAAGAGATGCTCAAGCACATGCATTGATAGCTTTGTCTATCAAGCATACCATTATCACTCACATTCACTCTTGAAAGACAAGAAAAGATGCTTGGCATAAACTTACAACTTTATATCTTAGGCAAGAAATGAGGATCATATTGCTTAACTCCAAAAACAATATGAGAGTGAGAATATGAATGAAGGAGACTTTGTGGATATGTTTTTGAAAATGATCAAAGATTTGAAGGCACAATTGATTTCTGTTGATGAAGTCTTGTCAGATAGTTCATATGTGCAGATTGTTCTTAACAATCTTCCAGATTCTTATCAGATTTTTCTTCTATTCTTTGATTGATGATGAAAATGCCTTTATATTTGAGGATTTATTCTCTATTTTGTTTTAGGAAGTTCAATACATGAAAAATAGATCAATTATGCATGTTGTATATCAAGCTTTCTTAGCTATTCAGAAAGGTGAAGGTAAATGGAGCTCATCTACTAGTGAGCAAAAATGTAATAATGCTGCAAAGTCAAAGAAGGAACAAAAAGATGAGAAGAAAATTAAAAAGAAAAAATGGTTTTGCAAATACTCTAAAGAAAATGATCATTTCATAAAGAAGTGTTCTAAATTGGTTGCCAAAGAGGCAAAGAAGAAAGGGGCTAGAATGATTGTTGCAGAGGCCTCTACACCTAAAATAGAGTTTTCTAATCTAGTTAAGAATGAAGAATGAGAATTGACTATTGTTTGCAGCTATGACCCATCTTCCCATTAGCTATGTATGGCCATAATAGACTAAGATGTTTGCTACTTTGATAGTGGGGCAACCAAACATATTACCTCCTAGCACAATTTCTTCAGTTTGCTTGAGCTTGCCCCTATAATGAATATTACCACATGTGCTAACAACTTCTCTTATCCTATAATCCAAGTTGATAACATCACTCTGACTAATGCTAATGGTAGTTCTTTCACATTGTTAGATGTGTTATGTGTGCCAAGGATCAAGAAATATCTATTGTTAGTTTCATTATTAGTCAAAATTAGCTTGGTGATGATAGGGATCAGGAAATATCTATTGTTAGTTTCAACATTTGCCAAAATTGGCTTGGTGATGATATATATATTGTTCATGATCTTCCAAATGGTGATATTATTCTTGCATCTGGCATTTTATGTTGTGGGCTATATAGGCTCATAGACTATGCAAAATCTACGAATAATTCAACATGTGTAGTTCAAGATTCTGAGGCTATCTTAGATGTAAAGCTTTGGCATGCATGCTTTGTTCATCTAAATTTTCCTGTTTTCATTCACCTATAGAAATTCGAAATGGCGTCCTCTCTCTCCAAACTTGCATGTGAAGGAACCTTATAAACATGCATGTGAAGGCTATATTTTGGTAAAAATGCAACATTTCTCCTTCCCAAAAGATGGTTCAATTCGAGTTGCTCATAAATTGCAGCTTATTCATAGTGATGTCTATGGTCCTATGTAGACTTCATTTGGGAACTATCTTTACATCATGAATTTCATTGATGAATTCTCTAGGCATGCATGGGTGTATCCATTGGAAGAAAGTCTAAAGTGTTTATGTGCTTCAAACAATTTGTGGTTATGGTTGAAAAAATATTCTTAGCATGGAAATTGGGCATCCTCCATTTGGATCAATGGGAATACATGTCTTCTAATTTTAACGCATTTTGGGATGAGCATGAGATTAAAAAACATTATATAGTGCCATATGCACCTCAACAAAATGAATTTTTTGTAAGAAAGAACATGTCTCTCATGGAACGACAAGGTCTATGGTCAAAAGTCAGGCTTTACCACATTGCTTTTGGCTTGAGGTTGTTATGTGTGTAGCATATTTACTTAACTCCGTTCCACCAAAGCATTGTAATTGGTCACTCCATATGAGTTTGGCTTGTTTGCAAGCCATCTATTGCTCATCTGTGTGTCTTTGATTGTTTGACATATGCATTAGTGCCTAAACAAGAATGCAGAAAGTTTGGTGATAAGGCGAAGAAATGTGTTTTTTTTGGGTACAATTATGAAAGAAAAGGCTATCTTTTGTATCGTCCACATAATAAACACATTTTGGTTAGCAGTGCTATGGTTTTTGTGGAAGATGTAATTCAACCATTACTTTCATGTACCATCCAGACATTAGTAATATAAGAGACTTGTTGCCTCTTTTTACAGGTGGACAATCAAGTGCTAATCCAAATGAGGCACTTTGTCAGCCTTTGCATGTTTCAAATAATGATGCAAATCATTCCATTTCTTATGAAAATTTACATTATGCACTTGTTGATGGAGAGGGCTCACATAGAGGATGAAAAAACTATGCCTAAATGGTTGATGTAGACCTTAAGAAATAGCAAATTAGATGCACCATTGACATATCATACTCATTCAAGTTCTCATAATGCTTTGTTTGCACCAGATTGCTATGCAATGGCTATCTCTAGTCTTTGTGATGAGAATGAGCGTGTTTCCTTTGTTGAAGTAAAAAAAGTAGAAAATTGGATGGATACTATGCAATCAGAATATGATGCTATTGTGAACAATTGTACTCGGTGTTAATGTGATTTGCATCCAAGAAAAAAGGCCATTGGCATTGAGTGCGAATACAAGCTGAAAGGTAAGCCCGAATGAACTATTGATAGGTATAAGGTGAGGCTTGTTGCCAAAGGATATGCTCAAGAGAGAGGCATTGATTTTGATGAGACCTTTTCTCCCACATGCATAATGACCACTAGCACTTTATGGGAACGAAACATGGAAGTTGGTTCCATTGCCGCAAGGAAAGAAACCCATAGGCTACAAATGGGTTTACAAGGTAAAGCACAATGGCAATGGTAGCATAAGCAGGTATAAAGTAGGATTGGTTGCAAAAGGATATGTACAAACATATGGCATTGATTATGAGGAAAAATTTAGCCGTGTAGCTAAAATGTCTACTGTCAGAGCACTTGTTGCATTAGCTACAACAAAAGGACAGACCTTGCATCAGATGGATTTGAAGAATGCTTTCCTACATCGTGAGTTAGAGGAAGAAGTATACATGGACCAACCACAAGGATATGAAGATTCAAAGCACCCAGAATATGTTTGCAGGTTGCAAAAGATTTTGTATGGGCTTAAACAAGCCCCTTGTTCTTGGCATGCAAGGATTGGCAGTTACTTAACCACCTTTGGATTTTCTATGTGTGGTGCAGAACATTCATTATATGCAAGGAAGTGTGATGATGGCATCATGATTGTGGCTATTTACGTTGATGAATTGATTGTAGGTGGTGATAATTGATGGAGAGTGTTAATCTCCAAAAGAACAACCTACTCTTGAATTTAGAACACCTCTACATCAAGAGTTAGTCAAAACCTTCACCAATTTAAGCTATCAATGACCAAATATCAATTTCTTGACTAAACTGTGAAGAAGGAATTTCCTCAGAAAGTCTGCTGCATAGATCTTGCTCATTGACTGAGTAAATGTGTAAAGTTTTTGATGAAACTTTGCACAAGGTGTCGCCTAAAGATTGCGCACCTTCTCCAAGTTGAATTACTTCAAAAGGTTCAGTAGATCTTGAGAAATCTACTTACCAAATCAGCTATGTCTAAATCTGCACTTCTGAGAAGTCGATTTGGACACCCCTAACTTCTTAACTTTAATTCTCTCAGTATAAAACCCGTTTAAGCAAATGCTTTTAGCCACAAGTAGCTTACCTTCCAACTTAAAGATTAAGTGCTTACTTGCACAAAACTTTACACTGTGGAGTGAGAAATGATCAAATCATTAAGATCGAAATTTGTGCCTATTTCAGGAACCAGTGAGTACTTTCTCACATGTAAATGTTCCTACACACAATTCTCTTAGCCTGATCACAATTAGACTCTCAAACTCTAGCCATAGATTGATTAACTATGTACTTAGATATCTCCAAAAGGAATTCACAAAAGATCTATCACATAGGGAGAAAACACAGAAACATCGGGCACAATTTTTCCTTCTATTTCTCAGAAATTTACAATTGAGTGAGGATGGAGAGTTCAACTCACTTCACACATGTCTAAATGACATTTTCTACTTCTCAATACACTAATCTCATGATCTCCTATTGTCTCTCCTTGTCTTCTCTCTTTGCCCCGACATTTTTCAAAAGTATTTATAGGCAATTATGTACAGACTTATATCAAAGCATAAGTATAAGTAACCTATGTCTTAACTAATATACATATGTGTACATGTCTTTCACTCTGTGAATGTATCTATCTTCTTTGCTTCAAAACTTGATCTCATCTCCATCCTTTGTCCTTCAAATCTTCAATTGGTGATTGGTCTATACCAACAGCTCCCCCTCAATCATCAATTGAGGTTTCTCTTATCTTCTTTATACCTGCCATGTCTTTAAACTTCTGTAGCTTTGGTCCATCCAAGCTCTTTGTAAGCATATCAGCTATCTGATCTTTTGTTGAAATATGTATGACTTCAATCTCCTTATCCATCACCTTCTCTCTTAGAAAGTGATACTGTATCTCAATGTGTTTAGTCCTGGCATGAAAAACAGGATTAGCAGCTAGATATAATGAACTCATGTTATCACCATAAATGATAGGTATGTTCTGTATAGTGTCAAAACTCTTCATTAGAGTCTTAAGCCATATCACTTCTTTTGCAGCTTCAACCATGCCTTTGTACTCTGCTTCTGTAGATGACAAAGCAACTGTATGTTGCTTCTTTGAGCACCAGGAGATTAACTTATCTCCCACATAACACATGTATCCATAGGTTGATCTTCTATCATCTGGATTTCCTGCCCAATCTGCATCACTATAGATCTTGATGTTTGTATCTGATGTGAACCCATAATACAAACCTTCTTTGAGTGTACCCTTAATGTACCTCAACACTCTTTGACCTGCAATCCAATGCTCTTTCCTAGGACAATGCATGAATTGAGACAAAACCCCTACTGCATATGATAAATCAGGTCTAGTTAAAGTAGCATAGATAAGACTACCAACCAAACTCTGATATTGTCTCATGTCCTTGAATTCTTCACCTCCAAATTTACTCAATTTGTGATTCACCTCCATTGGTGTAGGTGCTACCCTGCAATCATCCATTTTAAACTTGATTAACAAGTTCTTCAAGTACCTTTCTTGGGTCACAAATACTCCATGTTGAGTATATGTAATCTCCATGCCTAAGAAGTATGACAAGTCTCCCAAATCACTTATTTTGAACTCCTTTTCCATTTGCTTCTTTAGTCTTTGTATTCCTTCCTCATCTGTACCTGTAAGGATTATATCATCAACATATATGCACATGTAAATAAACCCATCATCACTTGCTTTGACAAGCAAGCTACTATCTGCTTTAGACACCTGAAATCCAAGTTCTTTCAAGAACTTTACAAGTCTATAATTCCATGCCCTTGGGGCCTGCTTCAAGCCATACAAAGCTCTCTTGAGCTTGCACACATGATCTGGATACCTTTTATCTCTGAACCCTTGAGGTTGCTCCATGAACACATCATCTGAAATATAACCATTCAAAAAAGCATTTTTCACATCTAATTGATACAATTTCCAACCTTTACATGCAGCAATTGCTATAAGTGTCCTGATGGTTGTCATCTTTGCCACAGGACTATAAGTCTCATCATAATCAACACCATATGTCTGAGCAAACCCTTTGACAACAAGTCTAGCTTTGTACCTAGACACACTTCCATCTGCAAATCTTTTTGTCTTATAAACCCACTTACATCCAATGATCTTCTGACTATTTGGCTTTGGAACCAGATCCCATGTTTGATTCTCCAATAATGCATCATATTCTTCCTGCATAGCTTTCTCCCAATTTTCTTTACCTTTTGCCTCTTCATATGTAGAAGGGTCTTCATCTGTTTTAATCATGTAAGCATAATCTTTGGTAGCCAGAAATGAAGTATCATAGCTATACCTTGTAGGTTGCCATTTGTTCCTTGTAGACCTCCTAAGTTCTCCACTTCTTGAGGTTTCTGGTTCTTCATATTCAGGATCAAACCTAGGTGTTTCTTCCACTTCAACCTGCACTTCATTATTCTCTTCTTCATCAATTATTTGTACCTTTGACTTACCTTTCCTTTGGCTCACAATCTCTTCATCATCTGTATTAATATTGATAGTACCTGCATACCAAGTACCTTGCTCATCAAATGTAACATCTTTTGATACAAGAAAATGTTTTGTGGATGGATTCCACAACCTGTATCCCATCTGCTTATCATCATAACCAATAAACACATATTTTTCAACTTTAGGTTCCAATTTGTGCCTTAACTGTGATGGCACATATGCATAGGCCAAACATCCAAATACTTTGCAATGGTCTAGTGTAGGTCTCTTACCCCACCATGCCTCATAAGGTGTCATTCCCTGCAAAGCTTTACATGGTAACCTATTGACCAAATAAGTAGCTGTATTTACAGCCTCAGCCCACAAATAATTAGGGCAATTTTTCTCCTTCATCATGGACCTTGCAAACTCAACAAGAGTTCTATTTCTCCTTTCTGCTACACGATTTTGTTGAGGAGAGTACCTACAAGTAACTTCCCTTTTTATACCTGCATCCCACAAGTAATTACTGAATTCATTAGAGAAATACTCTCCCCCTCCATCTGACCTTAGTCTTTTCAACTTATGTCCTGTAATTCTTTCTGCATATGCATGATAGTGTTTAAATGTATTAAACACTTCTGACTTATCTTTGATCACATAAATAGTGATCCATCTAGTAGCATCATCAACATAAATCACATAATACCTTGACCCATTTATACTGAAATCCTTTGATGGTCCCCACACATCTGTATGTACCAACTCAAGCTTCTCTGAGTACATAAAACTATGCTTGGAGTAGGAATGCTTATGAGCCTTACCTAATTGACATGCCTCACATCTGTATGTCATATGTTGACCTCCAACATTAGGCAAACCAAGCACTGAACCATTGTTAATCATGTCTTTAATACCTCTTTCATTGAAATGTCCAAGCCTCTTATGCCAAAGATCTAACTCAGAGATCTTATGTCCTCCATATGTGAACATGGCATGACCAATATTACCTTGAATCTTCAATGTGAACAATCTTCCTTCTTTCTTCCCTGAAACAATTTGTTTATACCCATTGCTAGGGTCTTCCACAAACACTCATTCATTAGTGAACCTTACTTCATAACCTTTTTCCACAATTTGTCCTACACTTATCAAATTCTTAGGAATTGTAGGAACATACAAGACCTTACTCAATAAGGTGCTACCATCCTTGGCCTTCACTGATCCAATTGACTTCACATTGTGCTTTGTGTTGTCACCTGTTTGAACAACATGATTAGATACCTTATTCTCCAAATCAGTCATCAAGGCTATATTACCACTCAGGTGATTACTACACCCTGAATCAATGTAGAAGACTCTTTGATCTTCACTCTGCCTTTCACAAGTTGCATTCATTATCAATGTTGAATCTTCCTTTTGATCTGAAGCATAATTGTAGTAGGTGTTGTTATATTGTTGACTTTGGAAACCTCTACCTGCATTTCTTCCAAAGTAACCCCTACTACCTCTGCCTCTGAAATTACCTCTTTGATTTCTACCACCTCTTCCTCTTGCATTATAATTTTGACTATATCCATTATTACTCTGAGTATTGTGCCAACAATCATTAGCTAAGTGATTTGTCTTACCACAAATCCAACAAGCTTTGCCTCCATCTTTGTTGTTTCTGCCTCTTCCTCTACCTTTGCCACCTCCTCTACCTTTTAGGAAGTTGGCTTGACTAGTTGTGCCTTCTTCTTCACCTGATTGTTGCTTTCCTTTGTTAGCTTTCTTCTTGTCCTTTGAGTAGATTGCATGACCTGTACTTTTGTCACCATCTCCTTTAACATCCTGCTCAAATGTTAGCATATGACCTAGCAACTGATTTAAATCAGGAGTGAAATGATCAAGTGATAATTCTGTAGACAAAATGAATGGCTTCCATTTGTCATCACCTCTTAAACCTGTAAGGATTTGCCTTACCAATTTATCCTCCTCAATGTCTTCATCCACAGCTCCTAAAGCATCTGCAATATCTTTCATTCTTGTCACATAGTCTGAAATGGATTGAGAAGCCTTCTTCTTAAAAGTGGTAAACTCTGCCCATAAGGATGCCTTCCTTGACTTAGTAGTATTCTGGAAATGCTCCTCCAAAGCATTCCAAATATCAGTTGCACTTTCAAGACCTCGAATATGAGGTAACAAGTAATCATTGACTGCCATATATATAATGCTCCTAGCTTGAGCATCTTTCTTCATCCAATTTTTCAAATCTGCTAACTCTTCCCTAGTTGGAACACTAGGATCTCTGAACTGTGGCTTCTCTTCTTCTCCTGTGATGTAAGCTATTAAACCTTTGCTCATAAGATGAGCTTCCATCCTCATTGACCATGCAGGATAGTTTTCCCTATCCAGTTTCTCTATCTGTAGAGAATCTCCCATCTTGTGTCCACCTGTGTATTGAAATCTTCAAGCTTTATGAATAATATATGTACCTTTACTTCAAATTAGAGTCCTTTTGTCTTTCTTGATGTCGTATAGTCTCCTCCTCAAGCTTTGCCTTCAAGCTTTCACCTTTTAGTTCTTCAGTTGTTGAATTTCTTGAATCTGTAGCAGTCGGGATCCTCCTTTCCTTGATTTTGATGTTTCTTGCTCTGATACCACTGATGGAGAGTGTTAATCTCCAAAAGAACAACCTACTCTTGAATTTAGAACACCTCTATATCAAGAGTAAGTCAAAACCTTCACCAATTTAAGCTATCAATGACCAAATATCAAATTTTCTTGACTAAACTGTGAAGAAGGAATTTCCTCAGAAAGTCTGCTGCATAGATCTTGCTCATTGACTAAGTAAATGTGTAAAGTTTTTGATGAAACTTTGCACAAGGTGTCGCCTAAAGATTGCGCACCTTCTCCAAGTCGAATTACTTCAAAAGGTTCAGTAGATCTTGAGAAATCTACTTACCAAATCAGCTATGTCTAAATCTGCACTTCTGAGAAGTCGATTTGGACACCCCTAACTTCTTAACTTTAATTCTCTCAGTATAAAACCCGTTTAAGCAAATGCTTTTAGCCACGAGTAGCTTACCTTCCAAATTAAAGATTAAGTGCTTACTTGCACAAAACTTTACACTGTGGAGTGAGAAATGATCAAATCATTAAGATCAAAATTTGCGCCTGTTTCAGGAACCAGTGAGTACTTTCTCACATGTAAATGTTCCTACACACAATTCTCTTAGCCTGATCACAATTAGACTCTCAAACTCTAGCCATGATTGATTAACTATGGACTTAGATATCTCCAAAAGGAATTCACAAAAGATCTATCACACAGGGAGAAAACACAGAAACATCGGGCACAATTTTTCCTTCTATTTCTCAGAAATTTACAACTGAGTGAGGATGGAGAGTTCAACTCACTTCACACATGTCTAAATGACATTTTCTACTTCTCAATACACTAATCTCATGATCTCCTATTGTCTCTCCTTGTCTTCTCTCTTTGCCCCGACATTTTTCAAAAGTATTTATAGGCAATTATGT
Organism: Ceratopteris richardii; assembly: GCA_020310875.1. NCBI lineage: Eukaryota > Viridiplantae > Streptophyta > Polypodiopsida > Polypodiales > Pteridaceae > Ceratopteris > Ceratopteris richardii. Next base: position 38,653,562 of record CM035432.1, on the reverse strand, counting down.
ACAAACTTATATCAAAGCATAAGTATAAGTAACCTATGTCTTAACTAATATACATATGTGTACATGTCTTTCACTCTGTGAATGTATCTATCTTCTTTGCTTCAAAACTTGATCTCATCTCCATCCTTTGTCCTTCAAATCTTCAATTGGTGATTGGTCTGCACCAACAATAATGAAGAAAGCAACAAAGAGGTAAAGCAAATCCTTATGCAAGAATTTGACATGAAGGATCTTGGTGTACTTCACTATTTCTTGGGCATTGAGTTTATACATACAGAAATAGGTATATGGATGTTGCAAAGGCAATATACCTTGAGTATGCTGAAAAAGTATGGTATGGAAAATTGTAAGCCAATTTCTATGCCATTAGATTAGAATTTGAAGTTGGATACTACATCAGGTGAAGCATTGGAAAATGCTACTATGTATAGAAAAATTGTGGGAAGTTTAATATATCTCACAATTACAAGGCCTGATCTAAGCTACACTATTGGAGTTGAAAGTCAATTTATGCACGTTCCTAGGAAGCCACATTAGATGCTCTGAGGTGTACTCCATGTTATGTGAATGCTACTTTGAATTATGCATTGTTTTATGAAGCTCGTGTAGATTTGTAGGTTCATGGATAGATTGATGCAGATCAGGCTGGTGGCATTCTAGATAGAAGATATACTAGTGGCTTTCTATTCTCACTTGGGAGTGCAACTATTACACGGAGCAGTAAGAAGCAATCCACTATTGCTTTGTCGAGTACAGAGGCTAAGTATAGAGGTGCTGCAACGACAACATGTGAAGCATCCTTGTTAGAGATGCTACTTACAAATTTAGGTGTGAAAGTGCCAAAGCTTATCACCATCTCTTGTGATAATCTTAACAACATAGGTGTGAAAGTGCCAAAGCTTATCACCATCTATTCTGATAATCTTAACAACATACAATTAGCACGGAACTCTCTTTTTCATGCTAGAACAAAGCACATTGAGGTACATTATCACTTCCTCAGAGAGAAGGTATCAGCAGTTGATATTGATCTTGTTTATGTGAGAACAGATGAGCAGGTTGCTGATATTTTCACCAAAGCACTTGGAGAAGAGAAGCTGAATAAGTTTCGAAAGATGCTTGGATTGGAGGACATGTCATTGAGCTTGAGGGGGAGTGTTGAGATAACAAACTCAACATGTGATGATCTAGGATGACATGTATCACTTTTTCATTTTTCTGTCATGTATAGTGGTCATGCCAGTATATGTCAGGGACACTTCATTGAGCTTTACTAGATTTATCTACCGATAGTGATGGCACATTTGTTTCTTGCCAGCTCACTCATTTGCAGACATTATGATTTCCCTTATGTAATTTTATTTATATATCCATAAAGATGCCTTCCTTGACTTTATAGTGTTTTGGAAATGCTCCTCCAAAGCATTGCATATCTCACTTGAACTTTCAAGTCCTCTAATGTGAGGTAGCAAGTAATCATTGACTCCCATGTAGATAATGCTCCTTGCTTGAGCATCCTTCTTCATCCATGTCTTCAAATCTGAGAGCTCCTCTCTAGTTGGAACACGAGGATCTGTAAATTCTGGTTTTTCTTCTTCACCTCTGATGTATCCTATCAAATCTTTGCTCATAAGATGAGCTTTCATCCTCATAGACCAAGCAGGATAGTTTTCTCTATCCAATTTTTGTATCTGAAGAGAATCTCCTATCCTTTCTTCACCTGTGTATTAAATTCTTCAAGCTTTGTGAATAATAAATGTACCTTTACTTTGAATGTAGTTCCTTTCGATCTTCTTGATAGCTTTGGGCCTCCTTCTCTAGTTTTCACTTCAAACTTTCACCTTTTGAATCTTCAAAGGTTGATTTCTGTATAGCTGCAACAATCGGGATCCTCCTTTCTTCAATTTTGATGATTCCTAATCTGATACCACTGATGGAGAGTGCTAATCTCTAAAAGAATAAGTTATCCTTAATGTTAGAGCACCTCTATATCAAGAACAACTCAAAACCTCAACCACTTTTGGAAGACCAATACGAGATTACCAAATTTTGAACTAATTGTGAACAAACTTAACACACAAAAATTCTGCTTCATTTAATCCACTCATAGTCTAATCAAATGCGGTTTTTTCCCCCGACTTGTATATATGCCGATAACCCTAACGGGTTACTTATCTTTGTAATTCCAGTGGTAATACATTTAATATTGTGTGCTGTGCTCCAAGATTCTTTTTCCTTGTGTTTTGCATGTGCTTTCGTGGACCTGGAACTCCAACAATTGGCATCAGAGTAGGTCATCCCTTCATCTAGGGCATCATCGACAATCCTCTGATCCCAGTCTAGAATTGCATGAAATTGGGTGTGCATACTCATGGTGATTAGAAGATCCAAACACCTTCGTTCTATGCTGCCAAAATCACGATCTGAGCTCGTTTCAATCTCGAAATGCACTATCAACCTTGAAGTTCTTATGCAGGCTATTTTGTCTTTTTGTGCCAAAGATATACATAGGTTTTGATTTTGCAATATAAGCATCTCAAACTCTACTACACATTAAGCAGAATTCGTCAGGGTATTTATGTTCAACTTTTTTAGATATAGTCATTTTTCTCCATCAGGGTAGTTTAGTTAATGGTCATGGCTAAAATTAGTGATGTATTTCGTATGTTGGCTATTGAGGATAAGTTGGATGGTACAGATTACCCATTATGGGCTTATATGATGAGTCATGTAGTGGTCGCAAAAGGATTGTGGAATATTGTGTAGGGTGTTGAAAAACATCCTATTATACCTACAAATATAGGTACTGAAGCTGATGTAGATTGGGTTGAAGATGACAATATTCTTCATGTTCCTATTCATGCTACGGTTCCTGTTGCATCCTCTACAGAGCAAATTCATTGGGATGGCAGAGATGCTCAGCCACATGCATTGATAGCCTTGTCTATCAAAAGTGCCATTATTCCTCACATTTGCTCTGAAGAACAACTAAGGATGCTTGGGATACACTTACAACTATGTACCAGGCTAGGAATGAGGCTCATGTTGCTTACCTCTGAAAACAGTTGGAGAGTGAGCACATGAATGAAGGTGATTCTATGGACAATTTTCTAACAAAGATCAAAGATTTGAAGGAACAATTAATTTTTGCTGATGAAGTCTTGCATGAAATTTCACTTGTCTAGATTATTCTGAATGGTCTTCCTGATTCATATGAGAATTTTCCTTCTACTCTTCATTTGCTGATGAAAGACAATCCAAATGCCTTACCATTTTAGGAGTTAGTCTTTGTTCTGTTGCAAGAAGATCAGTCTAGGCAGAATAGGTCCATTATGCCTGTTGCAGATCAAGATGTCTTGGCTAGTTAGAAGGGCAAAGGTAAATGGAGCTCTTCTACTAGTAAGTAGAAATTTGCTTATTCTGCACAATCGAAGAAGGAAGAAAGAGAATAGAAGAAAATAGAAAAGAAGAAATTGTTTTGCAAGTACTATAAAGAAAATGTCATAAATAATTATCCAAAATTGATTGCAAAAGAGGCAAAGAATAAAGACGTTGGAATGGTTGTTGTAGAGGCCTCTACACCGAAAAATGGAGTCTGCTAATCTAGTGTAGAATAAAGAATGGGTGTTTACTACTGTTTGCAGTTTTGACCCATCCTCTCTTGAAACAGTGTATGTCTGTAGTACATTGAGATGTTTGGTACTTTGATAGTGGTGCAACCAAACATATAACCTAGACAACACATTTTCTTCACTTCAGTCAAGCTTGCCCACACAGGGAAGATTGTCACATGCATGAACAACTCCTCTTATCCTATCATGGGAGTTGGTAAGATCATTTTGACTATTGTTGATGGTAGTTCTTTTACATTGTCAGATGCTTTATTCATTCCAGGGATCAAGACAAATTTGTCATCAATTTTTGCTTTAGCCAAGAGTTTCTTGGTTGTGAAATTTGTTGATGAAAAATGTCTAGTTCATGATTTGTCAAATGGTGACATCATTGTTGCTTCTGGCATTCTATGTCATGGGTTGTATAAGCTCATAGACTATGAAATATATGTGAATGATTTGGCATGTGCAATACATGATTCTCAGGCTATGTCAGATGCAAAGCTTTGGCATGCATGCTTTGGTGATCTAAATTTTGCTAGTTTTCTACACCTATAGAAATCTGAAATGGTGTCCTCTTTGCCCAAACTTTAGGCACCCGGTAAACATGTTTGTGAAGGCTGTATTTTGGGAAAAATGCAGCATTCCTTCTTTCCAAAAGATGGTTCAGTTTGAGCTACTAAAAAATTTGTAGCTTATTTGCAGTGATGTATGCGGTCCTATGCAGACACCCTCTTTTGTGTTACTGTTAGTGTCCACGTGAAAGGCCAAATGGACACTAGACACTTTTGTATATGTTCTTTAATCAAATATATAGTGGCATGGTCAGCCACATACTGTAAGTTCGATCGCATGTGTAACATCTAAGAAGTCTGTGTTTGTGTTCCCTGTGTACTATGTTTTTCTGCATATTCTATAGCGTCTGTGTGGAGTATCGTGTGTAGTGCTTGGAGCTTGGTTTTTCACTCCGAGGATATCATCATGGAGCCATAGAGAAGGGAGAACACACTATGGTGCATTGCCATCTAAATACTTCACTGATATAGAGCAGTTTGATGCAAAAGCTTTGTTCCTTTTGTGCGAGCAAAGCGAGCACCCCTGCCTTGGCTTTCTCCAAGGCTTATGACTAAGGTGGTGACCAAGGCATAGACCTTGGCATACCTTGTCATCTGAGTCACCGAAATCACTGTTGGCACCATTGGCTACGCACGAGGAGGACCTCAATGATCAAGGAAGATAGAGGTTCCCAGTACTTCTTGGGAGGTCACCCATCCCAGCACTGTTGCCCCTAGAGCTCGCTTAACCGTGACAATCTCTTGCCACTGAGCTACACTCTTGTGGTGTCTAAAGAAGGGGAATGACTAAGGCTAACATTACCTTGAACATGTTTTGGTCCCTCAAAGCCTCATTTTTTGCTTTCAAAGGTTGTTTTTGAAGCAATTTTGGGGTGATCTTTGGAGCCATTTTGGAGTAGTTTCGTGCATAGTTCTCTTCACATAGGTCCAAGAACATCAAAAAGAGTTTTTTTGTACTTCTCTGACAATAAACATTCAGATTTGGGGCTATGTTTGTAGCCACATTACAGGTTTCTCAAAAGGTTTTCAATTGTGGTTGGAGTAGTTGCTGCAAATTATGCAGGTTTTAGAGCTTAAACAAGAGAGTTTACTGACACTTTTTGGGCTATGCATTCAGCTTTTTAGTGTCATTTTACTGCATATATTGAGCACATACACTATGTACGCTTCTGTCAATATCTCTTATGTACGTCCATGTGGTCATTGATATAGCGGTTACCTGATGAGGTTTTCTTAATTGGCAGACACCTAGATGTTAGGGTCTCTTCGATGATGCAGGTGGAAGTCTTACCCAACCTTGCCATAGGAGATGTATGATAGTTGTTCATAGGTGCTTGATAAGCCTAGTTTGCTTCTTTTGGGTAACTAATTATATGTAGTGGAGTCATTGATTCACTATGTGGGTAAACATGTCAATACTTGAAGTTTTATGATATTTTGAGACTAGTCATATGCTCATTTTGTAGAGGATACTCTTGAAAATGTTTCTCTAGAATTTTGGTTTTGTCAACTATACAGTGGTCGATTTTCTCCTTGATATATTCTCACATACTCCTTTTGGTTGTTCATTGTTTTTCACTAATTCACTTTTCTAGTAATATTGTTGAATTGTCTCCCACAATCTGACACTTAGTCATCCTTCTTTGAGCCTTAATGGGGTTGGAATCTTCTAGCTCCATTATCATCCTATTCAGTTCTCTAGCATCATGGCCTCAGAGGTCTCAGACACATCTAGGGGATCATGATCTAGTGCCAGTGTTCCAAGGAGGAGCTATAACTTTCATGGCAAAAACCATTTTGAGATCTGAAAATTTGGTGGCATAAACTTTGCTTTATGGAAGAATCAGATTAAAGATGTGCTGATTCAGAGGATGCAATGGAAACCACTAAATGGAATCTCAAAGAAGCCTGCTGATATGGATGAAGAATGATTGGGATGAGTTAGATGAAATGGCTAGGTCTACCATTCGATTGCGCTTGGCAGATAATGTTTACTTTACAGTATTAGACTGTGAAAGTGTAGATAAGCTTTGGAAGAAGTTATTCAATACATATGAAAAAGAGATGACATCAAATAAATTGTATTTGATGAGAAAATTATATGACCTTTGCATGAAGGACATGGATAGTGTTGTTGCTCCTCTAAATGGGTTTGATGCTATATTCTCCCAGTTACAGGCTCAAAACATGGATATGGATAATGAAATGAAAGAAGTCTTGTTGTTATGCAACTTGCCATCATCATGGGATATTTTTGGCACATCTATTAGCAATAGTGCACTTGGTGGTAAACTGGTCTATGATGACATATGTGGAGCACTCCTGAGTGAGGAGATTTATAGAAAATCTATGGTTGGCACTCAGAGTGGAGATGCATATAATGTTCATGATTCGTACCAAGGAAAGAATCAACAACATGGTAGGAGCAAGAATAAAGAAAAGAATGGTCAACAGAATAAGAGCAGAAGTAAATCAAGGAAGAGGGATATCGAATGCCATTATTGTCATAAGAAAGGACACATGAAGAAAGACTGTCATACATTAAAGAATGCTAAAGGTAAAGGATAGAATGTTGATGGGCATGTTAAATAGCTATCTGCACCATCTACTTCGACTTTGAAGATTGAAGAAATAATGTTATTTATGATGATGTTGATGTGTTGACACTTGATCGCACTATGCCAACTGAGGATCTTATGGCTCATTCTCTTTCCCATACGTGGCTACTAGATTCTGGTGCTTCTTTCCATGTGACACCACACAAAGGATGGTTCTCTAATTATACAACAAAGTCTCTTGGTACCGTGAGACTTGGTGACTCTTACCAGTGTGACGTTATCAGGATCGGAGATGTGGTTGTGCATTTCATTGATGGTTCAAAGTTTACTATGTGTAATGTGTGCCATGTACCTCAGTTATCATGCAATTTGATGTCAGTCAGTCAACTTGATGACCTTGGCTACAAGGTGGTCTTCTATGCTCAATCCATTCGCATATCAAAGGGCAATATGGTTATTGCAAAAGGAAGCAAAGTTGGGTCACTTTATCCTTTATTTGTATAATAGAAAGAACACTTGCTAGCTGTTACTGAACAACCTATGGTTTTGTATTTGGCATGGCCATCTGGGCCATCTATCACATAGTGGAATGGAAAATCTTTCTCTTTTGGTTACTTACCTGTGTTATCTTTCTCTGATTTTTCATTTTGTGAGCATTGTCGATATGGAAAGCAAACTAGGAATGTGCACAAGATGCACATTAACTCTTCAATTCAACCTTTAGATCTCATTCATACATATGTGTGTGGTCCTATGCCCACATGTTCATTAGGTGGTTCTTTTTATTTTTTCACTTTCATAGATGATGCTACTAGAAAAGTCTGGGTATTCCCTACTTTCAGAAAATGGCTTGCTTTAGTTGAGACTGAAAAAGGAACTAAGCTTAAGATTTTATGTTCTGATAATGGGGATGAGTATACATCACATGAATTCAACCTTTTCTATCAGTTTAGAGGAATTTGTACTTTCTATCAAAGCAAAGGATGAGGTATTCCCTACTTTTAGAGAATGGCTTGCTTCAGTTGAGACTGAAAAAGGAACTAAGCTTAAGGCTTTACATTCAGATAATGGGTATTCCCTACTTACTATCAAAGCATGTTGTGTTTACAAACTTGTAAACATCAAAGTAAACAACGAAACATGGTGAGACCTCCCAAGATCTTTTTCAAACAAATATTTCCAAACTTCAAAAGCAAACTTTCCTCCAAACTTTCAAGAAAACAAAAATAGGTCACTGTAGCAAAATAACCACCAGAAACTCTCTGAGAAAAATTCAAAAACTAATCATATATCCTGAAAGTAGACTCTGAATAGCACACTTTAGAAACAAAAAACATCAAAAAATATGGAGTATAGCTCTCGAACAAACAGCTTGAAGTCAAGTCATGAGAAGGCCTACAATAGCAAGGTATGACTAACTGTCTGAATTGAAAACTGATGTATAGCAGCAAGAAAACTTAAATATATATAAAAATTTTGATATAGATAGAAAGTACGAGAGCTAAGGGAACTTCTCCAAGTAAAATCACTCAAAAAGACCCCATAACGACTGAGATATGAAAGTTTGAAGAGAGGTATGTCTCTGATGAGACATCAGATAGACACAATAAAAGAGATATGCAGAAACGACTACTTGCATGGGGTTTTCTCATTGCAATTTGTCAAATATTGATCTACTTATATATTGTAAGTTGTAAGCTTCACAACACAACAAGAATCACTCAATTTGGACACCTACACTAAGAGAACCACTCTTTTTATTGAGAGGCTATCAACAGAAGCGCCTTCCTTGTCTAAAAATAGACACCTCTCCTTTCCTTCTTAATTTTATCTACTTTTAACTACTTTTACTCTAACTTTGGAGATGTGAGTGCCTCCACATGTTATTTATCATAAATAATAAACTCCATAAGCCTAAAAAATAATACTTTAGAGCTTGTTCTTATGTAACATTTTCTCCTGTTGCTAAGATATCAACAATAAAGCAAAGGATGAGGTATTCCCTACTTTAAGAAAATAGCTTGCTTCATTTGAGACTGAAAAAGGAACTAAGCGTAAGACTTTACATTCAGATAATGAGGGTGAGTATACCTCACATGAATTCAGCCTTTTCTATCAGTCTAGAGGAATTGGAATTCATAGAGAGTTTACAACTCCTTATACCCCAATATTGAATGTTCTAGCTAAGAGGATGAATAGAACTATTCAAGATAGAGTACTTTCTATGCTGCATCATGCAAAACTTTCACAAGGATTTTGGGTAGAAATAGTATTGACTATAGCTCATGTGATTAACCTTTCACCTAGTACTGCCCAAGGTATGAAAGTGGCACAAGAGTTATGGATAATGAAGCCACCATATTATGATCATCTTTGAGTTTTTGGGTGTGAATCATATGTTCACATACCCAAGAATCTTAGACAAAAGTTGGATCATAAGTCAAAGAAATGCATTTTTTGAGTAAAATATGCATATACTTGTCTCAAAGTTAGTACATATCTAAAGTACAGAGTTTCAATATGTAGGGTGAAAAGGCATTAAGTACATCTTTACCCACATATGTGAAATTGAGCAAGGATGATTGCCCCAAATCAAATGTGGAAAAGGAATTCATGACCGAAATTCCCTATCAGCTTGCTGTTGGTAGTCTCATGTATGCTATGGTAGCTATCATACGAGACATTGCATTTGTAGTGGGGGTTGTGAGCAGATATATGTCTAATCCTGGCAAACAACATTGGGAAGTGATCAAGATGATTTTGAGATATCTGAGTGGCACTAAGGACAAGTGCCTATGCTTAGGTAGAGAAAAGGCATCCATTATTGGTTACACAGATTTTGACTATGCTAGTTGTGTAGACAATCATAAGTCTACATCAGGGTACATTTTTCATTTTGCTAGAGGTGCTATGTTGAGAGCAGTATGGGCACCCAAGGATTGACTAGACAAGGAAGCCAGGGCACCCAAGGATTGACTAGACAAGGAAGCCAATGGAGAGAGTCAGAACAAGGTGAAGGAGTAAGTAGACAAAGCAGTCGACGCAAATCTGGCAGATAGGCCCTTCAATTTTTCCAAATCTACATCTTTTAACAGTGATTCTTATCACTAACAATCATTGTAAATACCATTTCATATTTTTGTAGCTCCATTTTGTGCAAGCCAAGGAGTCCTTGAGCTTGAGGAGCCTTAGAAGTACCTACATATCAATTTTCATATTTTTTAGACTCCGTTTAAGCCCTCAAATTGGCCCTGGAACCTAATTTTTAACTAGGCCGGACACTAGGTCTGGACAGGGCCAAAACCTAGTCAAAAACTATAAAAAGAGCTAGAGAGCTCATTTTTGAGGTTAGATTGTAATTGAAACGAACTTGTAAGAGCTTTTGAAAGTAATCTAAAGAACTCCATTGATCCTCTCTCTTTGTCTTGCCTTGTGTGCGCGTGTGTGTGTATGTGTGTGCATGCTTGTGTGCTTCTCACTCACGCACTTGTGCCGCCACTTGCTCGAGGTCTTCATACCATCCTCACGTCTTCCCGGATTGACATTGAAGGAGGTGCTACTCATCATTGAGCTACACCAAATTTTGGCGCCGTTGCCGGGGATCGAGCTTTGAGGACGAGCGTGTGATGGTAAGACGTAGAGTTGACGCGTTGGAGTTGTAGGTATTTTCTTCACTCTCATTGATTTTCTTTTACTTCCTTTACCATCTTCATTTCCATCATCATCATCACCATCTCCCACCTCCATCTCCATCATCGCGAAAATTTCAGTTTTTTGACTATATCCCCACCTCCACCTCATTTCCCTCATTTCACTTGTGAGAGAGAGCGAGAGAGCGAAATTGCATGTGCTGTTTTTGCATGTTTTTTGAGCTATCTTGCAGGTACAGGTCACATCACCATCTCCAGCTTCCCGCGCAGGTACGGAACTCGACGAAACTGTCTCGCAGTCGCCGCCTTCTGTCCATCGCGATTGACAGAAATTTTCACTTGTTGGTAAATCTGAGTGCACCACAGTGGACTAGAGACCCTGCACACCACATTCCCACTAAAATTTTTGAAAATCTTGCAAAATTTCAGTCCATCGCGATTGACACCTCTGTCCATCGCGATTGACAGCTCTGTCCATCGCGATTGATAGCCAGTCCATCGCGATTGACTGAACCCCGGTCCATCGCGATTGACTGAAGTCTCTGTCCATCGCGATTGACTGCATGTCCATCGCGATTGACTCAACCACCTGTCCATCGCGATTGACTGGAGTCTCTGTCCATCGCGATTGACTCAACCCCCTGTCCATCGCGATTGACTGAAGTCTGTGTCCATCGCGATTGACCACCTGTCCATCGCGATTGATTGAATTGGGTGTCCATCGCGACCGACTGAATTCTCTGTCCATCGCGATTGACTGAGTGTCCATCGCGATTGACAGCCTTATCCATCGCGATTGACAGCCAATTTTAGCCAAAATTTTTAGGGTTTGTTAATTGAAAAGTTGGGCTAATTTTGGGCACAAATATTATGCTCTTGAGCACATGAGGAAGCCTTAGGAAAACAACTTGGGGAAAACTTGTTGCACAGTGATCCTGTTTGAACCCTGTCGTAACCCTAGAACCCTGAACGGTCACAACTTTTTCATACGAGATCCATTTTTTGAGCTCTAGGGCTTGTTGGAAAGCTCGTAGCATATACTACACGCCCTCAACTGTTTTTTAGAAAGATAATGCATTGATTTTTAGATACGGTATTTTGAAGTTGACCATACCCAGGGGGATCAAAGTCAGGGGTCCTTAGGATTGTTTTCTTGAAAATCACTATGCAAGTTTGTGTTGGTGCTACATGAATGAAAATAATTGGTTCTGTCTTTGGAATGTAAATTTCAAAGCTAACTTTGAAACTCTTACAGAGCATCGAGAGGCATTCTAAGCAAGCGTAAGTGCGAGCTTGGGAACACATTTCCTGGGCACTCAAGGGCAACCGAGCAGGAAACAAAGGTTGGACACTTTTAACCCCCTCTGTCAATTCATAGCTTAGGCTAAGAACGACGAGAGGTAGGAGTAAGTCAGAGCGACGATAGGCAGTCATCAAGTTGAAGACTACCTAAAAACTCAAGTTCAAGATAAAAATCTAATCTCTGTACGGTCGGTAACATAAAGGAAAGAACCTAACGTGGAACGATCAACCTAAAAGTACGAAAAACACTCAAGTATTCCGACGACATGATATCAGACAAGAACTCAAACGTGATAAAATAACTAAAAAGAATCAAGTGACTGGTACCAATTAATCGGCAACGAGGTTGTACTCTGAAAAAAAATTGGGCTAATCAGTTAGGCATATGAACCTTAGATCAGGACGACATTTAGCAAGGGAAAGACAAAGCCTTAGGTCTTCAGAGGCTAGTGTCAATCACACTGCAAGGTCTTGGGCCCAGCAGTTGAGCCACCACTCATACTACCCTAGCTCTGAGACCAGTGAGTCAGAAATGTCTCAAGGCATGGACAGACCTATGGGAAGTTCAGGAGTGCCTTACCTGTACAGGGTAGAAGGCCCTTACAAAACGCAACTGGTGTACCTTAGGACCAACCGATTAGGTGCTAGCATCTATGAGGACGGCTTAGGAAGATCTGTGATCCAGATTAAAAACCCTGATCAATCCATTGGACTAGAGCACCCAGCTGTCAAGTTTGAAAATGGTGCATACCTGGACAAAGAAGGAACTATATATGTTGTCACTAGTCACCCTGATAGGACCGATGACTTTGGGAATGTAATCTCAGAAGCGGACTTAGGTGACCTGGAACAAGGGAACATGGGTGCGGAACCTAGAACCCCTCGAGGTAAATCAGTTCTCACTAGGATTATCACGCCTGAATGGGTCCCCCAAGACAACAAGAGCATAGAGTTGCTCCTCAATCGAGAAACTGATGAAGCCTTTTGGAGGTATAAGTCTAATCAGCCGACAGACATAGGAAATATCATGATCTATGAGTTTAAGGATCCGGATAGCCCAGGCAGAGTGACCTATTTAGATCATGCTTCAGAACGGATCTTTGTGGTGACAGAAAATGATAGGCATGCTTACACTTGGAAGGGTGAATTTATTTTCCCTCAACCAAGATCAAATGTATCCTATGGTCACCCTGGGGCTGGAACTTTCCAAGCTCATGGTACGCAAAGAGACAGAAGTAGAGATAGACCAGAAGTAAGTTTTGGCAACCCAGTAGGCAGAGAAAGAACGAGAACGGAGACGAATAGGGTAGAACCTCCTGAGATGCATAGAGCCCACAGGAACCAAAGAAATGTAGATGGATTCCCTCTGCCGAGGTGTTGAGAGCAGTATGGGCACCCAAGGACTGACTAGACAAGGAAGCTAGGGAACCCAAGGATTGACGAGACAAGGAAGCCAACGGAGAGAGTCAGAACAAGGTGAAGGAGTAAGTAGACAAAGCAGTCGACGCAAATCTGGCAGATAGGCCCTTCAATTTTTCCAATCTACATCTTTTAACAGTGATTCTTATCACTAACAATCATTGTAAATACCATTTCATATTTTTGTAGCTCCATTTTGTGCAAGCCAAGGAGTCCTTGAGCTTGAGGAGCCTTAGAAGTACCTACATATCAATTTTCGTATTTTTTAGACTCCGTTTGAGCCTTCAAATTGGCCCTGGAACCTAATTTTTAACTAGGCCGGACACTAGGTCTGGACAGGGCCAAAAGCTAGTCAAAAACTATAAAAAGAGCTAGAGAGCTCATTTTTGAGGTTAGATTGTAATTGAAACGAACTTGTAAGAGCATTTTGAAAGTAATCTAAAAGCTCCATCGATTCTCACTCTTTGTCTTGCCGTGTGTGCGCGTGTGTGTGTATGTGTGTGCATGCTAGTGTGCTTCTCACTCCCGCACTTGTGCCGCCACTTGCTCGAGGTCTTCATACCATCCTCACGTCTTCCCGGATTGACATTAAAGGAGGTGCTACTCATCATTGAGCTACACCAAATTTTGGCGCCGTTGCCGGGGAACGAGCTTTGAGGACGAGCGTGTGATGGTAAGACGTAGAGTTGACGCGTTGGAGTTGTAGGTATTTTCTTCACTCTCATAGATTTTCTTTTACTTTCTTCACCATCTCCATCACCATCATCATCATCACCATCTCCCACGTCCATCTCCATCATCGCAAAAATTTCAGTTTTTTGACTATATCCTCACCCCCACCTCATTTCCCTCATTTCACTTGTGAGAGAGAGCGAGAGAGCGAAATTGCATGTGCTGCTTTTTGCATGTTTTTTGAGCTATCTTGCAGGTACAGGTCACATCACCATCTCCAGCCTTCCGCGCAGGTACGGAACTCGACGAAACTGTCTCGCAGTCGCCGCCTTCTGTCCATCGCGATTGACAGAAATTTTCATTTGTTGGTAAATCTGAGTGCACCACAGTGGACTAGAGACCCTGCACACCACATTCCCACTGAAATTTTTGAAAATCTTGCAAAATTTCAGTCCATCGCGATTGACAGCTCAGTCCATCGCGATTGACAGCCCTGTCCATCGCGACAGACTGCCTGTCCATCGCGACAGACTGCCTGTCCATCGCGACAGACTGAACCCTCTGTCTATCGCGATTGACTGGGTGTCCATCGCGATTGACTGAAGTCTTTGACCATCGCGACCGACCGCCTGTCCATCGCGATTGACTGAGGTCCCTGTCCATCGCGACAGACTGCCTGTCCATCGCGATTGACTCAACCCCCTGTCCATCGCGATTGACTGCCTGTCCATCGCGATTGACTGAATTGGGTGTCCATCGCGACCGACTGAATTCTCTGTCCATCGCGATTGACTGAGTGTCCATCGCGATTGACAGCCCTATCCATCGCGATTGACAGCCAATTTTAGCCAAATTTTTAGGGTTTGTTAATTGAAAAGTTGGGCTAATTTTGGGCACAAATATTATGCTCTTGAGCACATGGGAAGTCTTAGGAAAACAACTTGGGGAAAACCTGTTGCACAGTGATCCTGTTTGAACCCTGTCGTAACCCTAGAACCCTGAACGGTCACAACTTTTTCATACGAGATCCATTTTTTGAGCTCCAGGGCTTGTTGGAAAGCTCGTAGCATATACTACACGCCCTCAACTGTTTTTTATAAAGATAATGCATTAATTTTTAGATAGGGTATTTTGAAGTTGACCATACCCAGGGGGATCAAAGTCAGGGGTCTTTAGAAATATTTTCCTAAAAGTCAGAATGCACATGTGTGTTTATGTTACATGAATGAAAGTGGTTGGTTGTGTCCTCTGAATCTAAGCATTGAGCTAACCGTGGGTTTTTTATAGGTCCATTGAGAGCAACTGAGAGCATACAAAGCAAGGTTTCCTTGCAAGCTTGAGAACCGGGTTCTTGAGCACCATAAAGCAAGGGATCAACAAGTAAGGTTGGATTATTCTCAACTCCCTCTGTCATTTCCTAGCTCAAGCTAAGAACGAGTAGAGATAGGAGTAAGTCAGGGCGACGATAGGCAGTTATCAAGTTGAAGACTATTAAAGAACTCAAGTTCAAGCTAAAAACTTAGTTACTGTACTGTCGATAACCTAAAGGAAAAGAACCTAACGAGGAACGATCGATTGCAAGTGCGAAACAACATTCAAACATTCCTGACGACGTGATATCAGACAAGACCATAAACACAATAATTGACTAAAAAGAATCAAGTGACTGGTACCAATTAATCGGCAACGAGGTTGTACTCTGAGAAAAATTGGGCTAATCAGTTAGGCATATGAACCTTAGATCAGGACGACACCTAGCACGAGAGAGACAAAGCCTTAGGTCTTCAGAGGCTAGTGTCAATCACACTGCAAGGTCTTGGGCCCAGCAGTTGAGCCACCACTCATACTACCCTAGCTCTGAGACCAGTGAGTCAGAAATGTCTCAAGGCATGGAGAGACCTACGGGAAGTTCAGGTGTGCCTTATTTGTACAGGGTAGAAGGCCCTTACAAAACACAGCTGGAATATCTTAGGACCAACCGACTAGGTGCTAGCATCTATGAGGACGGCCTAGGAAGATCGGTGGTCCAGATTAAAAACCCTGACCAATCCATTGGACTAGAGCACCCAGCTGTCAAGTTTGAAAATGGTGCATACCTGGACAAAGAAGGAACTATATATGTAGTCACTAGTCACCCTGATAGGACCGATGACTTTGGGAATGTAATCTCAGAAGCGGACTTAGGTGACCTGGAGCAAGGGAACATGGGTGCGGAACCTAGAACCCCTCGAGGAAAATCAGTTCTCACTAGGATTATCACGCCTGAATGGGTCCCCCAAGACAACAAGAGCATAGAATTGCTCCTCAATCGAGAAACTGATGAAGCCTTTTGGAGGTATAAGTCTAATCAGCCGACAGACATAGGAAATATCATGGTCTATGAGTTTAAGGATCCGGACAGCCCAGGCAGAGCGACCTATTTAGATCATGCTTCAGAACGGATCTTTGTGGTGACAGAAAATGATAGGCATGCCTACACTTGGAAGGGTGAATTTATTTTCCCCCAACCAAGATCAAATGTATCCTATGGTCACCCTGGGGCTGGAACTTCCCAAGCTCATGGTACGCAAAGAGACAGAAGTAGAGATAGACCAGAAGTGAGTTTTGCCAACCCAGTGGGCAGAGAAAGAACGAGAACAGATACGAATAGGGTAGAACCTGAGATGCATAGAGCCCACAGGAACCAAAGAAATGTAGATGGATTCCCTCTGCCGAGGCCTAGAGAGCATACAAGAACTTTGAGACCCACCCAGCTAGTTAAGTCCATGAAGAATTACTTT
The DNA here is from genome assembly GCA_020310875.1 of Ceratopteris richardii. Taxonomy (NCBI): domain Eukaryota; kingdom Viridiplantae; phylum Streptophyta; class Polypodiopsida; order Polypodiales; family Pteridaceae; genus Ceratopteris; species Ceratopteris richardii. Next base: position 38,636,995 of record CM035432.1, on the reverse strand, counting down.
GACGGCACAGGAGATCCCTATGATCATGTGGCAGAGTTCAAGCAAGTCTTGAGAGCTGAACAAGTGGAAGATCTGTTCACGCAGTACAATGCCTTCGGTCTAACCCTTAGGAACACAGCACTTACATGGTTTCAACCATTGGATGAGCGTCAGTTCAGGTGCATAGACCAACTCCTAGAGGCTTTCATTGTAGAGTTCTCTAAGAGTGGCATAAGGCACAATACCTCCTCATTGATTCACAGCTTCAAACAGACCCCCCAAGAGACTGTCAGACTTGCAGGAAGAAGATTTAGACAATATCTCGAAAGGTGCCCTATTTCGGAACTACCCACATCTGCTAAACAAGTAGCCTTATTCCTTGATGGATTGCTGAGTACAAAATTGAGATCCTATGTGTACCTGAAGGACCCTAGGACTATAGAAGAGTGTGTACGCATGTGCATTGACATTGAAGATAACCTAGGGGAAGAACTAGAGCTCTCCAAAATCTACAAAGATTCAGATAGTGCATCTAGTCACTCTTCCACGCAATCCACATCAATTGAGGAACTTGCCGAAAAGGTAGCTCAGAAATTAGGTGTCACTGGCAAACAAATCCCAAGGTTTGCCCCTGTGAAGAGGTGCTATACATGCGGTGGCGACCATATGGCAAATGTGTGTCCCATTATGGCTCAACCCCAAGTTAACCCTAGTAGCCAGTACTGCACCATAGAACGGAAGTACACAAACCACACCGCACAAGATTGCCCATACAACAAACAGGCAGTTAGGCAACCATACCCTCAGCCCTACCAACAAGGCAGATACCAGAACCAGTACCCTCCACCACCACAATATGCTAGACCCCAACAAACCTATCAGCAACCATATCAGGCCCAACAGAGACCTCTACCGGTACTAGCTCAGCAGCCTCCCAACCCCGCTAATGTGATTCCAGTGAAGTATGCTGTTGCAGAAGAAAACCTGAATAGAGCCATAGTACCAGTAACCCCATTGATCTCAGAAAGTGACCCGAGTGACCATAGCTTTGATTCTACACATGTCGATAGTCCCCAAGCTTATTACATGCAGTCTCCAGAACATGGTGAGTCATACTATAGTGAAGAACCAAGTGAACCTAGTTGGGAGTCGGATTACACGAACGTCATGTATGCAAACCCCAACCCTAGGCCTCAACCTAGGCAGGTACGACCACCCTTTCCTAGAGGACCATGCTACCGATGTCAGGGGGATCACTTCATTCGTGATTGTCCCTTACCTCCACCTCCACAAAATCAGTCAGTGACTATCCAAGGCTTCTGCCAAGATTGTGGAAAAGAACATCTCTTACGAGATTGCCCTAAGAACCCCAATAATATGCCAAAAATCACTCCTATCAATGTGATTGGTTTGGTTGTAGATTCCTCAGGAAGCGTCACTTCCACTGCACCAGTGCAGGTAGTCACTAGAGCTCAGGCATTGCAGCAAAACCAAGAGACAAGCCAGGAAAAGGGCCCAGAGGCTAGTGAAACCGAGAGCGTAACAAAGAAAAGGACTAGAGCATGGAAAGATAGTCGAGAACGAATGAAAAGACAATGGGCAAAAAAGATAAACGAGCTTGAAGAAAGCATAAGAGAAACCAAAGCGAGGATAACTGAACTCACAGCTCCAACTCCCTCTCACATTACCCCGCCCTCACCACTCCCATCTCCATCCGACCCACCACCGTCCCCACCGCCTCATCAAACCCCACCACCCCCTAGAGTAGGATCAGTCCTAGCAGATCCCACTCCGGAAGACCTTAATATGATGCTTAAAGCATATCAGGCCAGAATTCAAGAAGGGCCAACCATCACCGATCACGAAAAATGCTACCCTAGAGCCGAGCTAGAGCTTGAACGAACTAAGATCTGTGCCAAAATGGTGGAATTGGCTCAGACCATGTTTGAGGCCAGCCGCCTATTTAACATTTCTAGTTCAGCTAAGACGCAGTTACACTTTGATGGACTGCTGGAAAGAATAGAGAAGTTAATTGCACAATCAGAGAAGGAACCTGCCCCGCAACTAAAGGAGAGGGCAAGAGAACGGATAAGCCAGCCTCTTCAGGAAGCCCATGTGCCTCCTCAAGGAGCCTATCTTCCTCCCCAAAGGTCACAGGAGCCCTCCTCGAAAGCATATGTACCTCCACAGGTAACCCACATTCCTTCCCAGAGAGCGTATGAGCCTGTTCGGAAAAGTAATAGAATAAGTAATCCTCCCCAAGAAGCTTGTGCTCCAGCCATTTGCGAGAACGAGGAGAGAGTCAACAATAGAATCAGCCCTCCTTCACAGGTTGCTTATGCGCCCAATTCTACGGAGCCAGACACTTCTTCTTCTATGAATCGGTTTGCCCCAGACTTCCTACGAGAGATTCAAGAAGACAAATGGGATAACGAAAGCGAGGTCGTCCCTCCTTTTGAACTTGTGGACGATGCACACGACCAATTCCCACAAGACATCCCATCTATTTACGGGGAGCATGAGAGCGTTCAGTCTCACGAGAGATTGGACTTTGAGTCTAATTCCATACAGGAGCTACCCCACTTCACAGGCCCATGGGAAGCAAAGTCCACATGTATGAGAGCACCCACAGTCATGGTAAGGAACGACGACTCAGTCATACCGAGGAACACGGAGGTAGTAACGAACACCAAGGTGCAACGCGATCTCACTTTGGAAGAGCTGTCTGAGGATAGACCAAACGCGCGGAAATATGTAGCTAGTCAAGTGACTGAAACTGCAAAACCTCGTTCCCGGGTAGGATCCCATAGGACAGTACCGGAAATTCCCTTGGATAAGATAGGAGATATGTGTGAAGGTGAAGAAGGGAACACCTACCTTCCCATCACCTATCAGGACTACACCACGAAGGCAATTTTGGACTCAGGTGCAGGAGTTGCAATTGCCACCACCTCCTTATGGAAGCGTTGGGGCAAGCCAGCACTCAGGCCGACGAGAATGAAATTGCAGATGGCCGATGGCCACATAGAGAGACCCCTAGGATTGCTAGAAGGAATAACTCTCACCACTTGTGGTGTCGAGTTTGAACATAGTTTTGCTATCTGTGACTTCAGTAAAAATCATGCCTATGAGATGATTTTGGGAAGGCCATTTATGCGACAATTGCAAGTGGTACAGGATTGGGGGACCAATTCTTTGTACCTGCAGCACTTAGGTGTTACAACCAAAGTCAATCTCAAGGATTATTCTCATAGAGATGTCCCTCCTATCCAATGGAATCCCATCCATAGAGCCAAAGATGATACAGAATCGGTGCATTCCCTAGGGTCTGGATCCTCATGGATGCATGAAGATACTCACTTATGGATGTGCAAGGAAGCAGTAGAAGAAGAGAAGAGAGAAAAGGCCAGAGAAATAGGTGCAAACGAAACCCATAGACCCATTCAAGACCCAGCCTATGCACCTGTAGTTTTTCCAGACGAGGAATTTGAACCCCATGGCTGGGCAGAAATTTTAGCAACAATGGACGTAGCCATCAATGAAGAACAATGGACACCTCACTGTGATGAGGATGGCTATGATATTTCAGTCTTCTCCCTAGAGCCAATCATGGGAGAGGCAGTTTTAGAAGAATGCGAACCTAGCCCTGATGCAGTTGAGGATGCAAGTGACTCCGATCTAGAGTCAATCATTATGGACCCTCCATTTGCATCAGATGAAGAATACTTCCATGAAGTAGAATTTCAACCGCAGAAGCATGGAGAGGTTACAAATGATGTAAGATTAGCAACGCATATGACCCCTAAGGAAGAAGGAAAGAAACGAAAGAAGAGAGAAGCCTTACCAGAAGAGGAAGAATCTTTGTTTGAGGTCCCAGAAAATTTTAAGAAGTATGAGATAGATGACAGGAGAGTCATGATAAGAATGCCTAAACGAGAGGCACAATCAGGAGAGGCCTATGATAACAAAGAAACCACTAAGAAAATAGTAGTGGCCATAGAAGAAGGAGAGGAGAGATGCACGTATATAGGCCATGACTTGACAGAAGAAGAAGAGCAAGAGTTGATTGCCTTGCTAAGAGAATACAGAGATGTATTCGCTTGGAGTTACAAGGATTTGAAAGGTGTTGACCCGGACATATGCTCGCACACCATCCCCATGACCTCAGATGCCAAACCCTCTAAGCAAAAGCCTTATACATATAACGATAATTACGCTGCTAAGATCAAGGAAGAGATAGATAGATTGGTCGAAGCTGGATTTATCTATGAAATTGAGCACACTGAATGGGTATCCCCCATCGTAGTGGTGCCCAAGAAGAATGGCAAACTGCGTGTGTGCATTAACTTGAAAAAGGTTAATGCCGCCACAATTCGAGATAACTATCCGCTTCCCATCACAGAGCATCTCTTAGAAAGAGTGGCAGGCAAGGAAGTGTACAGCTTCCTTGATGGATTTTCGGGCTACAATCAAGTAGCCATAGCTCCAGAGGATCAGCATAAGACAGCCTTTGCCACAGAATGGGGCATTTTTGCTTTTAGAGTAATGCCATTTGGGCTTACCAATGCACCAGCTACCTTCCAGAGGTTGATGTGCCATGTGTTTAAGGAATTCCTGAGGAAGAGTTTAGAAGTCTATGTTGATGATCTTTGTGCTCATTCCAATGTTAGACAAACTCATATCCCGGAACTCAGACAGATCTTTGACAAATGTAGAGAATATCAAGTCTGCCTGAACCCAGAGAAGTGCGTTTTTATGGTCAGGCAAGGCAAGATTCTAGGACACATAGTGTCAAAGAATGGCATATCTACTGACGAGGAGAAAGTGAGAGCCATAGCAGAGCTACCTAGGCCAAAGAATGTCAAGGAAGTACAAGCTTTCATGGGGCATTGCGGTTATTATCGACGATTTATACACATGTATGCTGTCATTGCAAAGCCCATGTACGGACTTCTGACAAACTTTGAATGGACGGATGAATGCGAAAATTCCTTCCAAGAGCTTAAACGAAGATTATGTTCAGCACCAATCTTGACCACACCAGATTGGAGTAAGCCATTCCATGTTCATGTGGATGCATCCAATTATGCCATTGGATGTGTGCTCGCACAACCTACTGGTGAAGGTAATATGGATCTTCCAATTGCCTATGCCAGTAGACAATTGAATGCGGCTGAACGGAATTACACCACTACAGAGCGCGAAGGATTAGGCATGGTTTATGCAGTCAAAAAATTTAGACACTATTTGCTTGCAAATAAGTTTAAATTTTTTACTGATCATCAGGCATTGTTGTACTTAGTAAACAAGCCATGCAATACGAGAAGATTAGTAAGATGGTTTCTCTTGCTAATGGAATATGATTTTGAGGTTGTGGTAAGAAAAGGTAGGACTCACTTACGAGCAGATCACCTCTCTAGGCTCACATCGGGAGAAGCCCCACAAGGAGTGTCAGATGACCTTCCTGATGCTTACTTGTTTAATTTGGAAGTTGTACCGCAGTGGGCTAAACCATTGGTACCAGTATTGACGTACGGGCCTAGCCATCCAGTGGTAAACACACGGAATAGAGAGATTGTAAAAGCCCAAAAGTATCACATCATGGCAGGAAGCATGTACAAGCACACAGATCAAGGGATCTTGGCTTGTTGCGTAGAAGAGGATGAGTACGCTAAATGGTTGCAATTAGCACATGTAGATGCGTTAGAGCAACACCATTCAAAACAACGAACATTGCAGACTCTAAAGAGATTCGGAGTGCATTGGCCAACTATGGAAGCGGATGTCCAAAAGTTGTGCAAGGAATGCCCAATCTGTTGCACTAAACCACCTGTGGAACATGCCACTCTCTATCAAGTATCCATTGTGCCAGATTGGAGTGAACCTCTAGTCTCATTCTTGCAGACAAACACATTCCCCCCAGACATGACTCTAGCTAGGAAAAGGAGTTTAGAACAAGAAGCCCTAGATTATTCACTCATAGGTGATAATCTATATAAGCGCGGTAAGGATGGTTACCTGAGACTGTGTGTCCATGAAAGTGAGTATCTTAAGATCTTAGAAACTGCTCACCAAGGTGTAGCAGGAGGACACTTTGGACCGGATCGGGTGATCAAGGCAATCCTATTTGCGGGCTTTTGGTGGCCTACCCTTCACATGGATGCACATACCTATGTGAAACGGTGTGATGTCTGTCAGAGGACCCAGTATCCTATACGCAAAGATGAGATGCCACTGAAACCTATGATGGGTGGACGTGCATTCTCTAAGTGGGGAATAGACTTCGTAGGTCCTATTAATCCCCCTGCTAAGGGTTCTCATGCGGAATACATCATTGTGGCAACAGATTATCTCACCAAGTGGGTAGAGGTAAAGGCTACGACAAAGAACGATGCTCAAACAACTGCCAAATTCTTGTTTGAGAATGTGTTTACGAGATATGGACTACCGATAGAGCTTGTAAGCGATAGAGGCACTCATTTCTTAAATGAAGTAATTGAAAATCTACTCCAAGAATTCTTGGTAATACACAAGAAGTCTGCCCCTTATCACCCTCAAGCTAATGGACAAGCTGAGAGCACTAATAAGATTTTGTGCAATGTGCTGACAAAATTAGTGAACACTAAACGCTCTGACTGGGACAAACAGCTACACCATGCTGTTTGGGCATACCGAGTTGCCTACAAAACGGTACTCCAAGCCACCCCCTTTCAGATAGTATTTGGCCAAAACGCTGTGTTACCCTTGGACTTCCTGATCCCTACATTGAGAGTAGCACAAGAGCACGAATGGACAGGTCATGAGCTCTCCTCTAGGATCTTTGACCTTGAACGATTAGGGGAAACGAGACTGAGAGCCGCTGCAGGGATATACGCAGCCAAGAAGAGACAGAAGGCATACTTTGATGCCCACGTGAAGGATAAAGGCTTGAAAGCAGGAGATCTAGTTTTAGTCTATACACTAAAACAACACGCGAGGAAGCTAGAAAAGAGAGGCTACGGACCCATGATCATCAATAGGATCTCCACGAGCGGAGCAGTACAATTGGCCACACTAGAGGGTGATGTTCTCCCAAATTATATTAGCGGTTGCAGAGTCAAGTTGTATCAGGAACCCCTAACGGAGGAAATGCTCAGCCGACTCAACACTGCTAAGAAACGCAAAGAGGAAGAGAAGCGGATTAGAGAAGAAGCTCAAGCAGAAGCTTTGGAACGCATCAGAAGGATGAAATTACGAAGGCAAGGTAGAGAGCAGCCTAGGATAGATGACTATGCAGACCAAGGATATCATATGGCAATGTGTGAAGTTGCAGGAACCAGCTCACTTAGAATAACTGATCGACGTCCTTTTGTAACCCTAGAAATAGGACAAGAAAAGAGTGCAAGGACTGTAAAAGCCTTGATTGACTCAGGAGCCGCCACTAGTGCTGTTAGAGTGTCTTACTGTCAAGAGTTACAGTTAACTGTCAATCCTGTGGAAGCATATCTCATAGGATTGGGAGGCGTGGAAACCCCTTGCATGGGCGAGGTGGAACTTCCCCTCTACATTCATGATGAGGCAATGACAGTTAAAGCACTAGTGTGCCAAGATGAGGATCTCATTGAACCTCTTGTCTTGGGTCAAGACTGGATCTATGACCAAGCAGTCAACTTAAACCTAAGAAGTGGACTTCTTCACGTATGGGTCAATCATAGTCGAATTACAATAGAGTTGGATAAAGGAACACTCAAGGAACTAGGAAAGGCACGGACTCCTGGTCCCTCCAGGGGTACACATGAAGATGACCATGCTGTTCTTGTTCAAAACCCTGTGTTGCAGAGGAATGATATTTGCAAAAAAGGAGTCAGGGGTGCGGTGGAACTCCCTTCTTTTCCAAAGGCCAGAAGGAGGCAACAACCAAAGGTGGAGCAAAGGCAAAAGAAGCAGAGTACTACCTATGTCGGACATCAAAAGAACCTGCGCAGCAGAATGTCCCAACAAGTGAACCAAGTGTGGGTGCGAAAAGGCGAACACCCGGTTGCAACCACGCCAACCGCACGGACAAAGCCTCTTATTAGTAACCAACAACACGTCACTAATAAGAAGTCTTTCGGAAATTCTGTTGCTAACGTGAAATCTATTTGGGTGCCCAAAAGGTCGATGAAGGCTAGCCCACAATCAAGACAAATTTGGGTGCCTAAGGCTTGTTTAAGGGCTCAGATAGCTATACCAAGAACACACCCTACACAGCATGATCCATCCACACGCACAGCCTACATCCACTCACTTTCAACACCCAGGCACATGAACACGAACAGAATCAGTTGTAAATGGGCCCCTAAGAGGCCTCAGGTTAAAGCTGACACACCTAGAAAGCTCTCGAGCATCTCCACGGAACCACGAGTAAATCCCATCCACTGCATTTGGCAGCCCAAGACTTGTAACAAACCCCCTGACCCTATTGTAAATCCATGACCACCTACTAACCGCTTCACTCTTATCACATCATTTCGCTTAGTTCTTAGGTCTACCTAACTCCTAACTACACACACCAGCACCGAGCACTTATTAACTCCTAACCACTCCAGAACTTTAAGTTAATATTGTAATGAGGGACACCATGTCATTTTTGTGTCCATTGCAATGTTAACGTTGATTCATATATTCTCACAGAATCAGCTGCAACATTTTCAACATGGCGGAGGCCGCAGGAACTAGCTCTCATACAGAAACAAACCCGCAAGTGGTGGACTTGGACAGTTTACCCGTTTTGCCTGAGACAGTTGAAAGACCAGAAGAGTTGCAGGCCGTCAAAATCATACCTATTGCGGACCCTCCGCGTGGCCACACCATGCCCGTGGGAAAGGCTTCACATTGGTTTACCGAGGTAGCAGGACCCTTGGGGGAAGGAACGTATCTTTGGGAATCAGAGCTGGACTACAATGGAAAGCAAGGCAGATACCATTTCTTTACAAGAGAATTTGAGAAGTTACAAAATGCGGAAAGTCTACGTCCGATATGGGAAAAAGCCGGATTGAGTGCCTATTTCAGTGCCCGACTCCCAAAACCCGACTTCATGCGATGCTATTATCTCATCAACACCTTGACTCCAAATCCGAACCTCAAAGGTGCAAGCTCATTTGTGATTCCATCTCTGACAAAGGGGAATGAGCTCAAAAGGTTTAGACTATCAAACAATTTGGTGAGAGAAGCTCTGGATATGCGTGGCATGCATATTCCTACAGAAAAGGAAACCCTAGTACCGGATTACATGAAGAATCGAAGTCTCACCAAGCTCAAGGACATGGTATCCATGACGCCTAATATTGCCATACACCTTCGCATGTGCATGCAACACTTTGCTTTCCCGGCGCAGGATAGATTCACCATGCCGCACAAGAAGATTTGGTTTAGCCTGTATCTGGCAGAAACACAGAGCCTCACCATCAACCTACCCCACTGGATAATTGATCAGATACACTTAGCTCACAAACGCTGGCCACGGAAACAGGTTTTATATGGTTGCTGTGCTCTGACAAGAATCATTTATAGGTGTTTGGCTTATGACATTCCAATCCAACGAGCCCTGATGTGGAATCGGGTAGATCAGTTCCGAGGCAGGACATCCACTGGACCCCCATCTAAGAAGATGCGAGGCACGGTCCAAGTCCCATGTGCTCAGCCACGTGGAGCCACCCTAACACCAGAGGTCACCCCGCCACCCCGAAGAGTCCGACCATTCACACTCCGACTTCCAAGACGCAGCACCGATGGTTCCACTTTGCTATTTCCTCCTATCCCAACGGATCTCGAATTTCCTAGTGGTGCAGCTTTGGAAGAACTCACTAATGAAGACTTCGAACAACTACTACAAGATGTCGAGCTGGAGACAGCAGAGGCACAACAAGTGGAAAATATACAAACGCAGGCCACAACCTCCCAAGCCCCTGTCACCCCTGTTGAAGTGGAGGAAGAAGATGACGGAGATGAGGAGCAGGAGGATGATGAGGAGGAATATGATCAAGAGCAACAAGAGGAGCAACAAGAGGTGCCAGAACTTGTAGGCGCACCTGCATATACAGCTCAACTACGAAGGCTATACGACACTATCAAAGCAGTACAAGAAAGGCATCAGCTCTCTCTGGTATCAGGCCAAGCTTTGATGCAAGAAATGCTATCAGATGAAGGAGTGGACCAACATTTCATTGACACCCTCAAATTAGTGTCAGACTCTTTAGGAGTTCCAGAGGCTGTCCACACCGCAGTCCGCCAGTCCGTAAGGTATGACAAACGCAGAGTGGACACGTTACCACGAGCAGGTAAAACTATTAGGATACCCGTCACAGAACCAGAAGTACCTATTGAGACCACAGCCACTCCCACCACCACCACTGACCTCTCCGCTGAAACCTTCGTTCAGACATCACCCATCTCACCCCAGCGTCCTCCATCACCACCTTCTCCGCCCCCGCCACCACCTCCCACCTTGGAAGAAACGACAGTCATCACCTCTACCTCCACTTATAATCCATCCTCATTCAAATCATTCTCATTTCGAGAACCCACCTCACAAGACACCCTTTTCTCCTTCGTCACCAATCCCTTGTACACTTCGTCCCATCTATCCGCTGAACCCATGACTGGCCATCCCATAATTACTAGCGTGGTTGGAAACCCAGCACCCACGGAAGGAACCCTGTGTTTCCCGACCTACCCCCCAATACGTGTACCTCCATTCCATAACCCTCACTTCCCAGCTGGCCCCTACACCTCTTTCAACCGGACCTCACCACCACAATACCCGTCCTTTGTGGAGCAGTTCTTCCGCTCTCCCATGTTTCAAAGCCACCTTCCTCCGATGTTCGCAACGACATCAATTTACACGGACACCACACTCACTTCACCTACCATACCCACCTATATGGTAGCCCCTACACACACCACCTTGTCTGATCCAATGGACATTTCACCAACCACATCACCTCTCCCCACGATTTCCCCACCTTCCCCTCCACTACCCCCCACCTCCCCACTCACATCATTGGCACACACAGCATTCACTACCCCCCTACCCAATCCCACCTCCTCTGCATTTCAAACTTTTCCCCTTGCATCTCATAATGTAAATAGCACGTTCGACACATTACTTCAGTGTGCAAATCAGCTACAACACGACTTCCATCAATTAGAAGAACGCAATGCTGCCCTCCAGGCAGAATCTCAACGTTTCCAAGCTAGAGTCACCACTCTTGAAGCTGACTACCTGACGCTCCTAGACGAGCATGCCACACTACAGCAGGCTCACTCCGAACTGGAATCAAAGGCATCAACGGTAGATGACCAAGCAGTTAAGGAGCTAGAAACAGTGCTTCAAGCGCAAATGATATCTAATGCCACGCTCAGACGCAACATTGGGCTATTAAGAAAGCATATGGCCGCAGCCCTAGAGGAAAACAAACGACTTCAACAACAAAATCAGGACAACTTTGAAGCGGCTATGGAAGGAACCGTAGGAGCAACCATTAGCCCTACCAGATATAGAGCAGTTCCATCAGAAGACATCCGCATTTTGCTTGAGCAGCATGCAAATTTCCTGGAGTCATATGAGAAACTAGAGACTGAATGTGCCGATCTAAAGAAACAGTTAGCCAGTGTACCCACTGCTCAACAGGAACCGGTAATCTTGCAACAATCTACAGAAGAAATGGAGACCCTTCGGAAACAGGTGGCAGAACTCCAAGCACGCCTCCTACCATATGAACGACCACCCTCGCCCATTGAAGAACCAGAACCTGAAACAGTAGTGGAAATCCCCGTCGAGGACAGCTACGAAGAGCCCTACGAGCCTATGCCGACGCCTGGTGGTCGAACTACAGAAGAAGGACAAGACACGTTAGAAATTCAAGTTCCAGATTGGGTCAGAAGGGTCGAGAAAGTGGGTAAGACACATGATGATCGTGTGGCCGTGCAAATGCAATCTCTCACGAATCTGGAAGAAACGGTTCTTCGGTCTTCCTACTTTCAACAATTATCCCATCAACGGTTAATCACAACATCAGAATCGCAATACATGCCTTATTTTGTCTTACTACATGATTATAATGCAGAAGTCAAACGACATACAGGGAAGGAGCCCACATTCGCTACTCAATTTGAGATAGGGGATTTACCGACCGATGCACGTGCTGGTTCGATTTTCCAACCTAATTGGCGTGCACGTTTACTCACCGATTACCCAGAGATGATGAGTACCTGGGCTACCATGCCACTCTACATCAAGTATAATCCATGCTATTGTCCAGTGGTACGTCGCAGATCCTGGCAAGCATTTGCAATCAAGGTACGCAACAATGAAGAGTGCTCCGCTTGGGTTAACTACCCGTATTTTGCTCCCCCTCGAGGACCTCCAACCGTAGCCTACATGATATCAACCATTCGGCACTGGTCCGCACGCCTAAACAATGTACCTGATATAGCAGCGAAAATGTGTATGAAGATATTTGAGCTCATGACCATTGTCTTCAAAACCTTTCGGAATGTCCAAGCTCCATACATCTCCGCTCCTGGATTCGCTCAAGGCAACAAGGATTTAGTCTACGACATGAGCCAAACCCCCTCGGTCACTGTTATCTTTGCTTGGCATGCACGAATCAAGTACTTGCCCGCATGCTTCAAGCAAACATTTGAGGAAATGTTCTCTACGGGCTTCTGGGAATACAATTCCGAAATTTTCATTCCCAGACCCACACATTTGCTACATCTATTTGCAGTAGAACAAGCGATCCATGCAGATCAGTTACGTCTGCCACATCCGGATGTTCCAGGACCAATCGATTGGGATCGTATGATGACAGATTTGGCCAGAGGACTACGCTTACAAGAACATCAGCTTGCCACTCAGGTTGTGGAATATTACATCCAACACCCCCAGCAACAAGGGTCTGTCAGGGACGACAGACGCGAGAGAGGGGGGGGTGTTGAGAGCAGTATGGGCACCCAAGGACTGACTAGACAAGGAAGCCAGGGAACCCAAGGATTGACGAGACAAGGAAGCCAACGGAGAGAGTCAGAACAAGGTGAAGGAGTAAGTAGACAAAGCAGTCGACGCAAATCTGGCAGATAGGCCCTTCAATTTTTCCAATCTACATCTTTTAACAGTGATTCTTATCACTAACAATCATTGTAAATACCATTTCATATTTTTGTAGCTCCATTTTGTGCAAGCCAAGGAGTCCTTGAGCTTGAGGAGCCTTAGAAGTACCTACATATCAATTTTCGTATTTTTTAGACTCCGTTTGAGCCTTCAAATTGGCCCTGGAACCTAATTTTTAACTAGGCCGGACACTAGGTCTGGACAGGGCCAAAAGCTAGTCAAAAACTATAAAAAGAGCTAGAGAGCTCATTTTTGAGGTTAGATTGTAATTGAAACGAACTTGTAAGAGCATTTTGAAAGTAATCTAAAAGCTCCATCGATTCTCACTCTTTGTCTTGCCGTGTGTGCGCGTGTGTGTGTATGTGTGTGCATGCTAGTGTGCTTCTCACTCCCGCACTTGTGCCGCCACTTGCTCGAGGTCTTCATACCATCCTCACGTCTTCCCGGATTGACATTAAAGGAGGTGCTACTCATCATTGAGCTACACGAGGCCTAGAGAGCACGCAAGAACTTTGAGACCCACCCAGCTAGTTAAGTCCATGAAGAATTACTTTGACGGCACAGGAGATCCCTATGATCATGTGGCAGAGTTCAAGCAAGTCTTGAGAGCTGAACAGGTTGAGGATCTGTTCACGCAGTACAATGCCTTCGGTCTAACCCTTAGGAACACAGCACTTACGTGGTTTCAGCCATTAGATGAGCGCTAGTTCAGGAGCATAGACCAACTCCTAGAGGCTTTCATTGTAGAGTTCTCTAAGAGTGGCATAAGACACAATACCTCCTCATTGATTCACAGCTTCAAACAGACCCCCCAAGAGACTGTCAGATTGGCCGGAAGAAAATTTAGACAATATCTGGAAAGGTGCCCTATTTCGGAACTACCCACATCTGCTAAACAAGTAGCCTTATTCCTTGATGGATTGCTGAGTACGAAATTGAGATCCTATGTGTATCTGAAGGACCCTAGGACTATAGAAGAGTGTGTACGCATGTGCATTGACATTGAAGATAACCTAGGGGAGGAACTAGAGCTTTCCAAAATCTACAAAGATTCAGATAGTGCATCTAGTCACTCTTCCATGCAGTCCACATCAATTGAGGAACTTGCCGAAAAAGTAGCTCAGAAATTAGGTGTAACTAGCAAACAAATCCCAAGGTTTGCTCCTGTGAAAAGGTGCTATACATGCGGTGGTGACCATATGGCGAATGTCTGCCCTATTATGGCTCAACCCCAAGTAAACCCTAGTAGCCAGTACTGCACCATAGAACGGAGATACACCAATCACACCGCACAAGATTGCCCATACAACAAGCAGGCAGTTAGGCAACCCTATCCGCAGCCCTACCAACAAGGCCGGTACCAGAACCAAAATCCACCACCACAATATGCTAGACCCCAACAAACCTATCAGCAACCATATCAGGCCCAACAGAGACCCCAACCGGTGCTAGCTCAACAGCCTCCAAACCCCGCTAACGTGATTCCAGTAAAGTATGCTGTGGCAGAAGAAAACCTGAATAGGGCCATAGTACCAGTAACCTCTTTGATCTCTGAAAGTGACCCGAGTGACCATAGCTTTGATTCGACACATGTCGATAGTCCCCAGGCTTACTACATGCAGTCTCCAGAACATGGTGAGTCCTACTATAGTGAAGAACCAAGTGAACCTAGTTGGGAGTCGGATTACACGAACGTCATGTATGCAAACCCCAACCCTAGGCCTCAACCTAGGCAGGTACGACCACCCTTTCCTAGAGGACCATGCTACCGATGTCAAGGGGATCACTTCATTCGTGATTGTCCCTTACCTCCGCCTACACAAAATCAGTCCGTGACGATCCAAGGCTTTTGCCAAGATTGTGGAAAAGAACACCTCTTACGAGATTGCCCTAAGAATCCTAACAATATGCCAAAAATCACTCCAATCAACGTTATTGGGTTAGTGGTAGATTCCACAGGAAGTGTCACTTCCACTGCTCCCGTACAGGTAGTCACTCGTGCTCAAGCCTTGCAGCAGAATCAAGGGGTAAACCAGGATAAGAACTCAGAGGCGAGTGAAACCGAGAGCGTAACAAAGAAAAGGACTAGAGCATGGAAAGATAGTCGAGAAAGAATGAAACGACAATGGGCCAAAAAGATGAGTGAGCTTGAGGAAAGCATAAGAGAAACCAAAGCGAGGATAACTGAACTCACAGCTCCAACTCCCCCTCACATTACCCCGCCTCCACCACTCCCACCTCCATCCAACCCACCACTTTCCCCACCGCCTCATCAAATCCCACCACCCCCTAGAGTAGGATCAGTCCTAGCTGATCCCACTCCCGAAGACCTTAATATGATGCTTAAAGCATATCAAGCCAGAATCCAAGAAGGGCCAACCATAACCGATCATGAAAAGTGCTACCCTAGAGCCGAGCTAGAGCTTGAACGAACTAAGATTTGTGCCAAAATGGTGGAATTGGCTCAAACCATGTTTGAGGCCAGCCGCCTATTTAACATTTCTAGTTCAGCTAAGACGCAGTTACACTTTGATGGACTGCTGGAAAGAATAGAGAAGTTAATTGCACAATCAGAGAAGGAACCTGCCCCTCAAAGAAAGGAAAGGGCAAGAGAACGGATAAGCCAGCCTCTTCAGGAAGCCCATGTGCCTCCTCAAGAAGCTTATCTTCCCCCCCAAAAGTCACATGAGCCTCCCCCGAAAGCTTATGTACCTCCACAGGTGACCCACATTCCTTCTCAGGGAGCGTATGAGCTTGCTCGGAAGAGTAATAGAATAAGTAATCCTCTCCAAGAAGCTTGTGCTCCAGCCATCTGTGGGAACGAGGAGAGAGCCAACGATAGAATAAGCCCTCCTTCCCAGGTTGCTTATGTGCCTAATTCTACGGAGCCAGACACTTCTTCTTCTATGAATCGGTTTGCACCAGACTTCCTACGAGAGATTCAAGAAGATAAATGGGATAACGAAAGTGAGGTCGCCCCTCCATTTGAACTTGTGGACGATGCACACGACCAATTCCCACAAGACATCCCATCCATTTACGGGGAACATGAGAGTACTCAGTCTCATGAGAGATTGGACTTTGAGTCTAATTCCATACAGGAGCTACCCCACTTCACAGGCCCATGGGAAGCAAAGTCCACATGTATGAGAGCACCCACAGTCATGGTAAGGAACGACAACTCAGTCATACCAAGGAACACGGAGGTAGTAACGAACACCAAGGTGCAACGCGATTGCACTTTGGAAGAACTGCCTGAGAATAGACTAAACGCGCGGAAATGTGCAGCCAGTCGAGTAACTGAAGTTGCAAAACCTCATTCCCGGGTAGGATCCCATAGGACAGTGCCTGAAATTCCCTTGGATAAGATAGGAGATATGTGTGAAGGTGAAGAAGGGAACACCTATCTTCCCATTACCTACCAGGACTACACCACTAAGGCAATTTTGGACTCAGGTGCAGGAGTTGCAATTGCCACTACTTCCCTATGGAAGCGTTGGGGCAAGCCAGCACTCAGGCCAACAAGAATGAAATTGCAGATGGCCGATGGTCATATTGAGAGACCCTTAGGATTGCTGGAAGGGATAACTCTCACCACTTGTGGTGTTGAGTTTGAGCATAGCTTTGCTATATGTGACTTCAGCAAAAATCATGCTTATGAGATGATTTTAGGAAGACCATTTATGCGACAGTTGCAAGTGGTACAGGATTGGGGAACCAACTCCTTGTATTTGCAACACTTGGGCGTTACAACCAAAGTCAATCTCAAGGACTATTCTCATAGAGATGTCCCTCCTATCCAGTGGAATCCCATCCATAGAGCCAAAGATGATACGGAATCTGTGCATTCCATAGAATCTGGATCCTCATGGATGCATGAAGATACTCACTTATGGATGTGCAAGGTAGCAGTAGAGGAAGAGAAGAGAGAGAAAGCCAGAGAGGTAGGTGCGAAAGAAACCCATAGATCAATCCAAGACCCAGCCTATGCACCTGTAGTTTTTCCAGACGAAGAATTTGAACCTCACGGTTGGGCAGAAATCTTAGCAACAATGGACGTAGCCATCAACGAAGAACAATGGACACCTCACTGTGATGAGGATGGCTATGATATTTCAGTCTTCTCCATAGAGCCAATCATGGGAGAGGCAGTTCTAAAAGAATGCGAACCTAGCCCTGATGCATTTGAGGATGCAAGTGACTCCGATCTAGAGTCAATCATTATGGACCCACCATTTGCATCAGATGAAGAATATTTCCATGAAGTAGAATTTCAACCCCAGAGGCATGGAGAGGTTACAAATGATGTAAGATTAGCGACACATATGACCCCGAAGGAAGAAGGAAAGAAACGAAAGAAGAAAGAAGTCTCACCAGAGGAGGAAGAATCTTTGTTTGAGGTCCCAGAAAATTTTAAGAAGTACGAGATAGATGACAGGAGAGTCATGATAAGAATGCCTAAACGAGAAGCACAATCAGGAGAGGCCTATGATAACAAAGAAACTACCAAGAAAATAGTAGTGGCCATAGAAGAAGGAGAGGAGAGATGTACGTACATAGGCCATGACCTAACAGAAGAAGAAGAGTACGAATTGATTGCCTTGCTAAGAGAATACAGAGATGTATTCGCTTGGAGTTACAAGGACTTGAAAGGTGTTGACCCTGACATATGCTCACACACTATCCCCATGACCTCAGATGCCAAACCCTCTAAGCAAAAGCCTTATACATATAACGATAACTATGCTGCTAAGATCAAGGAAGAGATAGATAGACTGGTCGAAGCTGGATTTATCTATGAAATTGAGCACACTGAATGGGTATCCCCCATCGTAGTGGTGCCCAAGAAGAATGGCAAACTGCGTGTGTGCATTAACTTGAAAAAGGTTAATGCAGCCACAATTCGAGATAACTATCCGCTTCCCATAACAGAACATCTCTTAGAAAGAGTGGCAGGCAGGGAGGTGTACAGCTTCCTTGATGGATTTTCGGGCTACAATCAAGTAGCCATAGCTCCAGAGGATCAGCATAAGACAGCCTTTGCCATAGAATGGGGCATTTTTGCTTTTAGAGACCAGAAGAGTTGCAGGCCGTCAAAATCATACCTATTGCGGACCCTCCGCGTGGCCACACCATGCTCGTGGGAAAGACTTCACATTGGTTTACCGAGGTAGCAGGACCTTTGGGGGAAGGAACGTATCTATGGGAATCAGAGTTGGACTACAATGGAAAGCAAGGCAGATACCATTTCTTTACAAGAGAATTTGAGAAGTTACAAAATGCGGAAGGTCTACGTCCGATATGGGAAAAAGCCGGATTGAGTGCCTATTTCAGTGCCCGACTCCCAAAACCTGACTTCATGCGATGCTACTATCTCATCAACACCTTGACTCCAAATCCGAACCCAAAAGGTGCAAGCTCATTTGTGATTCCATCTCTGACAAAGGGGAATGAGCTCAAGAGGTTTAGGCTATCAAAAAATTTGGTGAGAGAAGCTCTGGATATGCGCGGCATGCATATTCCTACAGAGAAGGAAACCCTAGTACCGGACTACATGAAGAATCGAAGTCTCACCAAACTCAAAGACATGGTATCCATGACGCCTAATATTGCAATACACCTTCGCATGTGCATGCAACACTTTGCTTTCCCGGCGCAGGATAGATTCACCATGCCGCACAAAAAGATTTGGTTTAGCCTGTATCTGGCAGAGACACAGAGCCTCACCATCAACCTACCCCACTGGATAATTGATCAGATACACTTAGCTCACAAACGCTGGCCGCGGAAACAGGTTTTATATGGTTGCTATGCTCTGACAAGAATCATCTATAGGTGTTTGGCTTATGACATCCCAATCCAACAAGCCCTGATGTGGAATCGGGTAGAGCAGTTTCGAGGCAGGACATCCACTGGACCCCCTTCTAAGAAGATGAGGGGCACGGTCCAAGTCCCATGTGCTCAGCCACGTGGAGCCACCCTAACACCAGACGTCACCCCGCCACCCCGAAGAGTCCGACCATTCACACTCCGACTTCCAAGACGCAGCACCGATGGTTCCACTTTGATATTTCCTCCCATCCCAACGGATCTCGAATTTCCTAGTGGTGCAGCTTTGGAAGAACTCACTAATGAAGACTTCGAACAACTACTACAAGATGTAGAGCTGGAGACAGAAGAGGCACAACAAGCGGAAAATGTACAAACGCAGGCCACAACCTCCCACGCACCGGTCACCCCTGTTGAAGTGGAGGAAGAAGATGACGGAGATGAAGAACAGGAGGATGATGAGGAGGAGTATGATCAAGAGCAACAAGAGGAGCAACAAGAAGTGCCAGAACTTGTAGGTGCACCTGCATATACAGCTCAACTACGAAGGCTATATGACACTATCAAAGCAGTACAAGAAAGACATCAACTCTCTCTGGTATCAGGTCAAGCTTTGATGCAAGAAATGCTATCAGATGAAGGGGTGGACCAACACTTCATTGACACCCTCAAATTAGTGTCAGACTGTTGGTGCAGACCAATCACCAATTGAAGGCTTGAAAGATCAAATGATGAAGGAAGAATCAATTCCTAAAGTGTGGAAGAAGATTACATTCAGAGGACAAGAGAAGTGTACACATATGTACATTAGCATAGTCATAGATGACTTAGATCTTTTGTTCAGTAAGAATCATGTACAAATTATCTATAAATACTTTGAGAAAAGTCGGGGCATGTATGAGAGCATATGTGACAATAGTTAGAAGCCAAGAATGAGGAAGTTAGAAGTCATGTGATAGAGGAAAAGTTAGTTGAGTTAGCTCTCATCACTCAGTTGTAATTTCTCTGAGTAAATGAAAAGTTTTGCGCCCGATGTTTCTGCGTGTTCTCCTTCTACAGTAGATCAGTTGTGAAATGCTTTTGTACAAGTCTAAGTTGAGAGTTGCTTGACCTCTGTGCAAAGTTTTAGCTTCCAATTGTAATCAGGCTGAGTGAATTAAGTGTAGGAACATTCATATGTGAAGTGTGTTCACTGGTTCCTAAAACAGGCGCAGTTTTCGAAGTTAATGTTTTGATCATTTCTCCTAGCACAGTTTAAAGTTTTGCATGAGTGAGGGCTTAATCTTTAAGTTGGAAGATAAGCTACTCATGTCTAGAAGCATTTTGTAAAACGGGTTCTATTCAAGGAGAACCAAGTCTTAAAAGTTACAGGTGTAAAGTCGACTGTTTTGGATGACAGTTTCTGACATAGGTAACTTGTGAAATCAATTTCTCAAGTTATACTTAACCTTTTGAAGTGATTCAACTTGGAGTAGATGCGCAATCTCTAGGAGATGATTCGTACAAAGTTTCATCAAAAACTTTACAGATTTGATAGGTCAATGTGAATGAACAATGCAGCAGACTTTTCTGTGTATCATCTTCTTCACAGATTTGTTAATCTTTTGGTAATTAGTAGTTGATCCTCAAAATGAGTGGAACGTTTTGACTTATTCTTGGTATAGAGGTGCTCTAATCACAAGAATAAGTTATTCTTTTGGAGATTAACACTCTCCATCAGTGGTATCAGAGCAGGAGACATCAATTTGAAGAAAGGAGGATCCCGACTGCTGCAGATTCAAGAAATTCAACACTTGAAGAACTAAGAAGTGAAAGCTTGGAGTCAAAGCTTGAGGAGAAGACTATTTGACATCAAGAAAGGCAAAAGGAGTCCAATTCGAAGTAAAGGTACATATATTGTTTGTAAAGCTTGAAGATTTCAATACACAGGTGGACACAAGATGGGAGAAAGCTTGCAGATTGATAAGCTAGATAGGGAGAACTATCCAGCATGGTCCATGAGGATGGAAGCACACCTCATGAGCAAAGATCTTATATCATTTATTACAGGAGATGAAGAAAAACCAGAGTTTGCAGATCCAAGTATTCCTACTAGGGAAGAACTTGCAATGTTGAAGACTTGGATGAGAAAGGATGCTCAAGCAAGGAGTATCATCTACATGGCTGTAAATGATTACCTTTTACCTCACATCAGAGGTTTGGAAAGTGCTACAGATGTTTGGAATGCCTTGGAAGAGCATTTCCAAAATACAACTAAGTCTAGGAAGTCCTCACTATGGGCTGAGTTCACAACCTTCAAGAAGAAGAGCTCACAATCAATTTCAGATTATGTGGCAAGGATGAAAGATATTGCAGATAGCTTGGGAGCAGTGGATGAAGATATTGAAGAAGAAAAGTTGGTAAGACAAATACTTACAGGTTTGAGAGGAGATGAGAAGTGGAAGCCTTTTATATTATCCATAGAGTTGTCACTTGATCACTTTACTCCTGACCTTAATCAATTGCTAGGACATATGCTAACCTTTGAGCAGGATCTTAAAGGAGACAATGATAGAAGTACAAGTCAAGCTATGTACTCCAAAGACAAGAAAAAGAATGGCAAGGGAAAGCAATCAAATGATGATGAAGGGAATTCAAATCAAGCTAACTTCACAAAAGGGAAGACAAATTTCAGAGGTAAAGGAAGAGGAGGTAAGAACAAAGATAATGCTAAAGCTTGTTGGATTTGTGGCAGAACAAATCATTTGGCAAATGATTGTTGGTATAACAATCAAAATGGTGGAAGCAATAATCAGAATTATAGTCAAAGAGGTAGAGGAGGCAGAAACCAAAGAGGCAACTTCAGAGGAAGAGGTGGTAGGACATCATATGGTAGAGGAGGTGGAAGAAACTTCCAATCTCAGTCCTACAACAATAATTATTACAATTATGCATCAGATCAGAAGGATGATATGACTCTTATCTTGAATGCAACTCATGAATCAATGGGAGAAGATCAAAGAGTGTTCTATATTGACTCAGGATGTAGCAACCATCTGAGTGGGAATCTATCCTTGATGACTGATATGGAAGCAAAGGTGAATGGACATACAGTTCAAACAGGTGACAATACCAAACATAAAGTGGAGAGCATTGGATCAGTGAAGACAAAGAGTGGAAGTACACTTCTGAGTAAGGTACTTTATGTTCCTACTATTCCTAAAAATTTGATAAGTGTAGGGCAAATTGTGGAGAAAGGATATGAGGTAAGATTCACAAATGATGGTGTTTATGTACAAGATCCAAATCAGGGATATAGAACCATAATTGCAGGTAAAAAGGAAGGAAGATTGTTCACTCTCAAAGTCCAAGGTAATGTGGGACATGCATTGTTTACCTATGGAGGTCAAAAGGTATCTGAATTAGACCTATGGCATAAAAGGCTAGGTCATTTCAATGAGAGAGCTATAAAGGAGATGTCAAAGAATCAGGTGGTGCTTGGATTGCCAAACATTGAAGGGCAACATATGGTGTACAAGTGTGAAGCTTGTCAATTAGGTAAAGCACATAAGAGTTCTTACAACAAATCAGGGTACAAGTATTCAAATATGCTTGAATTGGTTCATACAGATGTATGGGGACCCTCAAGGGACTATAGCATAAATGGATCCAGATATTATGTGTTGTTTGTTGATGATGCAACCAGGTGGATTACTTTGTATGTAATCAAGGATAAATCAGAAGTTTTCAAGACATTCAAACATTTTCATGTCTATGCAGAAAGGATCACAGGACAAAAGCTAAAGAGGTTAAGATCAGATGGAGGGGGAGAGTATTTCTCAAAAGAGTTTGATGATTATTTGTGGAATGCAGGTATCAAAAGAGAAGTAACTTGCAGGTACTCCCCTCAACAGAATGGAGTAGCAGAAAGGAGGAATAGGACTCTTGTAGAGTTTGCAAGAGCCATGATGAAGGAAAAGAATTGTCCAAATTACTTATGGGCAGAAGCCATTAACACTGCAACATACCTTGTGAATAGGTTGCCTTGCAAAGCTTTGGATGGAGGAACCCCTTATGAAGCATGGTGGGGTAAGAAGCCTAGTCTTGATCATTGTAAAGTATTTGGATGTATTGCATATGCTTATGTTCCTTCACAATTAAGACATAAGCTAGAACCAAAAGCAGAGAAGTATGTGTTTATTGGATATGATGATAGACAGATGGGTTACAGATTGTGGAGTCCATCCACAAAGCAATTTCTTGTTACTAAAGATGTAACATTTGATGAGCAAAACATGTGGTATACAGGATCACCAAATGAGTATACAGGTGTTGAAGAAATACAAAGGAAAGGAAAGGCAAAGGTAAAAGTATGTGAAGAAATTGTTGATGAAGTTGACTCTAGATGTAGAGTGCAGGATCATGTAGAAGAAGGGCCAAGATTTGATCCAGAATCAAATGAGGCTGAAACTTCAAGAAGTGCAGAAATCAGGAGATCTACAAGGGAAAGGAAAGAACCTATAAGGTATAGTTATGATACATCTTTCCTAACAACAAAAGATTATGCCTACATTGTTAAAACAGAAGAAGATCCAACCACTTATGAAGAAGCCAAAGGTAAACAGAATTGGGAGAAGGCAATGCAAGAAGAGTATGATGCTCTACTTGAAAATGAAACTTGGGAACTAGTACCAAGACCAAAGAATCAGAAGGTCATTGGATGCAAGTGGGTATATAAAACAAAGAGGTTTGCAGATGGTAAGGTGTCTAGATATAAGGCTAGACTTGTGGTCAAAGGTTATGCCCAAACTTATGGGGTAGATTATGATGAAACCTTTAGTCCTGTTGCTAAGATGTCTACAATTAGGACATTGATTGCTATTGCTGCTTGCAAAGGATGGAAATTATCACAATTGGATGTGAAAAATGCTTTTCTAAATGGTTACATTGCAGATGAAGTATATATGGAGCAACCAGAAGGCTTCATGGAATCAATTGGATCAGATTATGTGTGTAAGCTCAAAAGAGCTTTATATGGGTTGAAGCAAGCCCCAAGAGCTTGGAATTACAGATTGGTCAAGTTCTTGAATGAATGTGGATTTCAAGCATCAAAGGCAGATAGTAGCTTGCTAGTGAAGGCAAGTGAAAATGGATACATTTACATGTGCATTTATGTTGATGATATTATTGTTACAGGAACAGATGCTCAAGGAATCAATGAACTCAAAAGACAAATAGAGAAGGAGTTTAAGATAAGTGACTTGGGAAACTTATCTTATTTTCTAGGAATGCAGATTGTGTATACTCAACATGGAGTATATGTTTCACAAGAGAGATACTTGAAGAATCTTCTAGTCAAGTTTAACATGGAAGATTGCAGGACCTCAACCACACCATTGGAGGTAAATCATAAATTAAGCAGGTATGGAGGTGAAGAATTCAATGACATGAAGAAATATCAGAGTTTGGTAGGTAGTTTAATCTATGCTACCTTGACAAGGCCAGATCTATCATATGCAGTAGGTGTGTTGTCACAATTCATGCATTGTCCAAAGAAGACTCATTGGATTGCAGCCCAAAGGGTACTCAGATATATTAAAGGAACCCTAAGTGAAGGTTTGTACTATGGTTTCACTTCTGACACAAGAATCAAAGTGTTTAGTGATGCAGATTGGGCAGGTGACTCAGATGATAGAAGGTCTACTCATGGATATCTATGTTATATTGGAGATAAGTTAGTTTCTTGGTGTTCAAAGAAGCAACATACAGTTGCTTTATCATCTACAGAAGCTGAGTATAAGGGAATGGTAGAAGCTGCAAAGGAAGTGATATGGTTGAAGACCTTGATGAAAAGTTTTGAGACTAATCATAGTACTCCAATAATTTTTGGAGACAATATGAGTTCTTTGTATTTGGCAGCTAACCCTGTTTTTCATGCCAGGACTAAGCATATAGAGATTCAGTATCATTTCTTGAGGGAAAAGGTACTTGATAAAGAGATTGAAGTGATGTACACTCCAACAAAAGAACAAGTGGCAGATATGATGACAAAGAGTCTGGATGGACCTAAGTTACAAAGGTTCAAAGATATGGCAAGTATAAAGAAGACAGAGAAAACCTCAATTGATGATTGAGGGGGAGCTGTTGGTGCAGACCAATCACCAATTGAAGGCTTGAAAGATCAAATGATGAAGGAAGAATCAATTCCTAAAGTGTGGAAGAAGATTACATTCAGAGGACAAGAGAAGTGTACACATATGTACATTAGCATAGTCATAGATGACTTAGATCTTTTGTTCAGTAAGAATCATGTACAAATTATCTATAAATACTTTGAGAAAAGTCGGGGCATGTATGAGAGCATATGTGACAATAGTTAGAAGCCAAGAATGAGGAAGTTAGAAGTCATGTGATAGAGGAAAAGTTAGTTGAGTTAGCTCTCATCACTCAGTTGTAATTTCTCTGAGTAAATGAAAAGTTTTGCGCCCGATGTTTCTGCGTGTTCTCCTTCTACAGTAGATCAGTTGTGAAATGCTTTTGTACAAGTCTAAGTTGAGAGTTGCTTGACCTCTGTGCAAAGTTTTAGCTTCCAATTGTAATCAGGCTGAGTGAATTAAGTGTAGGAACATTCATATGTGAAGTGTGTTCACTGGTTCCTAAAACAGGCGCAGTTTTTGAAGTTAATGTTTTGATCATTTCTCCTAGCACAGTTTAAAGTTTTGCATGAGTGAGGGCTTAATCTTTAAGTTGGAAGATAAGCTACTCATGTCTAGAAGCATTTTGTAAAACGGGTTCTATTCAAGGAGAACCAAGTCTTAAAAGTTACAGGTGTAAAGTCGACTGTTTTGGATGACAGTTTCTGACATAGGTAACTTGTGAAATCAATTTCTCAAGTTATACTTAACCTTTTGAAGTGATTCAACTTGGAGTAGATGCGCAATCTCTAGGAGATGATTCATACAAAGTTTCATAAAAAACTTTACAGATTTGATAGGTCAATGTGAATGAACAATGCAGCAGACTTTTCTGTGTATCATCTTCTTCACAGATTTGTTAATCTTTTGGTAATTAGTAGTTGATCCTCAAAATGAGTGGAAAGTTTTGACTTATTCTTGGTATAGAGGTGCTCTAATCACAAGAATAAGTTATTCTTTTGGAGATTAACACTCTCCATCACAGACTCTTTAGGAGTTCCAGAGGCTGTCCACACCGCAGTCCGCCAGTCTGTAAGATATGACAAACGTAGAGTGGACACGTTACCACGAGCAGGTAAGACTATCAGGATACCCGTCACAGAACCAGAAGTACCTATTGAGACCACAGCCACTCCCACAACCACCACTGACCTCTCCGCTGAAACCTTCGTTCAGACATCACCCATCTCACCCCAACGTCCTCCATCACCACCTTCTCCACCCCCACCACCACCTCCCACCTCGGAAGAAACGACAGTCATCACCTCTACATTCACTTATAACCCATCATCATTCAAATCATTCTCATTTCGAGAACCCACCTCACAAGACACCCTCTTCTCCTTCGTCACCAATCCCTTGTACACTTCATCCTGTCTATCCTCTGAACCCATGACTGGCCATCCCATAATTACAAGTGTAGTTGGAAACCCAGCACCCACAGAAGGCACCCTGTGTTTCCCGACCTATCCCCCAATACGAGTACCTCCATTCCATGACCCCCACTTCCCAGCTGGCCCCTACACCTCTTTCAACCGGACCTCACCACCCCAATACCCGTCCTTTGTGGAGCAGTTCTTCCGCTCTCCAATGTTTCAAAGGCACCTTTCCCCGCTGTTCGCAACGACATCAATTTACACGAACACCACACTCACCTCACCTACCATACCCAACTACATGGTAGCCCCTATACACACCACTCTGTCTGACCCGATGGACATTTCACCCACCACAGCACCTCTCCCCACAATTCCACCCTCTCCCCCTCCACTACCCCCCACCTCACCACTCACATCATTGGCACACACAGCATTCACTACCCCCCTACCCAATCCCTCCTCCCCTGCATTTCAAACTTTTCCCCTTGCATCTCATAATGTAAATAGCACGTTCAACACATTACTTCAGTGTGCACATCAGCTACAACAAGACTACCATCAATTGGAAGAACGCACTGCTGCCCTCCAGGCAGAATCTCAACGTCTGCAAGCTAGAGTCACCACTCTTGAAGCTGACTACCAGACGCTCCTAACCGAGCATACCACACTACAACAGGCTCACTCCGAATTGGAAGCAAAGACATCAACTGTAGATGACCAAGCAGTCAAGGAACTAGAAACAGTGCTTCAAGCGCAAATGATATCTAACGCCACACTCAGACGCAACATTGGGCTATTAAGGAAGCATATGGCCGCAGCACTAGAAGAGAACAAACGACTTCAACAACAAAATCAAGACAACTTTGAAGCGGCTATGGAAGGAACCGTAGGAGCAACCATTAGATATAGAGCAGTACCATCAGAAGACATCCGCATTTTACTTGAGGAGCATGCAAATTTCCTGGAGTCATATGAAAAACTAGAGACTGAATGTGCCGATCTAAAGAAACAGTTAGCCAGTGTATCCACTGCTCAACCGGAGCCGGTAATCTTGCAACAATCTACAGAAGAAATGGAGACCCTTCGGAAACAGGTGGCAGAACTCCAAGCACGCCTCTTACCATATGAACGACCACCCTCGCCCATTGAAGAACCAGAACCCGAAACAGTAGTGGAAATCCCCGTCGAGGACAGCTACGAAGAGCCATACGAGCCTATGCCGACGCCTGGTGGTCGAACTACAGAAGAAGGACAAGACACGTTAGAAATTCAAGTTCCAGATTGGGTCAGAAGGGTCGAGAAAGTGGGTAAGACACATGATGATCGTGTGGCCGTGCAAATGCAATCTCTCACGAATCTGGAAGAAACGGTCCTTCGGTCTTCCTACTTTCAACAATTATCCCATCAACGGTTAATCACAACATCAGAATCGCAATACATGCCTTATTTTGTCTTACTACATGATTATAATGCAGAAGTCAAAAGACATACAGGGAAGGAGCCCACATTCGCTACTCAATTTGAGATAGGGGATTTACCGACCGATGCACGTGCTGGCTCGATTTTCCAACCTAATTGGCGTGCACGTTTACTCACCGATTACCCAGAGATGATGAGTACCTGGGCTACCATGCCACTCTATATCAAGTATAATCCATGCTATTGTCCAGTGGTACGTCGCAGATCCTGGGAAGCATTTGCAATCAAGGTACGCAACAATAAAGAGTGCTCGGCTTGGGTTAACTATCCGTATTTTGCTCCACCTCGAGGACCTCCAACCGTAGCCTACATGATATCAACAATTCGACACTGGTCTACACGTCTCAATAATGTACCCGACATCGCGGCGAAAATGTGTATGAAGATCTTTGAGCTCATGACCATTGTCTTCAAAACCTTTCGGAATGTCCAAGCTCCATACATCTCCGCCCCTGGATTCGCTCAAGGCAACAAGGATTTAGTCTACGACATGAGCCAAACCCCCTTGGTCACTGTCATCTTTGCTTGGCATGCACGAATCAAGTACTTGCCCGCATGCTTCAAGCAAACATTTGAGGAAATGTTCTCTACTGGCTTCTGGGAATACAATTCCGAAATTTTCATTCCCAGACCCACACATTTGCTACATCTATTTGCAGTAGAACAAGCGATCCATGCAGATCAGTTACGTCTGCCACATCCGGACGTTCCAGGACCAATCGATTGGGATCGTATGATGACAGATTTGGCCAGAGGACTACGCTTACAAGAGCATCAGCTTGCCACTCAGGTTGTGGAATATTACATCCAACACTCCCAGCAACAAGGGTCTGTCAGGGACGACAGACGCGAGAGAGGGGGGGGTGTTGAGAGCAGTATGGGCACCCAAGGATTGACTAGACAAGGAAGCCAGGGCACCCAAGGATTGACTAGACAAGGAAGCCAACGGAGAGAGTCAGAACAAGGTGAAGGAGTAAGTAGACAAAGCAGTCGACGCAAATCTGGCAGATAGGCCCTTCAATTTTTCCAAATCTACATCTTTTAACAGTGATTCTTATCACTAACAATCATTGTAAATACCATTTCATATTTTTGTAGCTCCATTTTGTGCAAGCCAAGGAGTCCTTGAGCTTGAGGAGCCTTAGAAGTACCTACATATCAATTTTCATATTTTTTAGACTCCGTTTAAGCCCTCAAATTGGCCTTGGAACCTAATTTTTAACTAGGCCGGACACTAGGTCTAGACAGGGCCAAAACCTAGTCAAAAACTATAAAAAGAGCTAGAGAGCTCATTTTTGAGGTTAGATTGTAATTGAAACGAACTTGTAAGAGCTTTTGAAAGTAATCTAAAGAACTCCATTGATCCTCTCTCTTTGTCTTGCCTTGTGTGCGCGTGTGTGTGTATGTGTGTGCATGCTTGTGTGCTTCTCACTCACGCACTTGTGCCGCCACTTGCTCGAGGTCTTCATACCATCCTCACGTCTTCCCGGATTGACATTGAAGGAGGTGCTACTCATCATTGAGCTACATGCTATCTCTTGGAGATCTCATCTTCAAGAATGTATAGTTGTTTCCACCATAGAAGCACACTATGTTGCAGCAAGTGAGGCATGTAAGGAAGCATTGTGGCTTTCTCGTCTTGCTTGTGATATGGGTTTACCTCAACATGTACCTTGTTTGCTCAGTGATAGTCAAAGTGCCATTGCTTTGGCTAAGAATCTCGTCTATCATGCAAAGACCAAGCACATTGAGGTGAGGTATCACTTCATTAGAGATTGCTTAGCCATTGAGCGCATTATTCTTGAGAAGGTTCATACTTGAGATCATGTTGCAGATGCTTTAACTAAAGCTCTACCACAAGATAGCTTTCGACATTGTTGTCACTTGATGGGGGTTACTTGATTCATGATCTTACACAATCACTAGTATACTGTGTAACATGCCCATTAGGTGGGAGGTATAGCTTGTATACTTACACTCAATTATTCTTTATCATTCTTCATTTTCGCCCATAGTTACTTTGACCATATTGGCCTTTAGTAGGAGATTGTTATCGTTAGTGTCCATGTGAAAGGCCAAATGGCCACCAAACACTTTTGTATATGTTCTTTAATAAAACATATAGTGGCCTAGCTAGCCATAGACTATAAGTTCGATCGCATTTGTAACATCTAAGATGTCTGTGTTCGTTCTCCCTGTGTACTGTGTTTTTCTGCATATTTTGTAGCCTCTATGCAGAGTATCATGTGTGGCACTTGGAGCTCGATTTTCTACTTCGAAAATATCATCATGGAGCCCTCGAGAAGGGAGATCTCACTATGGTGCATCACCATCTAAATACTTCATTTTGAAAACTATCTTTACTTTGTGACTTTTATCGATGATTTTTCCATGCATGCATGGGTATATCCGTTGAAAGCAAAGTCCGAAGTGTTTATGTGCTTTAAAGAATTTTTGGTTTTGATTGAAAATCTATCAGCATGTAAAATGGGTACCCTCTCTTCTCATTGAGGGGGGGAATATATGTCTTCTGACTTTAATGCATTTTTGGCTGAACATGGGATAAAACATCAGAGTATAGTGCCATATACACCTCAACAAAATGGAGTTTTGCTGAACGGAAGAACATGTCACTCATGGAGATGGCGAGGTGTATGGTCAAGAGTCAGGCTTTACCACATAGTTTCTTGCTTGAGGTTGTCATGCATGCAGCATATGTGCTTAATAGGTGTCCCACTAAAGCACTTCAATCTATCAATCCATATGAGGCTTGGCATGGTCGCAAGCCATTTATTTCTCATCTGTGTGTTAATGGTTGTTTGGCATATGCATTACTACCTCAACAACATCGTCGGAAATTGGATGATAAAGTAGTGAAATGTATTTTTGTTGGATACAGTTTTGAAAGCAAAGGCTATCATCTATATCATCCATAGACTAAATGCATTTTGGTTAGCCGTGATGTTGTTTTTGTGGAATATGCTATTCAACCTTTACTTTCATGCATGAAGGAGACATCTATTAGCTCAAAGACATGTATGATACTTTGCTGCCTCTTTTTACAAGTGGACAGTCTAGTGCTGGTCCTAATGATGCAACTTTGCAGCCTTTGTAGGTTTCATGTGATGCTACAGATCATTCCATTTCTGATGCAGATTTACATGATGCACTTGTTGATGAGAGAGCTGATATTGAGGCTCTTTTGCATCAGATTGTTGTGCTATGGCTACCTCTCATCTCTACAATGAGAATGATCCTGTTTCATTTGATGAAGCACAAAATTCAAAAAATTGGATGGCTGCTATGAATATGATGGTAAATACCTTGTCTTTATGTGACTTGCCTCTTGGCAAGAAGGCCATTGGCACTAAGTGGGTATACAAGCTAAAGTGTAAGCCTGATGGGGCAGTTGATACATATAAGGCTAGGCTTGTTGGAAAGGGTTATGCACAAGAAAGAGGCATTGATTTTGATGAGACCTTTGCACCGACATGTCGAATGACTACTGTTCGTAGCATCTCTGCACTTGCAACTCATCATGCTTGGAATGTACATCAATTGGACATTAAACCATCATTTCTGAATGGTGACTTGCATGAAGGTGTATGTTTTCAGCCCTGTGGCTTTGTGCAAAAGGGCATGAAAATTAGGTGTGTAGGTTAAAGAAGGCATAACATGGTTTAAAGCAACTAGTGGTATGAAAAGATACATGCTTATCTGATTGTACATGGTTTTGAGAACACTCCAATTGAGAGAACCTTATATGTTACACGTGCAAATGATGTGCTTCTAATTATTGTTGTGTATGTTGATGACATGCTGCTCACTAGTCCTCATGAGAAGCATATTGCTGATTTTAAGGCTAATTTTCATGCCTCATTTGAGATGTCTGATTTGGGGCATTTGCATCATTATTTGGGCATTCAATTTATGCAAGTTGATGGCAGAATAGCTTTGTGTCAAATGAAATATATTGACATATTATTGCAACATTTTGGCCTTGAGGACTGTAAGCCTATTGCAACTCCTATGGAGACAAGATTATGATTGAGTCTTCATGATGCTGGAGATGCATTTGATGTTGTTCTCTATCAGCAGGCTGTTGGATGCTTGATTTACTTTTGCGTTACTCGGCCATATATTCATTTTGCTATCTCACAGATGAGCAGGTCTATGCATTGCACACATGTCAAGCATTGGTAAGTGATTAAGTGCATCTTTCACTACTTGAGTCTTACCCGGCTACTTGGATTGTTTTATCCCAAGGCGGGGATCACTATCACCAGATTTGCATGCTTTTCCTAACTCTGAGTGGGCTAGTTGCTCTGATTCTCATGTGCCCACTAGTGGCTTTGCTTCATGCTTGGTAGCTCATGCATATCTTGGTTGAGCAAGAAGCAGCCTATTGTGGCCACTTCTAGTTGTGGGTTGAGTATAGGGAAGCTTTCACAATGATAGTTGAGTGTGTGTGGCTCAGACACCTTATGGCTGATTTGGTTGTTGGTCAGTTTTCTGCCACCACCATCTTCCGTGATAATTAGAGCACATTAGCAGTTGCAAGGAACCCTCTTTTCCATGCTCCCACTAAGCACATTGAGGTGCATTATCATTATGTAAAGGAGAGGTTCTCTACTAGAGAGATTAACTTCACATACGTGCCCACACAGGAGAACATTGCAGACCTTTTCAGAAAGGCTTTGCCTAGAGAGAAGTTTGAAGCTTTCCACAAAGCTTTGGGCTTACTTCCTTTTGTGGATTGATTCAACATAGCTTGGCACTTGCTTATACATGAGTGCCACCTCGTTGTTCACTGCATCACTCACAGGGGGATTTGTTGATATATTTTGATAGTGAGGGGGATTTGTTGATATATTTTGATAGTGATGTGTGTGAACACTCTAAGACCACCAAAGCAGTTTTTTCCCTCTTTAGGATGTTTTCTTCCTCCGGTTTTTATATATGGCTATAGCCCTAATGGGTATCTTATCTTTGTACATTCTAGTGGTAATACATTTAGTATTGTGTTTTGTGATCCAAGCTTCTTCTTCTTCCTTGTGTTGTCCACGTGCTTCCACAAACCTGAAACTCCAACACTTATCTAAAGGACATTGGTCCTTGGATAGTGATGCAGTAGAGGAAGTTGTGGAACGAGATTCAGAACAAGAAGACGTCCCAAAACAGGAACAATTAGAAAAGGAGTTGAAGGATTTTTTTGAAAATTATCAACAAACACATTTTTAGAGTGAAGAAAGGAAAGTTCAAATACACCATGCTATGCTAAGAGTTTTATAACTTTCAAAGATCAGTAGCAGCCTATAAAAGGTGAAGGCAGTAGGCCTACATGAGCTTCTTGAGGAACCTACAATTTGAATTGATTTTGAAATATGTGAACATGTCATGTCATCCTTAGAAGAAGTGAAAAGAAGCATAGAGGCTCAATTTGTTTGCAAAGTTAAAAATTTGGAAAATTAAATTGTAAGCATCACAATCAAGGCAGAACACATCAAGGCTGCCCTACACTTCTACCCAATGGGAATCAAGATTGATGTCAGCTTTGTAAAAAAGAATTCAGCCACATATGAAGGATTCACAAAATTATGCGACTTCAAAGACAAAGCAAATGAGGAGTTGACCATCAGAATTTTTCTACAACTCCTATGTTTTCCAAGGCTATCCACGTACACTATGCCACATAAGCAAGTCACCCTTGTGATGCTAAACAACAAAGATAAAAATAAAACTCTTTAGAGTGGTGGACACGACACCTTATCTTCATGAGAAACTAAAGGAATCAACTAAGCATTGGGAACCCAAAAGATTCATGAATGGAGCCTAGTTGCTAACAAAGATTATTTACCATGAACTGGGCATTGAAGACAAGTTAAAGTTTGCTCCTGAAGCTCAAATATTCTGAGCGGCTGTGAGTGGTCAAAAGTCCACTTAGAATATTATCCATTAAAAAGACAAGGAGGAAAAGAAAATAAATGGTAATGGAAGTAGCACAACCCATCAAGAAAAGAAAAGTAGATTTGAGGAAGGTAGAATTGGAAGTAAGGGAGGTTACTAAGGAGGAATTAAAAGAAGAACAAAAGAAAGTACAAGTTGATACAAAACCACACCCTCCTGAGACTAGTAGTGAAAGATTATATCCCTATCTATTGCAAGGTGGTGATAAGAGAGCTTCTTATGAAGCCCATTATCAAAAGATGTTGGAAGAATTTTCTGACAAAGCAACATATTGGAACCAACAAGAAATGGAGCATTATGAAGAGTTTATGAACAAATGATGAGTGTAGAAATATAAGTAGTATTTGTCAAAAATGAAGTTGCCTCCTAGCATACTTAAGGAACTACATAGTCCACCTGAAACAAGGAACCTAGTCGTAGCAACACTCAAGACACCATGAAAAGAGACTAAGTGAAAGAGAAAAATCAAGGGGAAAAAGAAGAAATGCATATTGGAAAAGGGAGATGAAGAAGAAGATCAAGCTGGGGGATCAACCTTGATCTATAAAATTGAAAGTAACAAAGAAGAGAAGGTAATAATAGGACTAGTAGCAGTACTTCTTAAAGAAAAATTAGAATCAGTTACAGATACTGAAATTGAAGGGTTCTCATTGAGATCAATCCCCAACACTCCTATCAAACTAGTTCCCACTCAAATACAAAGTACGAAAGATCCGGAGAAAAAAGTAGAAACAAATAAAGAAAGCACTTCTAGGGAAATAGAAACTATTTTGGAAGAAAAAGAATTTGGAGTATGCCTCATCCAGGACTATCAAAAAGAGAAGAGGGAAGCTTCCAAAGAAAACACTAGTCACTATAAAGAAGAATTAGATAAAGTTACAATAGTCACAAAAGAGGAGACAATTGAAGAAGGTGGTGTGGTGATGAGCCACATTACAATGGAAAGACTAGACTTAAAAGAAGCAAAATAGGGTGCTATGATGGAAGGATTAGAAGAGAAAGAAGTAGAAAAGGAGGACTGAATACATGATACAAAAGCAAAAATTCAAGAGGTATTGAATGACATTAAAAAAGATTACTCAAATTTAGATGTGGAAATGAAAGATGTACCGAGCATAGAACAAGAAGATTCAGAGGCAACCCAAAAACAAGAGAAGCAGCATGAATAATTCACCAACATACAAGTAGAAGATGATAGGGAAGAAACATATAAAAATTTTGAGTTAGGGGAATCAAATGAAGATGACCAGAGCAACAAACAAATAAAAGTAAAGCAACAAGAATCTACCATAGGAATAGAGAGAATTCCCAAAGATATTAGAGGATTATGTCAGATCAATATGAGGTTTATGAAGAAGATCCAAGATATGTAGAGCAATTGGATGAGGAATCAGATGAATTTATACAATAGTTGCTCACAAACAAAGAAGCTAGGATGTGTGTGTGTGAGAAAGATACATGATCAATATGAAAATAAAATTGTTAGATTTGCTCTAGAGAATGGAGTAAGCCTACATGAGCATCATTAGGTGGTAGGAAGCCTAGGAATACCATTCTATATGGTATTGGAAAGTATAAAATACTATTCGACTGCCAAGGTAGGTGTTCCACAAAATGCACACCTAGGACATCATGAGGACTTGGTTATTACAAAAGATTTATTTGAAAAATCCAATCCTTCATGGAGGAATAGGTCGTTGGACAAAAATAAATATTGCAAAAAAATATGGAAGGAAGCTCTAGTACAATTAAAAATAAATCTAACTTTTTGTCCAATAACAAGAAGAAGAGATTGTGCCACCTTTTGAAGAGAAATGAAGGACAAATCCCAGCAAAGTGGCTGAATTTTCCAAAGATTACCGGACCTAAAAAAGGAGCTTGGCCAACCAAGAACTACATGCTTACTATTGCTAAATAATTGATAGAAAGCTTAAAAGATGTCAATGAATCTACCTATATATTATTAGTTAGGGTTTTGAAACTAATCATCACTTGTATAGAAACCTTACTGATATGGATGTAAGAACCATTAACTATATAGGTTTTAAATCACCCTCAAATGCACTCCTTTTTTATTTGAGTGAAACCCATAACATAGTATGTTTGATGGCATATTATAGCAGAATTGTCTTTATGGGAAGCCACTATGTACAAATATTTGAAGATGCATTAGGCCATGGATTTTTTGAAAGAGAGTACGAAGTTTTTGGAAAACTCTCACTTGTAATGATAGCTAGATTGATAGCATATGAAGCGGCTTATACAAAATACTTAAAGAAGGATGTTATAGACAAACTCATTGCAACTGTAAAGTGAAGAAAGTGTCTTTTTAAAATGGTCAATGGCTTAGACATCATAGAAAGGTTCATGATCTAGTTGCTCATGTTATTAGCAAAAGAAGAAATCGTAATAATATATGCTACCACATTTTTGTCAAGGATGGAAAAAGGCAAGGAGGGGAAGGTTGTTGAAAGAACACCTTTTTGACAGAAAATTGTTTTGAGAAATTGTAATTTTGTAATATAGAAAGTTCCAATGGATGTAAAAATAAGGATGACTCTTCCTCATGAATAGAAGTAACTTATGTAATTCTTTAAAAATTTTTAGAGCTCTGAAGTGAGTAGAAAATTAGATTAGAAGCCTAGAGTGTCGGAACATCAAGATTTCATTATGCTTGAGGTGGACATGATCTTCATCAAATCCATCATTTGAATGATACTACATATACTCCTTGTAGAGTTTTATTTGCATTCATTTATTGTATTGAGAGTTTGATCACAGGATCACCTTCTTATCTAATTTCCAGAGTATTTATCTTTGTAAAAGGAAAGAGTAAAAGGCCTAAAAGCCACGAGTTACAAGTAGTTGGGATTGATTCTCAATAAATCAATCAAAAAGTAGATATGACTTTAACTTTCTCTTTTCCTAGATTATAGGAAAAGATTCCAATAAATCTAAACTATCAGACCTGCCTAATTTTGAATTCAAATTCATGAAGAAAAGCTATGGTCATATCCTCAAGAGTCTATATAAAGACTCAAAAATATCTGTACATTAAGTAGATTGCTTATTTGAAGCAATACATATACTCTTTGATCATTGCTTGATGCCATTTCTATTCTCTACTTCTTCTTCCTCAGACTCACTCAACTTGTAGAGATTGCTTCTCTCTCTAGAGACCTCCAAATCTAGTGTTTAAGCATTTATTGAAAAGGTATAAATGTCTACTTTATGTTAAATATTTTCAATTCATTTGGTTAGTTATTTTTCAGAGAAATTCAATTTTTTGTCTTGGGGTCATTCTCTACACATCCCTAAAAAAACACAATGATACTAGTTCAGTTGTAAGGTGATTGCCCCTTCTATAGTTGTTATACATTAGGGCTTTTATGCATTATAACAATCCAAACCTATGTATGACACTCCCTTAAGAGGCATTTTTCTAGTTATTATTGTGTTGGCTGCTCTCAGTGTTTGAAGTCACAACTTCCATCCATTTTTAGAAGGTTTTTTGTGAGCTGATCAAGGTGCAAGTTATCTGTTTTGCATCAGCTTGTTCTTGTTGATGTTCCAAAGTACCTATTGGGTTTTATTGCATTAAACACAACCCTACAAGTTCTACGTTACATATCCAAAGAGCTAGCACTGGTCGTATGCTATTTTGTTAGAACAACTTCACCACTTGGCAACTCAACTTTCCAAGCTTCTCGAACTTTCTTTCAGTGGTATCAAAACAACTTCAAGATCAGAGATGTTTTCCATCAATGATTGAGAATCTTGATAGAAACAATTATGCTTCTTCACAAATCAAAATGGGGGCTTATTTGCAAGTAAGAAACCTAAATAGGATTGTATCAGATGATGAACCAATGCCAATTCCAAGATCCAAAGGAGGATCTACTCAAGAGGAGAGAGATAGGCTCACACTTGGTGTGCAAGGGATGCTCAAGCAAGGTCATACATACTCAACTTTATCTCTATTTTTCTATTACCACATATTAGAGGATGCAAGACATCTCAAGAGACTTGGATGCTCTAGAGACGTTCTTTTTTGCTAGTACAAAGGTGAGGAGCTCCAGTTCAAGGCAAGGAGTGGTGGCAGCAAAGGAGATGTTGCATTCACAACAAATGCCAAAGGAAGCGAAATGAACTCTTCAAAAGATGGAGAAAAAAAGAAGAACGACAAAAAGAAGTTCAAGGGAGAGTGTTTCCACTTCAAGAAGAAAGGACATAGAATCCAAGATTGTCACATCAAGAAGGTACAAGAGAAGAATGGCTCTTCAAAAGTTGGCAAGGGCAAGGAGTCTACCAAC
Organism: Ceratopteris richardii; assembly: GCA_020310875.1. NCBI lineage: Eukaryota > Viridiplantae > Streptophyta > Polypodiopsida > Polypodiales > Pteridaceae > Ceratopteris > Ceratopteris richardii. Next base: position 38,598,744 of record CM035432.1, on the reverse strand, counting down.
ACATCAAAAATACAGCTTGATTTATTTGTTATGATAGAGAAGGTATGCTCCTTGGCTAAAGATTCAGGAACAAATGATTCATGAGTGTTGGACAATGGTGCATCTCATCACATGATGAGCAAAAAAGAACTTTACAATTCCTTATAGCCTCTAAAGGAACCCATCACGATAAAGGTAGGCAACAATGCAAGATGTCCTACAAAGGGTGAAGGTATGGTTTCTTTCATTAACTCTAATGGGGATATCAAAAAGCTTTCAAATGTGTTGTATGTTCCACAAACCAAATGAAATATACTTTTGGTAACTTTTATGATTGATCAAGGTCATCAAGTATCTTTTAGTAAGATAGGAGCTAGGATTATGGACAATAACAACAACATTATTGGGAATGGCATAAGGAGGAACAACTTGTATGAATTGTGTGCTCCTACAACCACTACAAGTGTGGGCACAAGTAAGCTATGGCATGAGAGATTCAACCACATTGGATACCCTATACTGAAGGAGATGCATCGTAGGGGTATGGTTGCACATGTGCCATCGATTGCAGAAATGAAGGAACCATGTGGAGCTTGCATGATGGGAAAGCAACAGAGGAAGGCATTTCTACAAGAAAGCAAGAATAGAGCAAGCTATCCTCTAGAGTTGGTGCATGTTGACTTGTGTGGAAAAATGCCTACACAAGCCTTGGGTGGATCTTTCTACTTCATGTTACTTGTCAATGACTATAGTAGGAAGATGCACGTGTACTTCCTTCGCAATAAGGCTCAAGCTTTTGGTAATTTTAAAGAATGTCTTGAGCTTGTTGAAACTGAAATAGGGAAGAAGACGAAGAAATTCAGGATAGAGGTCAGTGGTGAGTTCACATCAACAGAGTTTGAAGATTTCTACAAGAGTAAAGGAATCAAGCATCAACTCAGAGTGACACATAGCCCCCAACAAAACGATGTTGTATAAAATCGGAATCAAACCATCATGGAGATTGAAAGGTGCATGTTGAAGGGAAAGGGTTTGCCTAATCAATTTTGGATAGGGGCTATCAACATTGTTGTCTACATCTTGAATCAAAGCTACACCAAGGCACTTGATGGAAAGACTCCACAAGAAGCCTACACTAGTAAAAAGCCTTCCGTTTCCCCTTTAAAAGTGTTTTGAAGTGAATGTTATGTACATGTTCTAGATAGGGAGAGAAACAAGCTTCAACAAAAAAGCATCAAATTTATCTTCCTAGGGTACAGTGAAGATAAGAAGGCTTATAAGCTTTATGACCCTAAGGCTAAGAAGATCATGGCAAGTCGCGATGTAGTGTTCAAGGGGAGCAACCACATCCAATGTAGGAGGAAAAGAGAGCTTCCACTTTATCATCAGGCAAAGGGGCAATCCATTATGAACCTTGCCCAAGAGCTATCCCTTCTACACAAGAGAAGGAAGCATCATCTTTAGATGATGAGTATGAAAGTCACCAACGTGTCATCACCCAAGTGGAAAAGCCATTGCCACGAGGGGTAAGGCAACTCTATGATTCTACAAACCCCATCCCACAGTCACTAGAATAGGTTGCAGATGGACCGAGGTGATCATAGAGAATAATGGAATAAATATGGGCAAGTGCCCATATTGTAAACATAGCCTTGATGGCTGATCTCATTCAAGGACAAGTAAAGGAACCAAGCAATGTGGAAGAGGCACTTCGTGATCCGAATTGGAGGGCTACCATGCAAGCAAAATACAACAATATCATAAACAATGGAACTTGGGAGCTAGTGGATCGACCCCTTGAGCATAAATTCTTTGGCATCAAGTGGGTCTAGAAGCTAAAATACAAGGCTGATGGTATTCTTGAAAAGTATAAAGCAAGAATTTTTGCACAGGACTACTCACAAGTTGAAGACATTGACTTTTGTGAATCATTTGCCCTGATTGCAAGGATGACTACTATCCAAGTAGTACTAGGTGTGGCTGCACATACGCATTGGCCAATCTATCACATGGATGTCAAATCAACATTCTTGAATGGAGACCTCAAGGAGGAGGTAAATATGTCCCAACAACCAAGGTTTGAGGCTCCCCATTTAGAGAACAAGGTACGTAAGCTAAAGAAGGCATTATATGGGATAAAACAAGCCCCTAGATCAAAGACGACCTTGTGATTATGTATAGTGTGTTGGGGTTCGATAACACAAATCTACTGACTTAGATAATTCACTCTCTTGAACACTTTCTATCGCAGAGATATTCTCACAAACAACACAATTACTCAGATAGCGAATTTTTGATTTAACATACTTAGATGAGTAAAATGCAAGAATAGAACATTTAGGATAGAGACAGGAACAATATAAGCATTGTGCAAATGAACAAGAAAATATTACTTCACGATTGTCTTCAAAATACAGATATTTGGCGTGTCTGAAGTACAATTTTGGCCTCTGCCTGATAGAATACGTCAGGTCTGAGTCCTTTTAGCGTGCAAAATCACATAAACAAAATATTTTCCACTTCTCTAGGCTTTTCATCTTCTTTAGACGCTTCTTCTATCCTTACTTATCCTCGAAAAAAAAATTACAATGATCTCTCACATGACACCTTAACTATCTTATAACTATTTCTTTTTTAAAATATCTGATTGACAAAAATATGGACTCAACAACTTGCAAGTCTGCAACATTCTAATTCAGAAACCTTTAGCAATCTGACTTAGTACTTATTATTGCACTTTCTCTCCCCTCAACACTTGGCACTACCTGATGGGGGATTTTTTCCAAAAATCAGACTTGAATTCATGATCACTTGATCATAGACAATAAGACTAAATTCTTTGTTGAAATCTTTTTGCTAAACTTCCTCTGCAACCTTGATATTTTCTTGAACTTGATCTGCTTCAACTTGCATATCTTCTTGCTCCATAATCTTTTGTGAAACTACCTTTTCCTGATGATGAACTAGATCATCCAACTCTTTATCCAAAGTGTCATGAACAATCTACTCTTTCAATTCCGCAATCTGCTGTAATAATGCTTGCTTCTCATTTTCATGCTGGTCAACCATGCAACAACTGACACTCATATATTGATATAAATCCATCTCTCATCTACTCAAATGGATACTTGATAACTACTTGAGGATCATCATATCCATTTTGAACATAACACTGCATCCATTTTTGAATGAATTCATACATGTCATCCAACTTCTGGTGCATCTCTAACACTTTTGCACTAACTTTAGGATTTGATTGAGACACCTAATGTACCGAAGCCTTATCCACCACAACTTTTAGCACAAGTTCCAACTTGCATTTTTTGGATAGTTTAAAGCTTCTACCCACCATCTTGGGCTACTCTATATCTTTGGATACATTCATTGGTGTTTCATGAAAACTTACTCCTTTAGAAGTTTTGCCCTTCAACTTCTATACCACCAAATCAAATTCCTCTACCTTGTATCTAGTATGTTTCATCTAGTTGCTCTTCCTCTCTAACACTATCTTGATCCTTCTTCTTAATCATTGGAGAACCAATCTGTTGTTCCTGTATAGTGGGCCAGACAACCTCATTTCTTTCAACCTTTTGTACAAATTGAAATGTCGCTTCAAGATAAGCTGCCAATCTACTATTGGATTGTGTCTTGCATTTATTCAAAGAGAATATTTCACTGTACATTCTATCAAATACCTAGTGAGGAAAACTTACACTTTCCACTTTTTTTGCCCAACATAATGGTGCAAAATTATCCTTGGACATATAATCGTATTTTACTATAAAGCACAACCTCTAGAGATACCATTTAAGCTATTCTCTACATGGATAAGATGCATTCTTCAACATGTAATAATGCCAACCTCCTTCTCATGGAACAAATTCCTTTTTCAATGCCTCCTCAAAATGTTTAGGCACAATCGGGTCCTTGAGAATGGGTAATTTAAAAACCTCTGTAATTAGTTATGGAGAAAACTTTACCTGTGGAGATAATTGCCCTTTAGTTTTTCTGATGATGTCCACTTGACTCTTCGCATAGTATTTGAGTCTCCAACTTGCCCAAGGTAGCAATGCAAACTCGAGAAAAGAAATATGCTGTAACTAGATAACATTCAATGGTGCGCTCACCTCAATTCTACTTTAAAATCAGTGAAGGGCTCCATAAGCGATTGTGTTAATTTTCTTGCTGATGTCAGAGTCTGAGTGTCCTCTTCTTCCTCCTATGACAAATTGTCACTCTCATCTGTAGACGATTCCTCTTTATGGGCCATGACTTCTCTCCTACGTGCTTTGCCCCTCATTGTTGGCGTATCACTACTCAGAATTATAGAAGCAAGACTAATCAATTTTCTATTGCTCATGTACAAACACACTTGAAATGCAAGACTCCACTATGAAAACTCGAATCCAACATCAAATAATCGTACGACACTACTATTCACACACATGACACCAGCTTTGCATGATTCATAATGTCAATCAAAATTTTCACATAATGATTTGAATTCTACCCACAAATCAATGCAATGATTTAAAATATTTTTTCACCTTCCCTTTTCCATTGACTGATTTCCGATGACAAGTAATTCGATATAGGACCATCCACTCAAAGAAACACCAATTCAGTATTTTCCAAGTGAACAAAGTTTGATTGAGAAAAACCCGAATGAGTAGGATCTGATTGAGTAGCTTCTGACATACTAAGTGTTGGAGTTAGATGTCTGCGGAAGCACGCGAATAGCACAAGGAAGAAGAAGAAGCTTGGAGCACGACACACAATACTGAATGTATTACTAGAGAATGTACAAAGATAAGTATCCCATTAGGGCAATAGGCATATATACAAGCCGAGGGAAAAAACCTCCTAAAGAGGGAAAAAAGTGCCCCGATGGTCCTAATGTGTTCACACACATCACCACCTAAATATATCAAGAAATCCCCCTTGGGAGTGATGCAGTGAACAAGGAGTTGGCACTCATGTATAAGGAAGTGCCAAGCTATGTGGAAATCACTCCACAAAAGGAAGTAAGCCCAAAGCTTTGCAGAAAGCTTCAAACTTCTCCCTAGGCAGAGCCTTTGTTGAAGCTCAAAGTCAAGGACAAAGCATGGAAGCACATCAAAAGGTAGACACACAAGGAAAGGGAGCAAGTAGGGAGCTCCAAGAAGTGTATGTCAAATTTTCAGAAGAATCCCCTACAAAAATAGTGATTTTCATCACTAAAAACCATTGTAAATACCATTATCTATTTTTATAACTCCATTTTGTTCAAGCCGAGGAGTCCTCGAGCTTGAGGAGTATTAGAAGTACCATCGTACCAATTTTCATAATTTTTAGACTTCGTTTGAGCCCTCAAATAAGCCCTGGAACCTAATTTTTAACTAGGCCGGACACTAGGTCTGGACAGGGCCAAAACTAGTAAAAAAACTATAAAAAGAGCTAGAGAGCTCATTTTTGGGGTTAGCTTGTTGGAGAATAGAACTTTTGTAAGAGAACTCTTTGGCAATCTAAGCTTTCCATTGTTCCTCTCTTTGATCTTACTTTGTGCGCGTGTGTGTGTATGTGTGTGCATGTTTGTGTGCTTTCACTCACGCACTTGTGCCTTCACTTGCTCGTGGTCTTCATACCGGTCCTCACGTCTCCGCGGATTGACAAGTAAAGGAGGTGGTGCTTACGCTTGAGCTACACCAAATTTTGGCGCCGTTGCCGGGGAGAGAGCTTCGAGGACGAGCGTTGTGATGGTAAGATCGTAGATTTGCGACGTTGGAAGGTAAAAAAAACTGTCATTTCAGTTCATTTTCTATTTTTTCCTCTTCATCTTCATCATCATCATCATCTCCACCTTCTTCGATCTTCTTCTTCATAGACATTTCTTGTTTTTTAGTGCATTTTCACCATCTTCATACCATTTTTCATGCATTATTGTGTGGGAAGGAGTTAGGAGGAGCAAGGGAGAGCAAGCGCTGTGTTTTTTTCATGATTTTCTGCTCATACGGAGCTCGCCATAGCCGGCGCTCATAAATTTGAATTTCCCGCCAAAAAACGCGATTCTGTGAAAATTCAAAATTTTTTGAAAAATCACGATTTTCTGTTTTCCTGCCTAAAAGTTGGCTGAAAAAATCACGATTCTGTGGTCATTCTTAGAATTGCGATTCTGTGATTGAGCTCAAAATCGCGATTCTCACAAATCACGATTTTCAGCCAAAAAAATGCGATTCTGAGAATCACGATGTTGTGAAAACACGATTCTGTGAAAACACGATTCTCTAAAACACGATTTTATGAAAACACGATTCTCTGTTGACAATCGCGATTTTATGTCAAAAAAACACGATTCTGAGAACCACGATTTGTGAAAAATACGATTTTGTGAATCACGATTCTCTGAGTCAAAATCGCGATTTTCAAAAACACGATTTTGTGCTCAACATCGCGATTTTCAAAAACACGATTTTGTGCTCAACATCGCGATTTTCATGTCAAAAACATGATTCTGAGAAAATACGACTTTCAGCGGGCTCAAAATCCCGATTCTCACAAATCACGATTTTCAGCCAAAAACACGATTTTGTGAAAAAGGCGATTCTGTGAAAACACGAATTTTCGCTCAAAATCGCGATTTTCAAAAACACGATTTTGTGCTCAATATCGCGATTTTCATGTAAAAAACACGATTTTGAGAACCACGATTTTGTGAAAAATACGATTTTGTGAATCACGATTCTCAGAGTCAAAATTGCGATTTTCAAAAACACGATTTTGTGCTCAACGTCGCGATTTTCAAAAACACGATTTTGTGCTCAACATCGCGATTTTCATGTCAAAAACACGATTCTGAGAAAATACGATTTTCAGCGGGCTCAAAATCGCGATTCTCACAAATCATGATTTTTAGCCAAAAACACGATTTTGTGAATCACGATTCTCTGAGTCAAAATCGCGATTTTCAAAAACATGATTTTGTGCTCAAGATCGCGATTTTCAAAAAACACAATTTTGTGCTCAACATCGCGATTTTCAAAAACATGATTTTGTGCTCAACATCACGATTTTCTGAGTTCACAGCATCGCGATTCTCTGAAATTCACAAAATCGCGATTCTCTGAAAGTTCACAAAATCGCGATTTTCTCCAAAGGTCCTGTTTGCCTGTTTTGACCCCGTGGAGCCTGATTTGACATAAATTTTTCATCCAGAGTCCATTTTTTGAGCTCTATAGCTCGTTGGAAACTCGTTTCAAATCCTACACGATATCAACTGTTTTTTTCAAGAATAACGCGTTGATTTTGAGTTAGGATAATTTGAAGTTGACCCTCAAGTGGGACTAGGGAACCAAGGGGACTCCAAAGAATTTTGAACCATACCAAAGGGAAAATTTGGACTCTTGACTAAAGCTTATGAACCTGAGATCTGGTAGACACTTAGGCAAGGATAAACAAAGCATTAGATCTTCTGAGGCTAGTGTCAACCATACATCCAAGTCTTGGGCACAACAACTAAGTGGTCATCTTTTACTAAGTTCAGACACAAGTGATTCAGAAATGTCTTTTAGTATGGGAAAACCTGTAGGTGGCTCAGGGACTGCCCATCTACAAACACCAGAAGGTCCCTATAAGACACAATTGGAATATATTCGGACCAACCAATTAGGTGCTCGCATCTATGAGGATGGTCTGAGGCGATCAGTGGTCCAACTCAAAAATCCAGATCAATCCTTTGGACTTGAACACCCGGTGGTCAAGTTCGAAGAGGGTTCATACATTGATAAGGAAGGAACCATGTATGTGGTCACCAACCTACCAGATAGGACTGATGAGTTTGGAAATGTCATTCCTGAGAATGAAATAGGAGACCTAGAACAAGGAAATGTAGGACAAGGACCCCAGACTCCTAGAGGTAAGTCAGTTTTGACCCGAGTGATCACTCCAGACTGGATCCCTCAAGATAACAAAAGCATAGAACTATTTTTGAATAGAGAAACAGAGGAAGCCTTTTGGAGATTCAAGCTAGATCAACCTAGCCAATTGGGCATAGTCATCATCTACGAGTTCAAGGATCCAGAGATACCAGGCAAAGTTGTCTACCTGGATAACACATCAGAGAAAATTTTCTTGGTAACAGAACATGATAGACATGCATATACTTGGAAGAATGAATTGATTTTCCCCCCACCAAGATCCAATGTTTCCCATGGCCTCCAAGGAGTAGGATCATCCCACGCTCATGAAGCCCAGAGAGAAAGAACTAGAGAGAGACCTGAGGTAAGTTTTGCACACACCGTGGGCAGGAATAGATCAGGATTTGAAAATGAAAGACCTGAAAGAGAGAGACATCAAGCACATAGGCAAAAAAGAGATGAACATGATTTTCCATTGCCTAGACCCCGAGAGCACCCAAGAACCCTTAGACCCACTCAAGTGATCAAGGCAATGAAGAATTATTTTGACGGGTCAGGAGATCCTTATGATCATGTGGCCGAGTTCAAACAAGTGTTAAGAGCTGAACAAGTTGAGGATTTATTCACCCAATATGAGGCATTTGGTTTGACTCTTAAGGGCACTGCCTTGGCTTGGTTTCAACCATTGAGTAGTCGCAACTATCGCGATATAGGTCAGCTGCTAGACGAATTCATTGTAGAATTTTCCAAGAGTGGTATCAGGCATAACACATCATCCTTGATCCACAGTTTCAAGCAGACACCCCAAGAAATAGTGCGACTAGCAGGTAGAAGGTTCAGACAGTACCTAGAAAGATGCCCTGCTCCCGAGTTACCCACACCATCCAAACAAGTGGCTTTGTTCTTAGATGGCTTACTGAGCACAAAGTTAAGATCATATGTGTACTTGAAAGAGCCTAGATCCATAGAAGAGTGCGTGCGGACGTGCATTGACATAGAAGATAACTTGGGTGAGGAGTTAGGATTGTCCAAACTCTATAAGGATTCTGATAGTTCTACTAGTCATACTTCAAAAATCTCCACGGAAATAGAGGATATAGCTGAGCAAGTTGCCAAGAAGCTGGGAGTCCGAAATAAACAAACACAGAGAGTGACTCCATTGAATCGGTGTTATACTTGCGGAGGCGACCACATGGGTAATGTATGCCCATTGCACAACCAGAACACGAGAGAAAGGAATGCTCCATATTGCACTATTGAGAGAAAATATACGAACCACACGGCTCAAGATTGTCCCTATAATAGGCAGGCTGTTAGATAGAATTATCAGCAACCTTACCCACAAGGTAGGTATCAGAACCAATACCAACAGCCATATTATAGACCACAACAGCAATATCAGGCACCATATAGGCCACAACCTGTCTTGGGAAACCAACCTCCAACTCCTGCCAACGTGATTCCAGTCAAATATGCTGTGGGAGAGGAAAATCCAAATAGAGCATTGGTGCCCCTAACCCCATTGATACCAGATAATGATTCTCATGCTCATAGTTCAGACTACTCCCATGAAGGTAGTCCACATGCGTATTACACAAAGTCACCTGAACATAGTGAGATTTACTCGTATCAATATGAGACACCACCTATGGAGCAAAATTGGGAGCCAGAATACTCCAATGTCATGTACACAAATCCTAACCCTAGGCCCCAATTGAGACAAATGAGACCACAAGCCCCTAGAGGATCTTGTTTTAGATGTCAAGGTGATCATTTCATTCGTGACTGTCCCCACCCACCATCTCCGAGTCAAGGACAGGCTATCACAATACAGGCTTTTTGCCCTGATTGTGGCAAAGACCATCTCCCTAGAGATTGTCCAAGAAACCCCTCCAGTGCACCCAAGATTACACCCATTAATGTGGTAGGCTTAGTGGCGGATTCAAGTTCAAGTAGCAGTAATGTGGCACCTGTACAGGCAGTTACTAGGGCACAAGCATTAAAACAAGATAAACCAGCAGAGCAATCGGAGTCGAGTGAATCAGGAGAGCTGAGTAAGAGGAAAACAAGAACATGGAAGGATACCAGAGAAAAGGCCAATCGTAAGTGGAATAAAAAGTTATCGGAACTAGAAGAAAGCTTGAAAGACGCAAAAACAAAAATAGAAGACATTGCATCTCAAAACCCCTCGCATGCCGAAACTCCATCCATTCCACCTCATCGCACCCCACCACCCATTGTAAATAGACCGCAACTAGGGTCTGTTCTTGCAGATCCAACCCTTGAAGGCTTGGACATGATGTTCAAGGCCTACCAGGCTCGACTTCAAGAAGGGCCTACAGCTGCAAACCTAGACAAGAGTTACCCTAGAGCTGACTTAGAGATTGAACGGATGAAAATGTGCATGAAAATGGTAGAACAAGCTCAAGCTATACTTGAGACTAGTCAAAAGTTCAATCAGACAAACTCTGTCAAAGCGGATTTGCATTTCCAGGGCTTACTAGAACGATTAGAGCAGTTGGTAAACAAACCACAAGTTTCTTTACCTCCACAGGCTTATGTTCCTAATTCCACGGATCGAGGAATACCTCCTTCAATTCAACAGTACTCTCAAGAGTTCTTGCGGGAAATACAAGAAGAGAAATGGGCCAAGGAGAAGGGTAATTCCCCTCCTATTCCTGAGATTGATGATCTTCATGATCAATTTCCCCAAGACATTCCATCTATCTACGGAGATGAAGTAGAACAACAAGAAGACGAAAGGTTAGATTTTGAATCTAATACCTTAGAAGAACTGCCTCAATTTCCAAGCCCATGGGAATCTGAATCTCTCCAGATTAGAGCTCCCACAATACTAGTAAGAAATGAAGACTCAGTGGTTCCAAGGAACACGGATGTCATGAAGAACACTAAGGTTCAGTGTCATCTCACTGTAGAAGAGCTGCTCAAAGCAAAACCTGAGCTTTGGAATCATGTGAAGGATCAGGTTCCAGAACTTGATTCCAACATGCCAAAAACAGGCTCCAAGCAAAGGGTACAAGAGATACCTCTAGACAAAATAGGGGACATGTGTGAGGGTGAAGAAGGTAATACTTATCTTCCAATCAACTACCAAGGTTACAAAACCAAAGCAATCATAGATTCAGGTGCTGGTGTTGCTATTGCGACCACCTCCTTGTGGAAGCAATGGGGCAAGCCCACATTAAGACCAACTAGAATGAAGCTTCAAATGGCTGATGGTCATTTTGAAAGACCTCTCGGATTGCTAGAAGGGATAACTCTAACCACTTGTGGTGTAGAGTTTGAGCACACATTTGCTATATGTGACTTTAAGAAAAATAATGTCTATGAGATGATCCTAGGAAGACCCTTCCTACGACAATTGCAAATAGTACAGGATTGGGGAACTAACTCCTTGTACTTACAGCACTTAGGGGTCACCAACAAGGTCAATTTGAAGGATTACACCTTCAGAGATGTACCACCCCTACAGTGGAATTCTATCCACAAAGCGAAAGAAGATTCCATCTCTGTGCATTCTGAAAGTTCACCTGATCCATCATGGCTGCATGAAGATACTCATTTGTGGATGTGCAAGGTCACAAAGGAAGAGGAAAAACGTTTAAAGGCAAGAGAAGAAGGAACTTCGCTAGGAGATAGACCAGTTAGAGACCCAGCCTACACACCGATGATCTTTCCAGATGAGGAGTTTGAGCCTCATGGCTGGCCAGAAATCTTAGCCACCATGGACATTGGTGTCAATGAGGAACAGTGGACACCTCATTGTGATGAGGAGGGTTATGATATCTCAGTGTTCATGTGTCAGCCCTTGCTAGAAGAATGTGACCCTAGTGATGTCATAGAAGAAGAAGAGAATGACGATGATCTAGAGTCTATTGTGATGGATAGTTGCTTTAACTCAGAGCAGCACTATCTAGAAGATATAGGAGTGTTCACCCAGAAAGAAGAAGAACCTCTCACAAGTATTAAGACACTAAATTCAAAGGATGGAAGTGAGAGCAGTCAAAAGAAAAAGAAAAGAAAAGCAGTGAAACAAGAAGAGGAGGAATCATTGTTTGAAGTACCAGAAAACTTCAAGAAATATGAAGTTGACGACCGCAAAATTTTGGTACGAATGCCTAAGAGAGAGGCCATCATAGGAGAATCATATGATAATAAAGAAAAGACCAAGAAGATTGTAGTGACCATCGAAGAGAACGAAGAGAGATGCACATATATAGGAGATGACCTAAGTGCAAGAGAAGAAATGGAGCTCGTAGCTCTATTAAGGGAATATAGGGATGTGTTTGCATGGCACTATAGAGACTTGAAAGGGGTAGATCCAAGAATTTGCTCTCATACTATCCCCATGACTGCTGATGCTAAGCCCACCAAACAGAAGCCCTACACATATAATGATACCTATGCAGCCAAAATAAAAGAAGAAATTGATAGGTTGATTGAAGCTGGATTCATCTATGAGATTGAGCATACCGAATGGGTGTCCCCCATTGTTGTGGTACCCAAGAAGAACGGGAAGTTGCGATGTGTATTAACCTTAAAAAAGTTAATGCCGCTACGATTAGAGATAGTTATCCACTTCCAATCACAGAACACCTTTTGGAGCGTGTTGCAGGCAAGGAAGTTTATAGCTTCCTTGATGGATTTTCAGGTTACAATCAAGTAGCCATTGCCCCAGAAGATCAACACAAAACAGCTTTTGCTACAGAGTGGGGAATCTTTGCATTTCGTGTGATGCCATTTGGGCTCACCAATGCACCTGCAACATTCCAAAGGCTCATGTGTCATGTCTTCAAAGAGTTCTTGTGAAAGAGCTTAGAAGTGTATGTGGATGACTTATGTGCTCATTCCCAAGAAAGAAGGTTTCACATCCCTAAGCTCAGACAAATCTTCAACAAGTGTAGAGAATATCGAGTGTGTCTGAACCCAGAAAAGTGTGTTTATGGTGCGTCAAGGTAAAATCTTAGGTCATATTGTTTCTAAGAATGGAATCTCAACAGATGAAGATAAGGTACGAACCATAGCAGAGCTACCAAGGCCAAGGAATGTTAAAGAGGTACAAGCCTTTATGGGCCATTGTGGATACTACCGTAGGTTTATCCACATGTACGCGATCATAGCTAGACCCCTTTATGCCTTGTTGTCTAATTTTGAGTGGAACGACGAATGCGAGAATTCTTTCAACGAACTGAAGAAACGTTTGTGCACGGCACCAATACTCACCACTCCTGATTGGAATAAACCATTCCATGTCCATGTGGATGCATCCAATCATGCCATAGGATGTGTGCTTGCACAACCCACAAGTGAAGGAAACTTAGATTTGCCCATAGCATATGCTAGTAGACAGCTCACTACAGCTGAACGGAACTATACCACAACTGAGCGAGAGGGCTTAGGCATGGTATATGCTGTGAAGAAGTTTAGACACTATTTATTGGCCAACAAGTTCAAGTTTTTCACTGATCATCAAGCTTTGTAATATGGACGCTTAGTAAGATGGTTCCTCTTACTAATGGAATATGACTTTGAAGTTGTTGTCAGGAAAGGTAGAACCCACCGTCGGGCAGATAACCTTTCTCGCATCACTTCAGGAGAGTCACCGCAAGGAGTGTCTGACGAATTACCCAATGCTTATCTGTTCAATTTAGAAGTTGTTCCTAAATGGGCAAATAAGTTGGTACCAGTCCTAACCTTTGGCCCTACAAATAAGAATGTGAAAACATCACAAGAAGAAATTGTAAAATCACAAAAATATCACATATTAGCAGGAAGCATGTACAAACAAGATACTGAGGGTGTATTAGCTTGTTGTGTGGAGGATGATGAACATAGTAGTTGGTTGCAACAAGCCCATGAAGGAATGCTAGGAAATCACTATTCTAAACAACGAACGTTGCAGAATCTGAAGCGTTTAGGAGTGTATTGGCCTAGCATGGACAAAGAAATACATGAGTGGATTAAGAATTGTCCAAGGTGCAGAGAGAGACCCCCAGTGGAGCATGCGACCCTTTATCAAGTGTCATTAATTCCAGATTGGAGTGCTCCATTGGTAGAGTTTATGAGATCGGGAAGATTACCCAAAGAGGCTAGTCTAACAAGAAGACGAAGCATGGAGCAAGAGGCTCAAGGCTATGCCTTAGTAGGGGACAACCTATACCGAAGAGGCAAAGATGGTTACTTAAGACTATGCGTTCATGAATCAGACTATTTAAAGGTCTTAGAGACTACACACAGTGGTGTTGCAGGTGGACATTTTGGTCCTGATCGAGTGATCAAGACCATTCTATTCTCAGGACTTTGGTTGCCCACTCTTCATATGGATGCACATACCTATGTGAAGAAATGTGACACATGCTAACGTGCACAATATCCTATCAGAAAAGACGAGATGCCTTTGAGGCCAATAATGGGAGGACGTGCATTTTCGAAGTGGGGCATAGACTTCATAGGTCCTATTAACCCCCCAGCTAGAAACTCCCATGCAGAGTACATCATTGTAGCCACATATTACCTTACAAAGTGGGTAGAAGTCAAAGCCACAACAAAGAATGATGCTCAGACTACGGCTAAGTTCTTATTTGAGAATGTGTTCACGAGATATGGACTACCAATAGAGTTGGTGAGCGATAGAGGCACACACTTCTTGAATGAAGTCATTGAAAATCTTCTCCAAGAATTCTTGGTGATACATAAGAAATCTGCCCCCTATCACCCACAAGCTAACGGACAATCCGAGAGTACCAATAAGATCCTCTGTAACGTATTGACAAAACTGGTAAATAATAAACGCTCTGATTGGGACAAACAACTTCATCATGCTGTTTGGGCTTATCGAGTTGCCTACAAAACGGTACTCAACGCCACCCCATTTCAGATGGTCTTCGGATAGAACGCTGTGCTACCATTAGATTTCTTAATCCCTGCCTTAAAAGTAGCACAAGAGTTTGCAAACCCCAACCCTAGACCCCAACCTAGGCAAGTAAGACCCCCATTCCCTAGAGGACCGTGCTACAGATGTCAGGGAGATCACCTCATTCGTGATTGCCCCTTACCTCCACCTACACAACCCCAGTCAGTGACAATTCAAGGCTTTTGCCAAGATTGTGGAAAGGAGCATCTCTTACGAGATTGTCCAAAGAACCCCAATAACATGCCAAAAATTACTCCTATCAATGTTATTGGGTTAGTAGTAGACTCTACAGGAAGTGTGACGTCCACTGCACCGGTACAGGTAGTCACTAGAGCTCAGGCATTGCAGCAAAACCAAGGGGTAGGACAGGAAAAGAGCCCAGATGTAAGTGAAACAGAGAGCATGACAAAGAAAAGGACTAGAGTTGGAAAGATAGTCGTGAAAGAATGAAAAGACAATGGGCAGAAAAGATGAGTGAACTCGAGGAAAGCCTTAGAGAAACAAAGGCCAGGATAACTGAACTCACATCTCAAACTCCCTCTCACACTACCCCACCACCACCATTCCCATCTCCATCCGACCCGCCACCTTCCAACCCGCCTCACCTAATCCCACCACTCCCTAGAGTAGCATCAGTCCTAGCAGATCCCACTCCCGAGGACCTAAACATGATGCTTAAAGCATATCAGGCCAGAATTCAAGATGGGCCAAACGTAACTGATCATGAAAAGTGTTACCCTAGAGCAGAACTAGAGCTAGAACGAACCAAAATTTGTGCTAAGATGGTGGAATTGGCTCAGACCATGTTTGAAGCCAGCCGCCTCTTTAACATATCTAGTTCAGCTAAGACGCAGCTGCACTTTGATGGACTGCTAGAAAGAATAGAGAAGCTAATTGCACAATCAGAAAAGGAACCTGCCTCTCAACACAAGGACAAGGCAAGTGAAAGTGTAGGTCTTCCTGCCCAGGAAGCCTATGCGCCTAATTCTACGGAGCCAGACACATCATCTTCTATGAATCGGTTCACACCAGAGTTCCTACGAGAGATTCAAGAAGACAAATGGGCTAAGGAAAGTGAAGTCCCTCCTCCCATTGAACTTGTGGATGATGCACATGACCAATTCCCACAAGACATCCCATCCATTTATGAGGAGCAGGAGAGCACCCACTCTTAGGAAAGATTAGACTTTGAGTCTAACTCTTTACAAGAATTACCCCACTTCACGGGTCCATGGGAAGCTAAGTCTACTTGTATGAGAGCACCCACGGTCATGGTACGAAATGAGGACTCAGTCATACCTAGGAACATAGAGGTAGTGAAAAACACTAAAGTACAATGCAACCTCACCTTAGAAGAGCTACTCAAAGTAAGGCCAGAGCTATGGAAACATGTAGCCAAACAAGTACCAGAGATAGCAAAACCTCGTTCCCAGGTAGGATCCCAGAGAACAGTACCAGAAATACCATTGGACAAGATAGGAGACATGAGTGAGGGCGAAGAGGGAAACACATATCTTCCTATCACCCATCAAGGATACACCACCAAGGCCATTCTAGACTCAGGCGCAGGTGTTGCAATTGCTACCACTTCCCTATGGAAGCGTTGGGGCAAGCCAGCACTCAGCAAGGATGAAATTGCAAATGGCCGATGGTCACATAGAGAGACCTCTAGGGCTATTAGAAGGAATAACTCTCACCACCTGTGGTGTCGAGTTTGAGCATACATTTGCTATATGTGATTTTAGCAAAAATCATGCCTATGAAATGATCTTGGGAAGAGCATTTATGCAACAGTTGCAAGTGGTACAGGACTGGGGAACCAATTCCCTGTACCTGCAACACTTAGGTGTTACGACCAAAGTGAATCTCAAAGATTACTCTCATAGAGATGTCCCTCCTATCCAATGGAATCCCATCCATAGAGCCAAAGATGATACAGAATCTGTGCATTCCATAGGATCAAGATCCTCATGGATGCATGAAGACACCCACTTATGGATGTGCAAAGTGGCAGTAGAAGAGGAGAAAAGAGAAAAGGCCAAAGAAATAGGTGCAAACAAAACACATAGACCCATTCAAGACCCAGCCTATGCACCTGTAGTATTTCCTGATGAAGAATTTGAACCCCATGGCTGGGCAGAAATCTTAGCAACAATGGACGTAGCCATCAATGAAGAACAATGGACACCCCACTGTGATGAGGATGGTTATGACATTTCAGTTTTCTTCATAGAGCCAATCATGGGAGAGGCAGTGTTAGAAGAATGCGAACCTAGCCCTGATGCATTTGAAGATGCGAGTGACTCCGATCTAGAGTCAATCATTATGGACCCACCTTTTGCATCAGATGAAGAATACTTCTACGAAGTAGAATTTCAACCTCAGAGGCACGGAGAGCTTACAAATGATGTAAGGCTAGCCACGCATGTAACTCCTAAGGAAGAAGGAAAGAAAAGAAAGAAGAGAGAAGTCACATAAGCAGAGGAAGAATCTTTGTTTGAGGTCCCGAAAATTTTTAAGAAGTATGAGATAGATGACAGGAGAGTCATGATCAGAATGCCTAAACGAGAGACGCAATCAGGGGAGGCCTATGATAACAAAGAAACCACCAAGAAAATAGTGGTAGCTGTGGAAGAAGGAGAAGAAAGATGCACGTACATAGGCCATGACCTGACAGAAGAGGAATAACAAGAGCTAATAGCCTTGCTAAGAGAATACAGAGATGTATTCGCTGGGAGTTACAAGGATTTGAAAGGAGTGGACCCTGACATATGCTCACACACTATCCCCATGACCTCAGATGCCAAACCCTCTAAGCAAAAGCCATACACATATAATGATAATTATGCTGCCGAGATCAAAGAGGAGATAGATAGACTGGTTGAAGCTGGATTTATCTATGAAATTGAGCACACTAAGTGGGTATCCCCCATCGTAGTGGTGCCCAAGAAAAATGGAAAGCTGCGTGTATGCATTAATTTGAAGAAGGTCAATGCAGCCACAATTCGAGATAACTATCCGCTTCCTATCACAGAGCATCTCTTAGAAAGAGTAGCAGGCAAGGAAGTGTACAGCTTTCTAGATGGGTTTTCGTGCTACAATCAAGTAGCCATAGCTCCAGAAGATCAGCATAAGACCGCTTTTTCCACTGAATGGGGCATATTTGCCTTTAGAGTAATGCCATTTGGGCTTACCAATGCACCAGCAACCTTCCAGAGGCTGATGTGCCATGTATTTAAAGAGTTCATGAGGAAGAACTTAGAAGTCTATGTTGATGATCTTTGTGCTCATTCCAACATTAGACAGACCCATATTCCTGAACTCAGACAAATCTTTGACAAATGTAGAGAGTATCAAGTCTGCTTGAACCCAGAGAAGTGTGTTTTCATCGTTAGGCAAGGCAAGATTCTAGGACACATAGTGTCAAAGAATGGCATATCCACCGATGAAGAGAAAGTAAGAGCCATAGCCGAGTTACCTAGGCCAAAGAACGTCAAGGAAGTACAAGCCTTCATGGGGCATTGTGGTTATTACCGACGGTTTATACACATGTATGCCATCATAGAAAAGCCTCTGTACGGACTTATGACAAACTTTGAGTGGACTGAGGAATGTGAGAACTCTTTCAATGAGCTCAAACGGCGATTATGCTTAGCACCAATCTTGACTACACCAGATTGGAATAAGCCCTTCCATGTGCATGTGAATGCATCCAATTATGCCATTGGATGTGTGCTTGCACAACCTACTGGTGAAGGTAATATGGATCTTCCAATTGCCTATGCGAGTAGACAGTTGAACGCAGCTGAGCGAAACTATACCACTACCGAACGAGAAGGATTAGGCATGGTATATGCAGTTAAAAAGTTTAGACATTATTTGCTTGCAAATAAGTTTAAATTTTTTACTAACCATCAGGCACTGCTATATCTCGTGAACAAGCCATGCAATACAGGTAGATTAGTAAGATGGTTTCTCTTACTAATGGAATACGACTTCGAGGTTGTGGTAAGGAAAGGTAGGACTCACTTGAGAGCAGACCATCTCTCTAGAATCACATCTAGAGAAGCCCCACAAGGAGTGTCAGATGACCTTCCTGATGCTTACTTGTTTAATTTGGAAGTGGTGCCGTAGTGGGCTAAGCCATTAGTGCCAGTATTGACATACGGGCCTAACCACCCAATAATAAACACACAGGATAGAGAGGTAGTAAAAGCCCAAAAGTATCACATCATGGCAGGAAGTATGTACAAGCACACGGATCAAGGGATCTTGGTGTTGTGTGGAAGAGGGTGAGTACGCTAAATGGTTGCAATTAGCACATGTAGGTGCATTAGAGCAACACTACTCAAAACAACGAACCCTACAGACACTAAGGAGACTCGGAGTGCATTGGCCTACTATGGAAGCTCATGTCCAAAAGTTATGCAAGGAATGCCCAATCTGTTGCACTAAACCAGCTGTGGAACATGCCACTCTTTATCAAGTGTCCATAGTGCCAAAATGGAGTGAACCACTATTACCTTCCTGAGGATGAAAACATTCCCTCCAGACATGACTCTGGCTCGGAAAAGAAGTCTAGAACAAGAAGCCCTAGAGTACTCACTCATTGGTGATAGTCTCTACAAGCGTGATAAGGATAGTTACCTGAGACTATGTGTCCATGAGAGTGAATATCTCAAGATCTTGGAAACTACTCACCAAGGTGTAGCAGGAGGACACTTTGGACCAGACCGGGTGATCAAGGCAATACTATTTGCAGGTTTCTGGTGGCCAACCCTTCACATGGATGCACATACCTATGTGAAACGGTGTGATGTGTGTCAGAGAACTCAGTATCCTATACGCAAAGATGAGATGCCACTGAAACCCATGATGGGTGGACGTGCATTCTCTAAGTGGGGAATAGACTTTGTAGGTCCTATTAATCCCCCAGCTAGGGGTTCACATGCTGAATACATCATTGTTGCCACAGACTATCTAACAAAGTGGGTAGAGGTAAAAGCTACGACAAAGAACGATGCTCAGACAACTGCTAAATTCTTGTTTGAGAATGTATTCACAAGATACGGGCTACCCATAGAGCTAGTAAGTGACAGGGGCACTCACTTCTTGAATGAAGTCATTGAAAATCTACTCCAAGAATTCTTGGTAGTACATAAGAAGTCTGCCCCCTATCACCCACAAGCTAATGGCCAGACCGAAAGCACCAATAAGATCCTATGCAATGTACTGACGAAATTAGTGAACAATAAACGCTCTGATTGGGACAAAAAGCTACACCATGCTGTTTGGGCATACCGAGTCGCCTACAAAACGGTACTCCAAGCCACCCCCTTTCAGATGGTATTTGGCCAAAATGCAGTGCTACCATTGGACTTCCTAATACCTACATTGAAAGTAGCACAAGAGCATGAATGGACGGGTCATGAACTCTCCTCTAGACTTTTTGACCTTGAACGATTAGGAGAAACAAGACTGAGGGCAGCTGCAGGGATATATGCAGCTAAGAAGAGACAGAAGGCATACTTTGATGCCCATGTGAAGGATAAGGGCTTGAAAGCAGGAGACCTAGTTTTAGTCTACACATTGAAACAACACACAAGGAAGCTAGAAAAGAGAGGCTACGGACCTATGATCATAAATAGGATCTCCACAAGTGGAGCAGTACAACTAGCCACTTTAGAGGGTGATGTTCTCCCAAACTATATTAGCAGATGCAGATTCAAGTTGTATCAGGAACCGCTCACAGAGGAAATGCTAAGTCGACTCAATACTGCTAAGCAACGTAAAGAGGAGGAAAAACGAATTCGAGAAGAAGCACAGGCAGAGGCCTTAGAGCGCATCAGACAAATGAACTTGAGGAGACAAGGGAGGGATCAGCCTATGCCTGAACTTCAAGAGTCTCCAGGTTATCACATGGCCATGTGTGAGGCTTCTGGTGAACGTTCCCATAGAATAATCGATCGAAGACCTTTTGTGACCCTAGAAATAGGACAAGGAGACAGTCCAACGAGCGTGAGAGCTTTAATTGATTCAGGTGCCGCCACTACTGCAGTCCGGCTTTCTTACTGCCAACAACTGCAATTGGAGATAAACCCCATGGAAGCATATCTGATAGGATTATGAGGTGTCCAAACCCCTTGCATGGGAGAGGTGGAGCTTCCCCTCTACATTCAGGAGGTACTAATGCCAATAAAAGTGCTAGTATGTGAAGACGAGGATCTTACTGAGCCTCTTGTCTTAGGCCAAGACTGGATCTATGATGACGCAGTCAACCTCAACCTAAGAAGTGGACTTCTTCAGGCTTGGGCAGGCCAAAGCTATCTTACAATTGAACTAGAAAATCAAGCACTCAAACCATTAGGAAAGGCATCAACTCCTGGTCCCTCCAGGAATCCACATAAAGATAATGCTGCTGTTCTTGACCAGAGTTCTATGGGGCAGAGGATTGTCAATCTTACCAAAGGTGCAGGAGTCAATGAGGAGTTCCGTGCTGCTCCACCAAAGATTCTAAGCATGCAGACCAAACATCACTCGACATGAAGGAGACCGCTGATCAAGAAGCAAGAGCGCCAACCAATGCAATACGGAGCACCTCGTGGGGTGAAGTAGATCTGGTTACGCAAAGGAGAGAACACCACGGCTCGAGAGACAGGTTCTCAAAAAGGCATCAGGCGAGCCTCACCATCATGGACCCAAGCGAAGGAGCCCCCTAGGCTACCTCCCAGGCCTACCATTTCTATTTGGGTCCCTAAGCGGTCAATGAAGGCTCTCCCGAAGGCTAGACAGATATGGGTGCCCAAGGCCTGCTTACAAGCCCAAATTACTTCACCTTCAGTCACTAAGGTGAGGCGACTTTCACAGGCTCTCGTGGCAAACAGCTCAAATGAAGATACCTACACCTCCCACTGTCTCAACCCCAATCAAACCTAGGAATGTCTGGAAATGGGTGCCCAAAAGGTACCAAATCCGGCATAATCTAGTTCATGTCTACTATGCAAGTCGCCGACTCGCTCCTACGGAAAGGAATTATTCTGTGACCGAATGAGAATGTCTCAGGTTGGTGTATTCTGTAAAGAAATTCAGGCATTATTTACTCGACCGTAAATTCACCTTTCACGTGGATCGTGCCACGCTGGTATATCTGGTTCGGCAGCAACATTTAGGTGGTCGTTTGGCTCGTTGGGTTTTATTGCTACGGGACTTCGATTATGAAGTGATTCATCGACCCGGCACCCGACCCTTTACATGTCATCAGCTCTCAAAACCATGAATCCTCAGTCAAATTTTGGAGGCTTAAACCCTGTATCAAACCCCCAGACCCAGTTTTGTAAATCCATCCACTCGGACGTAGGCGCATTTAGAGCACTTTGCATGTCCATAGTATGCATATAAGAGGACACTAACCACTAACCACCACCTACATCTTACACGAACACTTTGCCCTAACCACTAACCTTCTGGAAAAACATGTTAGTATTGTGAAGGGAACACCATTACATCTTGTTTCCTATGCAACACTAATGTGCCTTTCTTCTTCCAGCAGATAAGCACCGCCTCTCATGGCCGCAGCAGCAGGCACGAGTTCTCAGGCAGGTGCTAGCGCCCAAAGCAATTGGGATACCATGCCGGTGGAGGCCCCATTGACAGCAAGACCTGAAGAACTTCTGCATGTAAGAAGAATTCCCATTCCAGATCCACCAAGTGGACTGACAGAAAGAGTGAAAGGGCACTCGCATTGGTTTAATGAGATGCCAGGAGACTTGGGCGACACTGATCATATTTGGGAGTCCAAATTGGAATTCAGAGGAGTATGGTGGACATTCCAGTTCTTTTCAAGAGAATTCGAAACATTACAAAATGCAGCTCCCCTTCAGGATATATGGCAAGATGCTACTATTTGATAGCCACACTGAAGCCGACAGGAGAGAAGGATCATTTCGGCACATTCCTGGTACTCTGTCAAACCAGGAAGAAATGAAGAAATTTGAGTTAAATATCAATGTAATCAGGGAAGCCCTTCAGACGTATGGCACCCATGTGCCTTCCGATCGCGATCCCTTGATACCAGAGTCAATGAAGAGCAACAGAATCAAGAAGTTGAAGGAAATGTGTGCCCTCACCCCTAACATCGCCATACCCCTGCGAATGTGCCTTCAACACTTCGGATTTCCATCTCAAGTCCGCTTTACCCAACCTCACAAGAAAATATGGTATGGATTATATCTAGCAGAGACTGGAAGCTTGCCAATTAAGATTCCTGTATGGATTCTGGACCAATTGTATGAAGCAGGCAAGCGGGGTGTGAGGAAGCATACGTCACATGGCTGCTGTGCGGTTACCAGAGTTATTTATAGATGTCTTGCATATGACGTGCCGATAGCCAGGGCCCTTAAATACTCACAACTAGAGTTTTTCAAGGGGCAGAAGTCAAGGAATCAACCTGCGAAACGAATGCGTGGATCACTCTCCCAGGTCATGATCCCTCACGAGGCCACAACCGAAGCTTCTCCTAGAGAGGAAGCCCACGTAGCACCTTTCACGATACATCTCCAAGGAACTCAATTAGGGGGCGTGGTACAACCCACTCCATCCGCCCCTCCACTACCTACCGATGCCGAGTTTTCATCTATGGCCACCTCAACTGAGGATCCCGATTTTGATTTTGAAAGATTCCTGCAGATGGCCCACTTATCTGATAGTGAAGGTTTTCCTGACAATGCCGATCCGGGATCATCATTCCGAAGAGAACAGCCACAGGGCGAGGCAAGCAGGGTACATTGGGGAGATGAGGCACAACATCCTCATGATCCAAGCACACAAAATCAGGAAGAAGAACGGGGAAATGAACTAGAGGCGAGTGAAGAGGAGGCCCTTGCCTACACGGCACAACTCAAACGGCTATACAAGACAATCAAGCAGGTACAGAGAAGACATAAGATGACAGAAGAGGCGAATAGAGCCCTAGTGAACCAAATGCTGCAAGCTGAGAATGTAGACTCACACTTTGTTGAATCATTGAATTTGTTGGCGGACACATGTGGGATCGGGGAAGCAATGAGGACAATGGTCTATCGGGAGAACCCTGCCTATGATCAACGAAGGATTGATACACGACCATGGCAGGGAAAAATGATTCAAATGGAAGTCTCTACCGCATTGCCTACCACAATTTTAGAGGATGTTCACATGACTAGCCCAAGTCCCACTGATGAACAAGGTGTAAATACACAGGTACCATCTCCACCGTCACCTTCCATCCAACCCTCAGAACCCTTCTCCACTAGTCTTTCTGAACAACCGATATCCACATATGGTGAAACCATTGTACACACCTCCGTTTTTACATCCTTCCCTTTACCCACATCCATCACTTCCGGCCAAATTTTTGAACCCCACACAGGTCATCCTGCCACCGATCAAACCATAATAGGTCACCCTTCCTATCTCCCCGCCCTTGAACAACCACTCGCCACTAGCCAGACCTTATCCCATCCTTTTCCATTCACCCACACATTTCCTCCCTCCCAAATCCTATCCACCACTTCCCTTGTAACTGCCTCAGGCTCAACACAAATCACCCAACCCCCATTCTGGACCCACCTTGTAAATATACTCCAACAGGTTGAGAACTATAATAAAAAGTCCCTTCCCCAACTCACCTCCCCCAAATTCATGACCACCACGCACACACCACCCACCATTCTCGTATTCACGATTCACAATTCACACACTCTCACGTCCGATCCCATGGACATCTCACCGTCCACAGGACCAACCACCACCACTGTTCTTCCAACATCATCACATGTCACTTCACTCACGTCGCCATTTCCAAACACTGTAGGCACAACATCCACTTTTCCCTTTCCCATTTCCTGACCCCTTGCATCTTCCACCTCTACCCCTACAGCCACCTCATTTAGTCATGCACTCGACACCATGCTCGAAGCTGCTGCCCAACTTAAACAGGAATACAGATTATTAGAAGAAAACAATAAGGAGCTTTGTACTTTGTCATCCCACCTCCAGGCACGTGTCACTGCCTTGGAGTTGAGTAATACAGAATTACAACAGGAGGTGACTACCCTCCAACAATCCCAGGTGGAGCTCGCAGCCAAACATACCGAGAAGAGTAGGGCAACGGAAGAACAACTCAGTGATCAGCTAGCCCGTAATGCTAGACTACAACGAAACATGGCTCTACTCCGACGCCATTTAGCGGCTGCTCAAGAAGAAAACAGGAGATTACAGCAACAAAATCAAGACAACCTCGAAGCAGCCATTGAAAATACTCCAGGGGCACCCATCGACCCTGCCAAATTCCAAGCCATCCCCTTAGAAAGCATACAACAAATATTGGAAACCTATGCCAATCTCTTAGAAGCACATGATCAGCTTGCCGACCAAGTAAAGGACCTGCAGAGATCCCAAGTGCCTACACCACACCAACAAGAACCTAAAGAGATGGCCAATGCTGCAACCTCACCAGAGCCCGAATCATCAATGACGCATGAGGTACTTGAGCTACGACAGTATGAACGACCTCCCTCTCCACCGGATCAGCCATTAGAAGAAGAAGCTGTCATCATTCCAGTGGAGGAAACATTTGACGAGACTTATGAGCCTCAACCTTTTCCAGGAGGCACAATCACTGATGAGGGACAGGACACTTATGAAGAACCCCCTTTGGCATGGATGAAACAGGTAGAAGAAATGGGGCAGACTCATGAAGAACGTATCTCCTACCAGATGTTGGCCATGAAGACCATTGAATAAACCATACTTCAATCAGAATACTTCAAACATCTGGCCCCTAGAAGACTAATAACCAGCTCAGAATTACAATATAAACCATACTTTGTACTGCTGGCAGACTACAACGCCGAGATCAAATGTAAGACCAACAAGTACCCTACTTTCGCGACACAATTTGAACCTGAAGACATTCTAGAGGACGCGCGCAAAGGGAAAATACACCAACCCACCTGGAGGAAAAAGTTATTGGAAACCTATCCGGAGATGCTACGAACATGGGATCATGCGCCCATGCACTTGAAGGATAACAATTGCTACGGACCAGTGCAACGGAGAAGATCATGGAAGTCATTTGCCATCAAAGTCAAGAACAACGCCAATTGCAAAGAGTGGCTCAATTACCCTGCCATTGCACCCCCAAACGGCACGCCTACTGTAGCCTACATGATGGCTACCATCAGATATTGGATGCCCCGTCTCCACCCCATGCCCGATGTAGCTGCCCAGATGATGCTCAAGATATTCGATATGATGCAGGTTGTGCTCAAAACTTTTCGCAATGTATGTCATATTCAACCTCCGATTCCCGGGTTTGTTAATGGTAATTATGACCTGCTATATGATATGAGCACAACTCCGAGCATACGAGTTGCTTATGCATGGCACACACGCATCAGATATCTCCCTGCCTGCTACAAGCAAACTTTCAATGATATGTTCACCACGGGGTTCTGGTAAGCACACTCAGATGTGTTCGCGCCAAGGCCCACCCATTTGTTACACCTCTTTGCATGCGAACAAACGATGCACTCAGAACTCTACACAACGCCACAACCGGACATACCGGGCGCAGTCAATTGGGATGCCCTTCAGAGAGACCTGATCCGAGGGCTGCGAATCAAAGAACATGATGTGGCAGCTGACATTCTCCAAGACTATATTGACCAAACCAAAGATCAAACGTCTGTCAGAGGCGTCAGACGCTAGGGGGGGGAGAGTGTTGGCAGTATACGGGAAGAAGCAAACACGGGTATACATGCAGATCTAGCACTAAGGCAACCCTTTATTTTTTTCCAAACCCTTACACCATTTAAAAGTGATTCTCATCACTAAAAACCCCTGTAAATACCATTTTCACCTTTTTGTAGCTCCATTTTTGTACAAGCCGAGGAGTCCTCGAGCTTGAGGAGCCTTAGAAGTAGTTGCCTACCAATTTTCGTATTTTTTAGATCTCGTTTGAGCCCTCAAATAAGCCCTGGAACCTAACTTTTAACTAGGCCGGACACTAGGTCTGGACAGGGCCAAAGCTAGTCAAAAACTATAAAGAGAGCTAGAGAGCTCATTTTTGGGGGCTAGCTTCTTGTAGTTTTGAGCTTGTATGAGAACTTTGTTGCAATAGAAGTGATTCCATTGTCTTACTCTCTTTGCTCTTGCCGTGTGTGCGTGTGTGTGTATGTGTGTGCATGTTAGTGTGCTTCTCACTCACACATTTGTGCCTTCACTTGCTCGAGGTCTTCATACCATCCTCATGTCTTCCCGGATTGACATTAAAGGAGGTGCTGCTCATCACTGAACTACACCTGCACACCTAGTTTTCATGCACTTTCTGCACAAAGCCACAGGGCTAAAAAACATACACTTCTTCATGCAAGTCACCATTCAAAAATGCTATTTTAATGTCCAACTGATGTACATTCCAACTGTGATGAGCTGCAAGTGCACAGATGCTATGAACAGTAGTCATTTGGCAAGTAGGTGCAAAGGTCTCATCAAAATCAATGCCTCTTTCCTGCACATAACCCTTTGCAACAAGTCTAGCCTTATACCTGTCAATTGTACCATTATTCTTATGCTTCAACTTGTATACCCACTTAGTCCCAATGGCCTTCTTTCCAGGAGGCATTCTTCATTATAGCATCATACTCAAATTGCATAACAGCCATCCAATTTTTTGAATTTTGTGCTTCATCAAATGAAACAGGCTCATTCTCATCACAAAGACTAGATGCAGCCATAACATAGCAATCTGATGCAAAAGAGGCACGATGAGTGTTGGAGTTAGACGTCTGCGGAAGCACGCGAACAGCACAAGGAAGAAAAAGAAGCTTGGAGCACAACACACAAGACTGAATGTATTACTAGAGAATGTACAAAGATAAGTAGCCCATTAGGGCAATAGGCGTATATACAAGCCGGGGGAAAAAAACCTCCTAAAGAGGGAAAAAAGTGCCCCGGCAGTCCTAGAGTGTTCACACACATCACTACCTAAATATATCAACAAATCCCCCCTGGGAGTGATGCGGTGAACAAGGAGCTGGCACTCATGTATAAGGAAGTGCCAAGCTATGTGGAAATCACTCCACAAAAGGAAGTAAGCCCAAAGCTTTGCGGAAAGCTTCAAACTTCTCCCTAGGTAGAGCCTTCGTGAAAAGGTCTGCAATGTTCTCCTGCGTGGGCACATATGCCAAGCTGATCTCCCCAACAGAGAACCTCTCCCTGACATAGTGATAATGCACCTCAATGTGCTTAGTGCGAGCATGGAACACAGGGTTCCTCGCAACTGCCAATGCGCTCTGACTGTCAGTGAAGATGGTGGTGGCAGAAGACTGGCCAACACCCAAATCAGCCATAAGGCGTCTGAGCCACACACACTCAACAGTCGCTGTGAAAGCTGCCCTATACTCAGCCTCACAACTGGAAGTGGCCACAGTAGGCTGCTTCTTGCTCAACCAAGATATACATGAGCTACCAAGCATGAAGCAAAAACCACTGGTGGACACACGAGTGTCATAGCAACCAGCCCAATCTGAGGCAGAAAAAGCATGCAAATCTGGCGGTAGTGATCCCCCCTTGGGATAAAACAACCCAAGTAGCCGAGTACCACTCAAGTAGCGAAAGATGCGCTTAACCGCTTTCCAATGCGTGACTCCTGGGCAATGCATAAACCTGCTCATCTGTGAGACAACAAACTGAATATCTGGTCGAGTAATGCATAAGTAAATCAAGCATCCAACAGCATGCTGATAGAGAACATCATCAAATGCATCTCCAACATCATGAAGACTCAATCGTAAACCTGTCTCCATAGGAGTGGCAATAGGCTTACAGTCTTCAAGGCCAAAACGCTGCAATAATGTGTCAATATATTTCATTTGACACAAAGCCATTCCACCATCAACGTGCATAAACTGAATGCCCAAATAGTGATGCAAATGCCCCAAATCAGACATCTCAAATGAGGCATGCAAATCAGCCTTGAAATCAGCAATATGCTTCTCAAGAGGACCAGTGAGCAGCATGTCGTCTACATAGACAACAATGATCAAAAGCACATCATTAGCACGCTTAACATATAAGGTGCTTTCAGTTGGACTGTTCTCAAAACCATGTGCAATCAGATAGGCATGTATTTTCTCATACCAAGCACGTGGTGCTTGCTTTAAACCATATAACGCCTTCTTTAACCTGCACACGTGGTTTTCATGCCCTTTCTGCACAAAGCCACGGGGCTGAAAAACATACACTTCTTCATGCAAGTCACCATTCAGAAATGTTGTTTTAATGTCCAACTGATGTACATTCCAACCATGATGGGCTGCAAGTGCACAAATGCTCCGAACAGTAGTCATACGGCATGTAGGTGCAAAGGTCTCATCAAAATCAATGCCTCTTTCCTGCCCATAACCCTTTGCAACAAGCCTAGCCTTATACCTGTCAACTGTACCATCAGGTTTACGCTTCAGCTTGTATACCCACTTAGTGCCAATGGCCTTCTTGCCAGGAGGCAAGTCACATAAAGACCATGTACCATTCTTCATTATAGCATCATATTCAGATTGCATAGCAGCCATCCAATTTTCTGAATTTTGTGCTTTATCAAAAGAAACAGGCTCATTCTCATCACAGAGACTAGATGCAGCCATAGCATAGCAATCTGATGCAAAGGAGGTACTATGAGAGCCTGAACGAGTACGATATGACAAAGGTGCATCTAATTTGCTGTCATTGCCAAGTCTGCACCAGCCATTTTGGCATAGTTTTTGCCTGTTCAATATCAGCTCTCTCATCAACAAGTGCATCATGTAAATCTGCATCAGAAATGGAATGATCTGCATCATCATATGAAACCTGCAAAGGCTGAGAAGTTGCCTCATTAGGACCAGCGCTAGCCTGTCCACCTGTAAAAAGAGGCATCAAAGTATCATACATGTCTTTGGAGCTAACAGATGTCTCCTTAGTACATGAAAGCAATGGCTGAATAGCATCTTCCACAAAGACAACATCACGGCTAACCAGAATGCGTTTAGTCTGTGGATGATACAGACGATAGCCTTTACTTTCAGAACTGTACCCAACAAAAATACATTTTACTGCCTTATCATCCAATTTTCTACGATGTTGTTCAGGCACTAATGCATATGCCAAACAACCAAAAACACGCAGATGAGCAACAGATGGCTTGCGGTCATGCCAAGCCTCATATGGAGTGATAGACTGCAACGCTTTAGTGGGACACCTGTTCAGTACATATGCTGCACACATGACAGCCTCAAGCCAGAAACTATGTGGTAAAGCCTGACTCTTGACCATGCACCTCGCCATCTCCATGAGTGACTTGTTCTTTCGTTCAGCAACTCCATTCTGTTGAGGTGTATACGGCACTGTACACTGGTGTTTTATCCCACGTTCAGCCAAAAATGCATTAAAATCTGAAGACATATATTCCCCCCCTCGATCAGAACGGAGGGTGCCCATTTTACATGCTGACAGATTTTCAGCTAAAACCAAAAACTGTTTGAAGCACATGAACACTTCGGACTTTGCTTTGAGTGGATATACCCATGCATGCCTGGAAAAATCATCAATGAAAGTCACGAAGTAAAGGTAATTTCCAAAAGAGGGTGTCTGCATAGGACCACAGACATCACTATGTACAAGCTGCAATTTCTGCATAGCCCGAACTGAACCATCTTTTGGAAAGGAAGAACGCTGCATTTTGCCCAAAATACAGCCTTCACAAACATGTTTTCCAGGTGCCTCAAGTTTGGGCAAAGAGGACACCATTTCAGATTTCTGCAGGCGTAACAAACTAGCAAAATTCAGATGACCAAAGCGTGCATGCCAAAGCTTTGCATCTGACATAGCCTGAGAATCATGAACTGCACATGCCGAATCATTCACAGATTTTTCATAGTCTATGAGCTTATACAGCCCACGACATAAAATGCCAGAAGCAATAATCACATCGCCATTTGAGAGATCATGGACTGTACACCTGTCATCAACGAATTTCACAACCAAGCCAATCTTGGCTAATGCAGAAACTCATAACAGGTTCTTTTTGATCCCTGGCACAAATAAAGCATCTGACAAAGTGAAAGAACTACCATCAGCAGTAGTCAGAATGATCTTACCAACTCCCATAATAGGATAAGAGGAGTTATTGGCGCATGTGACAGTATTCCCTGTAGGGGCAGACTCGAGTGAAGAGAAGAAACTGCGCTGCGAGGTAATATGTTTGGTTGCCCCACTGTCAAAGTAGCAAACATCTGAGTCTACTGCAGACATGCACTGATCATGAGAAGATGGGTCAAAACTGCAGACAGTAGTAAACGCCCATTCTTCTTCCTGCACAAGATTTGCAGACTCTATTTTTGGTGTAGAGGCCTCTGCAACAACCATTCCAGCCTCTTTCTTCTTTGCCTCTTTAGCAGCCAGTTTTGGACAGTTCTTTATAATATGATCATTTCCTTTACAGTACTTGCAGAACAATTTCTGCTTTTCTGATTTCTTCTCATCTTTATCCTGGTTCTTCGATTGTGCAGCATTTGCAGATTTCTGCTTACTAGTAGAAGAGCTCCATTTTCCTTTGCCCTTCTGACTAGCCAGGAAAGCTTGATCTGCAACACGCATAATGGACCTGTTCTGCCTGGACTGATCTTCCTGCAACAGAACAGAGACTAATTCCTCAAATGACAAGGCATTCGGATTGCCTTTCATCATCAATCAAAGAGTAGAGGCAAAACTCTGATATGAATCAAGAAGGCCATTCAGAACGGTCTGCACAAGTGAGCTATCTGGTATAACCTCATCAGCAGAAATCAATTGTTCCTTCAGGTCTTTGATCTTTGTAAGAAAACTGTCCATCGAATCACCTTCATTCATGTGCTCACTCTCCAACTGTTTTCGGAGGTAAGCAACACGAGCCTCATTCCTAGCCTGGTACAAAGTGGTAAGTGTATCCCAAGCATCCTTTGCTGTTCTGCAAGAGCGAATGTGAGGAATAATGGCACGTTTGACAGACAAAGCTATCAATGCATGTGCCTGGGCATCTCTGCCATCCCAACAAATCTGCTCTGCAGTAGGTGCAAGAGAAACAGCAGCACGAACAGGAATCTGCGGAATATCATCTTCGACACCATCTTCATCAGCTCCAACACCTGTATTTGCAGTACCTGTCATTACAGGTGTAACAGGACGTCTTTCAACACCCTGCACAATGTTCCACAATCCTTTTGCAACCAGTACATGTCGCATCATATAAGCCCATAATGGGTAGTTGGTACCATCCAACTTATCCTCAACAGCCAACATACGGAATACATCACTGCTTTCAGCCATGGCCGGTGACTAAAATACCTTGATGCAGAAAATTGACTGTATCTCAAAAAGTTGAACAGAACTGCCAAGACGAGTTCTGCTAGACCTGTAGCAGACTTCGAGACGCTTAAACTGGCGAACAGAAACTGGTATATACCTTTGGCACAAAAGGACGAAATAGCCTGCACAAGCACTACGATAGTGCGTTCGGAGGCCGAAACGAGCTCAGATCGCGATTTCGGCACCACAGAGCGAAGTTGTTTTGATCTCGGAAACACCCTGAGTATGCTCACCAAATTTTGTGCGAATCTGAGACTGCAAACGGAGGAGTGTCGACGGCGCCCTAGAAGAAGCAACGACCTGCTCTGATACCAATTGTTGGAGTTAGACGTCTGCGGAAGCACGCGAACAGCACAAGGAAGAAAAAGAAGCTTGGAGCACAACACACAAGACTGAATGTATTACTAGAGAATGTACAAAGATAAGTAGCCCATTAGGGCAATAGGCGTATATACAAGCCGGGGGAAAAAAACCTCCTAAAGAGGGAAAAAAGTGCCCCGACAGTCCTAGAGTGTTCACACACATCACTACCTAAATATATCAACAATGAGAGCCTGAACGAGCATGATATGACAAAGGTGCATCTAATTTGCTATCATGCAAAGTCTACACCAGCCATTTTGGCATAGTTTTTGCCTGCTCAATATCAGCTCTCTCATCAACTGGTGTATCATGTAAATCTGCATAAGAAATGGACTGATGTGCATCATCACATGAAACCTGCAAAGGCTAAGAAGTTGCCTCATTGGGACCAACACTAGACTGGCAGCAAAGTATCATACATGTCTTTGGAGCTAACAGATGTCTCCTTAGTACATGAAAGCAATGGCTGAATAACATCTTCCATAGAAATAACATCACGGCTAACCAGAATGCATTTAGTCTGTGGATGATACAGAAGATAGAATTTACTTTCAGAACTATATCCAACAAAAATACATTTTACAGCTTTATCATCCAATTTTCCGCAATGTTGTTCGGACATGAATGCATATGCCAAACAACCAAAAACACGCAGATGAGCAACAGATGGCTTGCAATCATGCCAAGCCTCATATGGAGTGATAGACTACAATGCTTTAGTGGGACACTTGTTCAGTACATATGCTGCACACATGACAGCCTCAAGCCAGAAACTATGTGGTAAAGCGTGACTCTTGACCATACACCTCGCCATCTCCATGAGTGACCATTTCTTTCGTTCAACAACTCCATTATGTTGAGGTGTATACGACATTGTACACTAGAGTTTTATCCCACGTTCAGGCAGAAATGCATTAAAATCAGAAGACATATATTTCCTCCTCGATCAGAATGGAGGGTGCTCATTTTACATGCTGACAGATTTTCAACCAAAACCAAAAACTGTTTGAAGCACATGAACACTTCGGACTTTGCCTTCAATGGATATATGCATGCCTAGAAATATCATCAATGAAAGTCACGAAGTAAAGATAATTCGCAAAAGAAGGTGTCTGCATAGGACCATAGACATCACAATGTACAATCTGATATTTTTGAGTAGCCCGAACTGAACCATCTTTTGGAAAGGACAAACACTATATTTTGCCCAAAATACAACGTTCACAAACATGTTTTCTAGGTGCCTCAAGTTTGGGCAAAGAAGACACCATTTCAAATTTTTGTAGGTGTAGCAAACTAGTAAAATTCAAATGACCAAAGCGTGCATGCCAAAGCTTTGCATCTGACATAGCCTGAGAATCATGTACTACACATGCCATTATAGATCTTTCATAGTCTATGAGCTTATACAACCCAAGACATAAAATGCCAGAAGTAATAATCACATCGCCATTTGACAGATCATGAATTGTACACCTGCCATCAACAAGTTTCACAACCAAGCCAATCTTGGCTAATGCAAAAACTGATAACAAGTTCTTCTTGATCCCTCGCACAAATAAAGCATCTGACAAGTGAAAGAACTACCATCAGCAGTAGTCAAAATGATCTTACCAACTCCCATAACGGGATAAGAGAAGTTGGCGCATGTAACAGTATTCCCTGTAGGGGCAAGCTCAAGTGAAGAGAAGAAGCTGCACTGCAAGGTAATATGTTTGGTCGCCCCACTGTCAAAATACCAAACATCTGAGTCTCCTGCGGACATGCACTTCTCATGAGAAGATGGGTCAAAACTACAAATAGTAGTAAACGCCCATTCTTCTTCGTGC
Source organism: Ceratopteris richardii (assembly GCA_020310875.1). NCBI lineage: Eukaryota > Viridiplantae > Streptophyta > Polypodiopsida > Polypodiales > Pteridaceae > Ceratopteris > Ceratopteris richardii. Next base: position 38,564,326 of record CM035432.1, on the reverse strand, counting down.
ACAAGATTAGTAGACTCTGTTTTTGGTGTAGAGGCCTCTGCAACAACCATTCCAGCCTCTTTCTTCTTTGCCTCTTTAGCAGCTAGTTTTGGATAGTTCTTTATGATATGATCATTCCCTTTACAATACTTGCAAAACATTTCTGCTTTTTTGATTTCTTCTCATCTTTATCTTCCTTCTTCAAATGTGGAGAATTAGCAGATTTCTGCTTACTAGTTGAAGAGCTCCATTTTCCTTTGCCCTTCTGAATAGCCAAGAAAGCTTGATCTGCAACTCGCATAATGGAACTGTTCTGCCTGTACTGATCTTCCTGCAATAAAACAGAGACTAACTCCTCAAATGATAAGGCATTTGGATTACCTTTCATCATCAACCGAAGAGTAGTAGCAAAACTTTGATATGAATCAGGAAGACCATTCAGAACGTTCTGCACAAGTGAGCTATCCGGTATAACGTCATCAACGGAAATCAACTGCTCCTTCAAGTCTTTGATATTCGTTAGGAAACTATCCATAGAATCACCTTCATTCATGTGCTCACTCTCCAACTATTTTTGGAGGTAAGCAACATGAGCCTCATTCCTAGCTTGATACAATGTGGTAAGTGTATCCCAAGCATCCTTAGCTATTCTGCAAGAGGGAATGTGAGGAATAAAGGCACGTTTGACAGACAAAGCTATCAATGCATGTGCCTGGGCATCTGTGCCATCCTAGTGAATCTGCTCTATAGTAGGTGCAGTAGAAACCGCAGCACGAACATGAATATGCAGAACATCATCATCTTCGACACCTTTTGCATCAGCTTTAGTACCTGTAGTTGTAACAGTTGCAAGTGTGATAGGAGGTTTTTTGACACCCTGCACAATGTTCCATAGTCCTTTTGCAACCAACACATGTCGCATCATATAAGCCCATAATGCGTAGTTGGTACCATCCAACTTATCCTCAACAGCCAACATATGGAATACATCACTGCTTTTAGCCATGGCCGGTGACTAAAATACCTTGATGCAGAAAATTGACTGTATCTCAAGAAGTTGAACAGAATTGCCTAAACAAATTATGCTAGACCTGTAGCAGACTTCAAGACGCTTATACTGGCGAACAAAAAGTGGTATATACCTTTGGCACAAAAAGACAAAATAGCCTGCACAAGCACTGCGATAGTGCATTCGAAGGCCAAAACAAGCTTAGATCGTGATTTTGGCACCACATAACAAAGTTGTTTTGATCTCAAAAACACGCTGAGTATGCTCACCAAAATTCGTGCGATTCAGAGACTACAAACAGAGGAGTGTCAATGGCACCCTAGATGAAGCGACAACCTGCTCTGATACCAATTGTTGGAGTTAGACGTCTGCAGAAGCATGCAAACATCACAAGGAAGAAGAAGAAGCTTAGAGCACAACACACAATACTGAATGTATTACTAGAAAATGTAGAAAGATAAGTAGCCCATTAGGGCAATAGGCATATATACAAGCCGGGGGAAAAAAACTTCCTAAGAGGGAAAAAAGTGCCCCAACGGTCCTAGTGTGTTTACACACATCACTACCTAAATATATCAACACTAAGATCCTCTAATTCTTGCCAATTAAAATCCGATTGAGCAAGATCCGATGTAGAAAATTTTGAATGATATCACCCTAAACTTCAAATTAATATGTGACGACCATTGTAGTCTTAAGAAGGTACTTAAGGTAGTTTTTAACCAAAAATTTCCTAGAAAACATGTCACCACTCATCAAAATGTAGACAAATAAGCCTTCTTACTTCTATGATCACTAATGTTGCCAATCTTATTATCAAATTTAAGCATCACCTGCACCAAATTAGATGAAAACCAATCCATATGTGATGGCTTCCCTGCAATTTTGTCAAATGAAATCCATTAATTGGATTTTCCATTCTCGTGCCAAATATATCAGCTACCAAGAAAGTCCCTTGACCTAAATCTTGCACAATCTGATATGACCCTTATACCTCAAGGTGAGTTTTCTTGGATTTGGACCTAATTCAGAGTTGACTTGCAACCAAAAGTCGATGCCGGGCATCGACTTTGAGCTTTTTCAGCCACTTTTTCAACACCAAAATTAGCCTCTTTTACACACACATGAACAAGACCACTTTTATGTGGGAAGTCGATGCTAGGCATCGACTTTATGCTGAAACTCGATGCCAGGCATCGAGTTGCTCCACAAACATCATCTTTTCAAAAGGATTTAGTAAGAGTTGGAACTCAGAAAATAAAACACAGACTTATCAGCACAAACTCGATGCTAGGCATCGAGTTGCTTGGAAAACTTGAACTTTTGAAATCATTTCATAGAAGACAAGCATGGAGATGATGGAGAGAGTCTCATACATAGAACTTTAACTATTTCTTCTCATAACTATGAAAAACTCAGAAGTTTACAAATGCTTTCTCACTCAAAGAAGCCCGACTATACTCAGTCGTACAAAATGAACTCCTCCTCACATTCTATCACTCTCTTCCACTTCTTCTCTCTCATCGCGTCAGTTGATACAAACTAACTTATATAGATTTTCTCATTCTCGTGACTTTTAAAAAACTTCTAGAACTAAAGTGAACTATCTTTACAAATATAATACACTTGTGAATTTGTCCCTTCACATAGGCATGTACTTTTCTTCTAAAGCTTTGACCTTCAAATATATGTCCAATTAGTGATTGTTTCTCCAACAACTCCCCCTCAATCACTAATTGACATTCTCTGTTCCTTCATATCATCTTCTTTTCTTTTACTCCTGCCATGCTTTTGAATCTGCTGGTCTTCACACCATCCAAGCTCTTTGTCATTATGTCTGCTAACTGATCTTTAGTAGAAATGTACTCCACTTCAATCTCCTTCTCCATTACCTTTTCTCTGAGAAAATGATACTGTATCTCTATGTGCTCTGTCCTTGCATGAAAAACTGGATTTGCTGCAAGATAAAGTGAACTCATATTATCTCCATGTATTGTAGGTGTACCTTGATCAATGCCCAAGCTTTTGAACAATGTCTGCATCCATATGACTTCCTTAGCTGCTTCCACAAGTCCTTTGTACTCAGCTTTAGTTGATGATAATGCTACTGTATGTTGTTTCTTTGAACACCAACTTACAAGCTTATCACCAATATATATCATGTAGCCATGAGTTGATCTTCTGTCATCCTGGTTACCTGCCCAGTCTGAGTCACTATAGGCTCTCAACTTCAAATCTGATGTAAAAGGATAATATAATCCTTCCTTTATAGCTCCTTCGATATATCTGAGAACTCTTTGACCTGCAATCCAATGTGGGTCCTTTGGACAATGCATGAATTGTGACAAAACTCCCACTACATAACTAAGATCAGGTCTTGTTAGTGTAGCATAAATCAAACTACCCACAAGAGATTGATACTTCCTCATATCTTTGTATTCTGCACCATCATATTTACTGAGCTTGTGATTAACTTCAAGTGGAGTTGAAGCTTCTCTACAATTTTCCATATCAAACTTCTTCAATAGATTCAGAAGATACCTTTCTTGTGATACATATATGCCATGATCTGTATAAGTGACTTCCATACCAAGAAAGTATGACAACTTTCCTAGATCAGTGATCTTGAATTCTTTTTCAAGTAATCTCTTTACCTCCTTGATTCCTTGATCTGAAGTACCTGTGATTATAATGTCATCTACATAAATACAAATGTAGATTGTACCTTCCTCTCTTCTTTTGATGAGTAGAGTTGGATCTGCTTTTGAACTTTGATATCCAAGATCATTGAGATACTTCTCAACCTGCAAACAAAATTTGGATACCTGGAATCTATAAACCCTTGAGGTTGTTCCCTGTATAGCTCATCTGATATGTATCCATTCAAGAATGCATTCTTTATATCCAATTGACTTAGAGTCCATCCTTTTGAAGCTGCAATAGCAATGATTGTCCTTATAGTTAACATTTTAGCTAGAGGACTGAATGTCTTCATCATAATCTATGCCATAGGTTTGGGCATAGCCTTTCACCACCAGTCTAGCTTTGTATCTGGCTATACTTCCATCTGCAAGCTTCTTCACTTTATAAACCCATTTATTTCCAATTACTTTCTTACCATTTGGTTTAGGAACAAGTTCCAATGTCTTGTTCTCCTCCAGTGCATTGAACTCTTCCTTCATTGCATCTTCCCATTGCTTCTTACCTTTTGCTTCATCATAGTTCTGAGGTTCTTCATCATCTTTGACCATGTCAGCATAATTCTTCTTAGTTATGTAAGAAGTATCATAAGAATACCTTTCTAGTTGTCTTCTAGTCCTGCTTGACCTTCTTGGTTCACATTCGTTATAAGTGTCTGGATACACCTCTTCATCAAATATAGGAGCTTCTTCATTCCTTCTTGTTAATCCACTTCTGGATGTACTTGCTTGCATATAGTCTTCATCTCTATTTACCTGCACAATTCATTTTCCTTTCTCACATCTTCTTACCTCTTCTTCAAATTCTTCAGCTGTATGACTTTGATCTGCATACCAACTTTTCTGTTCATCAAAATGTAACATCTCTAGAAACAAGAAATAGTTTGGTTAGAGGATTCCACAACCTGTAACCCATCTGCTTTTCATCATAACCAATGAACACATATTTTTCTGCCTTTGGTTCAAGTTTATGTCTAAGCTGTGACGGCACATAAGCATATGCAATTGATCCAAACACTCTACAATGATCTAGTGTTGGTTTCTTACCCCACCAAGCTTCATATGGAGTCATTCCATTTAGAGTTGCACATGGTAATCTATTCACAAGATATGTAGTTGTATTTACAGCCTCAACCCAAAGATAATTTAGACAATTCTTCTCCTTTAGCATAGCTCTCATAAACTCAACCAAACTCCTGTTCCTTCTTTCTGCTACACCATTTTGTTGTGGTGTATACCTGCAAGTTATTTCTCTCTTAATACGTGCATTCCAAAGATAATCATTGAACTCTTGGGAGAAGTATTCTCCCCCTCCATCAGACCTTAGTCTCTTAAGCTTTTGACTTGTGACTCTCTCTGCATATGCATGAAAATGCTTGAAAGCTCCAAACACTTCTGATCTTTCCTTCAAAACATATAATGTTATCCATCTTGTAGCATCATCAATGAAAAGAACATAATACCTTGAGCCACTGATAGATCCTTCTTTTGTTGGTCCCCATACATCTGTATGGATGAGCTCTAGTAATCCATCATGTTTGAATCCTTTCTTCGGAAATGGTAACCTGTGTGCTTTACCCATTTGACATGCTTCACATTTATAAACCATATGTTGACTCTGCACATTGGTAATCCTAGTACAGACTGATTAGCAACCATAGTTTTAATTCCTCTTTCATTGAAATGACATAATCTCTTATGGCAGAGATCAAGTTCTGTAATCAATCCTTCACCATGTGTGAGCAAAGCTTGATCAATGTTCCCTTGTACTCTTAAAGTAAAGAGTCTACCTTCTTTCTTACCAGAGACAATCTGATTATATCCATTCTCTGGATCTTCAACAAATACTCCTTCATTTGTAAACCTGACTTGAAAACCTTTTTCAACTATCTGTCCCACACTAATCAAGTTTTTAGGTATTGTGGGAACATACAAAACATTGGTTAGCAAATCTGCTCCACTCTTGCATTTCACCTTTCCAATTGAATGTACACTATGTCTCGTATTATCACCTGTTTGAACACTATGGCTAGAAATGCCTTTTTCCAATTCTGACATCAATTCTATGTTTTTTTAAAAATGATTAGAACATCCAGAGTCAATGTAAAATACCTTTAGATCTTCTTTATCTGATGTGCTGATTGAGTTCATCATCAATGGTGTATGACTTTCATTCTGTGTATCATTTGCATAGTTGTAGCAGGTGGTGTTGTAGGATTGATTCTGTCCCCAACTTCTTCCTCCACCTCTACCATAGCCTCCTCTTGGATTTTGTCTACCTCTTTGAAAATGACTTTGATATCTTCCACCTCGACTTCTGCTATTGTTGTTTTGATTCTGGTTTGATCCTTGTTGGTTGTGCCAACAGTCATGAGCCAAATGATTACTCAATCCACAGATCCAGCAAGCCTTCTTGTTGTTATTCTGATTACCTCTACCTCTTCCAAAACCTCTTGGTCTTCCTCTGCCAGTGCCTTTACCTCTTGCATAATAAACTTGAGAACTTGACTCTTCATTATCCTTTGCTTTACCTTTATCTCCTTTCTTCTTGTTCTTCATGTACATTGCAGAACTTTGTCCTTTATCTCCATCTCCCTTCAAGTCTTGCTCAAATGTTAGCATCAAACCAAGCAATTGATTCAAATCTGGAACATAATGATTTAATGAAAGTTCTGTTGATAAGACAAAAGGTTTCCACCTTTCATCCCCTCTCAAACCTGTAAGTAATTGAGCAATCAACATCCTCAATATCTTCATCTATGGATCCCAGACTATCTGCTAGATCCTTCATCTTAGTGACATAGTCACTAATACTTTGACTTGGCTTCTTCTTGAATGTTGTAAACTCTGACCATAGACTTGTTTTCCGTGCTTTAGTAATGCTTTGGAAATGATATTCCAATGCATTCCATATATCTTGAGATGATTCCAATCCTCTGATGTGTGGTAGCAAATGATTAGAGATTGTATTGTAGATGTAGGCTGTTGGCAGCAGTCAGGGAACCGAAGGAGCCACCAGACGAAGAGAGTCAGAGCGAAGGGACAGCATAGGCAGACATGGCAGTCAAAGAAGATCTGGCAAATAGGCCAATAATTTTCCTCATGAAGAAGTAAGTATGAGCATCCACGCAAATCTAGCACTTAGGCAACCCTTTAACTTTTCAAAAACCCTTACACCAATTAAAAGTGATTCTTATCACTAACAATCATTGTAAATACCATTTCATATTTTTGTAGCTCCATTTTGTGCAAGCCAAGGAGTCCTTGAGCTTGAGGAGCCTTAGAAGTACCTACATATCAATTTTCGTATTTTTTAGACTCCGTTTAAGTCCTCAAATTGGCCCTGGAACCTAATTTTTAACTAGGCCGGACACTAGGTCTGGACAGGGCCAAAACCTAGTCAAAAACTATAAAAAGAGCTAGAGAGCTCATTTTTGAGGTTAGATTGTAATAGAAACAAACTTGTAAGAGCTTTTTGAAAAGTAATCGAAGAACTCCATTGATTCTCACTCTTTGTCTTGCCGTGTGTGCGCGTGTGTGTGTATGTGTGTGCATGCTAGTGTGCTTCTCACTCACGCACTTGTGCCGCCACTTGCTCGAGGTCTTCATACCATCCTCACGTCTTCCCGGATTGACATTAAAGGAGGTGCTACTCATCACTGAGCTACACCAAATTTTGGCGCCGTTGCCGGGGATCGAGCTTTGAGGACGAGCGTGTGATGGTAAGACGTAGATTGGAGACGTTGGCGTTGTAGGTAATTTCTTTACTTTTTCTATTTTTCTCTTTCTTACCTCACCACCATCATCACCATCATCATCATCACCATCTTCCATCTCCATCTCCATCATCGCAAAAATTTCAGTTTTTTGACTATATCCCCTTCTCCACCTCATTTCCCTCATTTCACTTGTGAGAGAGAGCGAGAGAGCGAAATTGCGTGTGCTGTTTTTGCATGTTTCTTGAGCTGTCTTGCAGGTACAGGTCACATCATCGTCCCCAGCACTCTGCGCAGGTACGGATTTCGAAGTAACTGTCTGTGTGTCGCCGACTTCTGTCAATCGCGACCGACAGAAAAAACGCTCAAACCACCAAACAAAGTGCAAAACCATGATCTACAGGCCTAGAGCTTCCCAAAAATGTGTTTAGTTTTTTGAAATTCCTCAGATTTCTGTCAATCGCGATCGCTCTGTCAATCGCGACCGACAAACCACGACGGACAGATCTGTCAATCGCGATCGACACGTCAATCGCGATCGACACGTCAATCGCGATCGACAGCCCACGACGGCTCTGTCAATCGCGACCGACAGAGTCAACGACTGTTTGACCACGACGGATAGACCACGACTGCTCTGTCAATCGCGACCGACACAGTCAACGACTGTTTGACCACGACGGACAGACCCTCGCGACCGACCTGTCAATCGCGATCGACCCATCAATCGCGACCGACACAGTCAACGACTGTTTGACCACGACGGACAGACCCTCGCGACCGACCTGTCAATCGCGATCGACCCATCAATCGCGACCGACACAGTCAACGACTGTTTGACCACGATCGACAGACCCTCGCGACCGACCTGTCAATCGCGATCGACATGTCGATCGCGACTGACCTGTCAATCACGACCGACAGACTTTGCGAACACGTTAGAAGGGCAATTTAGGTCAAATTTTTAAGGTAAAAATAGTGGTCTAAATTTTGGCCAAGTGCGGGACAAACATTAGGGTGTAGCATTGCATTACGAGGGCACGACCCAAGTAACTCTAGAATTCCTGTTTGCCTGATAACCTAGCTCAATCCTGTTTTAGCCCCAAAACCCTGAACCGGCATAACTTTCTCATACGAAATCCGTTTGCCGTGATTGTTGTTTTGTTGGAAAGCTCACAGGGAGTACAACAAAAACATCGACTGGTTATAGTTAAATTAAGATCAGGAATACTTGCTAGGGTATTTTGAAGTTGACCATACCCAGGGGGAACAAAGTTCAGGGATCTCTAGAGTTGTGTCCAAAAAATCATAGTGCCAAGTGGTGAAGTGTTACATGAATAAAAATGATTGGTTCTGTCTTTTGAATTTAAGTCTTGAGCTAACAGTGGGCCTTTTACAGGTCCTTTGAGAGCAGCGAAGGGCACGCAAGGCAAGAGTAAGTGCAGGCTTGGGAACACGCGTCCTGGGCACATCAGTGCAACACCACAAGGAAAGGAACTCAAGGTTGGAAAACCCGCAACACCCTCTGTCAATTCTTAGTTTAGGCTAAGTGCGGGTAGTGTTAGAAGTAATTCCAGGCAACGATAGGCACGAGCTAAATCAAAGACTATCTAAGAAAATCAAGTGCAAGTTAAGAGATAACCTGTGTGTGTGTGCGAACGATAATCTTAAAAGGAAAAGAACCTAACGTGAAACGACCAAACTAAAGTGCGAAATTAAACTCAAGTATTCCTGACGACATGATATCAGACAAGAGTCTAAACACGATAATCAACATAAAAAGAACCAAGTGACCGATACAAAAGGACTCAGAAACGTGGTTGTACCTGGAAAAAAATTGGGCTACTCAGTTAGGCATATGAACCTTAGATCAGGACGACACCTAGTAAGAGAGAGACAAAGCCTTAGGTCTTCAGAGGCTAGTGTCAATCATACTGCTAGGTCTTGGGCCCAGCAGTTGAGTCACCACTCTCATTACCCTAGCTCTGATACCAGTGAATCAGGGATGTCTCAAGGCATGGACAGGCCTACGGGAAGTTCAGGAATGCCATATTTGTACAGGGTAGAAGGCCCTTACAAAACACAGTTGGAATACCTTCGGATCAACCGATTAGGTGCTAGCATCTATGAGGACGGCCTAGGAAGATCCGTGGTCCAGATTAAAAACCCTGACCAATCCATAGGACTAGAGCACCCAGCTGTCAAGTTTGAAAACGGTGCATACCTGGACAAAGAAGGAACCATATACGTAGTCACCAGTCACCCAGATAGGACAGATGAATTTGGGAATGTAATCTCAGAAGCGGACTTAGGTGACTTGGAACAAGGAAACATGGGTGTAGAACCTCGAACCCCTCGAGGCAAATCTGTTCTCACTAGGATTATCACACCTGAGTGGGTTCCCCAAGACAACAAGAGCATAGAGTTGCTTCTCAATCGAGAAACTGACGAAGCCTTTTGGAGGTATAAATCTAATCAGCCAACTGATATAGGAAATATCATGATCTATGAGTTTAAGGATCCTGATAGCCCAGGTAGAGTGACCTACTTAGATCACACTTCGGAAAGGATCTTTGTGGTGACAGAAAATGATAGGCATGCTTACACTTGGAAGGGTGAATTCATCTTCCCCCAACCAAGATCGAATGTATCCCATGGTCACCCTGGAGCTGGAACATCCCAAGCTCATGGAACTCAAAGAGACAGAAGTAGAGATAGACCGGAAGTAAGGTTTGCCAACCCAGTGGGCAGAGAAAGAACGAGGACGGAGACGAATAGAGTAGAACCTGAGATACTTAGAGCTCACAGGAACCAAAGAAATGTGGATGGATTCCCCCTGCCGAGACCTAGAGAGCACACAAGAACTTTGAGACCGACCCAGCTAGTTAAGTCCATGAAGAATTACTTTGATGGCACAGGAGATCCCTATGATCATGTGGCGGAGTTCAAGCAAGTCTTGAGAGCTTAACAAGTGGAGGATCTATTCACGCAGTACAATGCCTTCGGTCTAACCCTTAGGAACACAGCACTTACATGGTTTCAGCCATTGGATGAGCGGCAGTTCAGGAGCATAGACCAACTCCTAGAGGCTTTCATTGTTGAATTCTCTAAGAGTGGCATAAGGCATAATACCTCCTCGCTGATTCACAGCTTCAAGCAAACCCCTCAAGAAACCGTGAGACTTGCAGGAAGAAGATTTAGGCAATACTTAGAAAGGTGCCCTGTTTCGGAGCTACCCACACCTGCCAAACAAGTAGCCTTATTCCTTGATGGATTGCTAAGTACGAAATTGAGATCCTATGTGTACTTGAATGATCCTAGGACCATAGAAGAGTGTGTACGCATGTGTATTGACATTGAGGATAACCTAGGGGAGGAGTTAGAGCTTGCTAAGATATACAAAGATTCGGATAGTGCCTCTAGCCTCTCTTCCACGCAATCCACATCAATTGAGGAACTTGCAGAGAAAGTAGCTCAGAAATTAGGTGTAACTAGTAAACAAATCCCAAGGTTCGCCCCTGTGAAAAGGTGCTACACTTGTGGTGGTGACCACATGGCGAATGTCTGCCCCATTATGGCTCAGCCCCAAGTAAATCCTAGTAGCTAGTACTGCACCATAGAACGGAGATACACCAATCACACCGCACAAGATTGCCCATACAACAAGCAGGCAGTTAGGCAACCCCACCCTCAGCCATACCCTCAGCAGGGAAGATACCAGAACCCATACCCTCCACAACCATATGGCAGGCCACAACAAAATTACCAACCACAATACCAAAACCAACAAAGGCCTCAGCCTATGCTAGCACAACAACCCCCAGCCCCAGCTAATGTGATTCCGGTAAAGTATACTGCTGCAGAAGAGAACCTGAATAGAGCTATAGTCCCTGTAACATCCTCGCTTTTGCGTACTACATGCAGTCTCCAGAACATGGTGAGTCCTATTACAACGAAGAGCCAAATGAACCTATTTGGGAGTCAGATTACACAAACATCATGTATGCAAACCCCAACCCTAGGCCTCAACCCAGGCAAGTAAGACCTCCGTTCCCAAGAGGACCGTGCTATAGATGCCAAGGAGATCACCTCATTCGTGATTGCCCCTTACCTCCACCTACACAACCCCAATCAGTGACGATCCAAGGCTTCTGCCAAGATTGTGGAAAAGAGCATCTCTTACGAGATTGCCCGAAGAACCCCAATAATATGCCAAAAATCACTCCTATCAACGTTATTGGGTTAGTGGTAGATTCCACAGGAAGTGTCACTTCCACTGCTCCCGTCCAGGTAGTCACTAGAGCTCAAGCATTGCAGCAGAATCAAGGGGTAAACCAGGATAAGAGCCCAGAGGCTAGTGAAACTGAGAGCATAACAAAGAAAAGGACTAGAGCGTGGAAAGATAGTCGAGAAAGAATGAAAAGACAATGGGCTAGAAAGATGAGTGAACTTGAGGAAAGCATAAGAGAAACCAAAGCTAGGATAACTGAAATCACCTCTCGGACCCCCTCTCACACTATCCCACCACCATCATTCCCATCGCCATCCGACCCGCTACCTTCCAACCCACGTCATACGATTCCACCACCTCCTAGAGTAGGATCAGTATTAGCTGATCCCATTCCAGAAGACATAGACATGATGCTTAAAGCATATCAGGCCAGAATTCAAGAAGGGCCCAATGTCACAGATCACGACAAGTGTTACCCTAGAGCTGACCTAGAGATAGAAAGAACCAAGCTTTGCGCGAAAATGGTAGCATTGGCTCAAACTATGTTTGAAGCCAGTCGCCTTTTCAATTACTCGGGCTCAGCCAAGACGCAATTACACTTGGATGGACTTCTAGAGAAGTTAGAGGGCATAATTTCGAGAGCGGCCATGGAAGAAAAAAATCAAGAAAGGGAGAAAGCAAGCAAAAGCATGACCCATCCCCCATCAAAAGTTTATGTGGCTAATTCCACTGAACCAGACATCTTCCCCTCCTTAGAAAGAATGGAGAATCTAATTGCACAATCAGAAAAGGAACCTGCCCCTCAAAAAAAGGACAGGGCAAGAGAACTGATAAGCCAGCCTCCTCAAGAAGCTTATCTTTCCCCCCAAAAGGCAGATGAGCCTCCCTCGAAAGCTTACGTACCTCCACAGGTTGCCTTCATTCCTTCTCAGGGAGCGTATGAGCCTGTTCGGAAAAGTAATAGAATAAGTAATCCTCCCCAGGAATCCTGTGCTCCAGCCATATATGAGAACGAGGAGAGAGCCAACGATAGAATAAGCCCTCCTTCCCAGGGTGCTTATGTGTCTAATTCTACGGAGCCAGATACTTATTCTTCTATGAATCGGTTTGCACCAGACTTCCTACGAGAGATTCAAGAAGACAAATGGGATAACGAAAGTGAAGTCGCCCCTCCCTTTGAACTTGTGGATGATGCACACGACCAATTCCCACAAGACATCCCATCTATTTACGGGGAACATGAGAGTACTCAGTCTCACGAGAGATTGGACTTTGAGTCTAATTCCATACAAGAGCTACCCCACTTCACAGGCCCATGGGAAGCGAAGTCCACATGTATGAGAGCACCCACAGTCATGGTAAGGAACGACGACTCAGTCATACCTAGGAACACGGAGGTAGTAGAGAACGCCACGGTGCAGCGCAATCTCACTTTGGAAGAACTGCCTAAGGATAGACCCAAAGCGCGGAATTATGTAGCCAGTCAAGTAACTGAAGTTGCAAAACCACGTTCCCGGGTAGGATCCCATAGGACAGTGCCAGAAATACCCTTGGATAAGATAGGAGATATGTGTGAAGGTGAAGAAGGTAATACCTATCTTCCCATTACCTACCAGGACTACACCACTAAGGCAATTTTGGACTCAGGTGCAGGAGTTGCAATTGCCACCACTTCCCTATGGAAGCGTTGGGGCAAGCCAGCACTCAGACCAACGAGAATGAAATTGCAAATGGCCGATGGTCACATAGAGAGACCCCTAGGGTTGCTAGAAGGAATAACTCTCACCACTTGTGGTGTTGAGTTTGAGCATAGCTTTGCTATATGTGACTTCAACAAAAATCATGCCTATGAGATGATTTTGGGAAGACCATTTATGCGACAGTTGCAAGTGGTACAGGATTGGGGGACCAATTCTTTGTACCTGCAACACTTAGGTGTTACGACCAAAGTCAATCTCAAGGATTACTCTCATAGAGACGTCCCTCCTATCCAGTGGAATCCCATCCATAGAGCCAAAGATGATACGGAATCTGTGCATTCCATAGGGTCAGGATCCTCATGGATGCATGAAGACACCCACTTATGGATGTGCAAAGTGGCAGTAGAGGAAGAGAAGAGAGAAAAGGCCAGAGAAATAGGTGCAAACGAAACTCATAGACCCATTCAAGACCCAGCCTATGCACCTGTAGTCTTTCCTGACGAGGAATTTGAACCCCATGGCTGGGCAGAAATTTTAGCAACAATGGACGTAGCCATCAATGAAGAACAATGGACACCTCACTGTGATGAGGATGGCTATGACATTTCAGTCTTCTCCATAGAGCCAATCATGGGAGAGGCAGTTCTAGAAGAATGCGAACCTAGCCCTGATGCATTTGAGGATGCAAGTGACTCCGATCTCGAGTCAATCATTATGGACCCACCATTTGCATCAGAGGAAGAATACTTCCATGAAGTAGAATTTCAACCCCAGAGGCATGGAGAGCTTACAAATGATGTAAGATTAGCAACACATGTGAGCCCAAAGGAAGAAGGAAAGAAACGAAAGAAGAGAGAAGTCTCACCAGAAGAGGAAGAATCTTTGTTTGAGGTCCCAAAAAATTTTAAGAAGTATGAGATAGATGACAGGAGAGTCATGATTAGAATCCCTAAACAAGAGGCACAATCAGGAGAGGCCTATGATAACAAAGAAACTACTAAGAAAATAGTAGTGGCCCTAGAAGAAGGAGAGGAGAGGTGCACGTACATAGGCCATGACCTAACAGAGGAAGAAGAGCATGCGTTAATTGCCTTGCTAAGAGAATACAGAGATGTATTCGCTTGGAGTTACAAGGATTTGAAAGCTGTTGACCCGGACATATGCTCACACACCATTCCCATGACCTCAGATGCTAAGCCCTCTAAGCAAAAACCCTATACATATAACGATAATTACGCTGCTAAGATCAAAGAAGAGATAGATAGACTGGTTGAAGCTGGATTTATCTATGAAATTGAGCACACTGAATGGGTATCCCCCATCGTAGTGGTGCCCAAGAAGAATGGCAAGCTGCGTGTGTGTATTAACTTGAAAAAGGTTAATGCAGCCACTATTCGGGATAACTATCCGCTTCCCATCACAGAACATCTCTTAGAAAGAGTGGCAGGCAAGGAAGTGTACAGCTTCCTTGATGGATTTTCGGGTTACAATCAAGTAGCCATAGCTCCAGAGGATCAGCATAAGACAGCCTTTGCCACAGAATGGGGCATTTTTGCCTTTAGAGTAATGCCATTTGGGCTTACCAATGCACCAGCTACCTTCCAGAGGCTGATGTGCCATGTGTTTAAGGAGTTCCTGAGGAAGAGTTTAGAAGTCTATGTTGATGATCTTTGTGCTCATTCCAATATTAGACAAACCCATATTCCTGAACTCAGACAAATCTTTGACAAATGTAGAGAATATCAAGTCTGCCTGAACCCAGAAAAGTGCGTTTTTATGGTCAGGCAAGGCAAGATTCTAGGACACATAGTGTCAAAGAATGGCATATCTACCGACGAAGAAAAAGTGAGAGCCATAGCAGAGCTACCTAGGCCAAAGAATGTCAAGGAAGTACAAGCTTTCATGGGGCACTGTGGTTATTACCGACGATTTATACACATGTATGCTGTCATTGCAAAGCCCATGTACGGACTTCTGACTAACTTTGAGTGGACGGATGAATGTGAGAATTCCTTCCAAGAGCTTAAACGAAGATTATGTTCAGCACCAATCCTGACTACACCAGATTGGAATAAGCCATTTCATGTTCATGTGGATGCATCCAATTATGCTATTGGATGTGTGCTTGCACAACCTACTGGTGAAGGTAATATGGATCTTCCAATTGCCTATGCCAGTAGATAGTTGAATGCAGCTGAACGGAATTACACCACTACAGAGCGAGAAGGATTAGGCATGGTATATGCAGTTAAGAAATTTAGACACTATTTGCTTGCAAATAAGTTTAAATTTTTTACTGATCATCAGGCATTGCTATACCTCGTAAACAAGCCATGCAATACAGGAAGATTAGTGAGATGGTTTCTCTTGCTCATGGAATATGATTTTGAGGTTGTGGTAAGGAAAGGTAGGACTCACTTAAGAGCAGATCATCTCTCGAGGCTCACATCGGGAGAAGCCCCACAAGGAGTATCAGATGACCTTCCTGATGCTTACTTGTTTAATTTGGAAGTTATACCGTAGTGGGCTAAGCCATTGGTACCAGTATTGACATATGGGCCTAATCATCCAGTGGTGAACACACGGAATAAAGAAGTTGTAAAAGCCCAAAAATACCACATCATGGCTGGAAGTATGTACAAGCACACAGATCAAGGGATCTTGGCTTGTTGCGTAGAGGAGGATGAGTACGCTAAATGGTTGCAATTAGCACATGTAGGTGCACTAGAGCAACACCATTCAAAGCAACGGACCTTACAGACACTAAGGAGACTCGGAGTGCATTGGCCAACTATGGAAGCGGATGTCCAAAAGTTGTGCAAGGAATGCCCAATCTGTTGCACTAAACCACCAGTGGAACACGCCACTCTTTATCAAGTATCCATTGTGCCAGATTGGAGTGAACCACTAGTATCCTTCCTGAGGACAAACACATTCCCGCCAGACATGACCCTGGCTAGGAAAAGGAGTTTAGAACAAGAAGCCCTGGATTACTCACTCATTGGTGATAATCTATACAAGCGTGGTAAAGATGGTTACCTGAGGTTATGTGTCCATGAAAGTGAATATCTTAAGATCTTAGAAACTGCTCACCAAGGTGTAGCAGGAGGACACTTTGGACCGGATCGGGTGATCAAGGCAATACTATTTGCGGGTTTCTGGTGGCCTACCCTTCACATGGATGCACATACCTATGTGAAACGGTGTGATGTCTGTCAGAGGACTCAATATCCTATACGCAAAGATGAGATGCCACTGAAACCTATGATGGGTGGACGTGCATTCTCTAAGTGGGGAATAGACTTCGTAGGTCCTATTAATCCCCCAGCTAAGGGTTCTCATGCAGAATACATCATTGTTGCAACAGACTATCTAACTAAGTGGGTAGAGGTAAAGGCTACGACAAAGAACGATGCTCAGACAACTGCTAAATTCTTGTTTGAGAATGTGTTCACAAGATATGGGCTACCTATAGAACTAGTAAGTGATAGAGGCACTCACTTCTTGAATGAAGTGATTGAAAATCTACTCCAAGAATTCCTGGTAATACACAAGAAGTCTGCCCCCTATCACCCTCAAGCTAATGGACAAGCTGAGAGCACTAATAAGATTTTATGCAATGTACTGACGAAATTAGTGAACACTAAATGCTCTGATTGGGATAAACAGCTACACCATGCTGTTTGGGCATACCGAGTTGCCTACAAAACGGTACTCCAAGCCACCCCCTTTCAGATGGTATTCGGCCAAAACGCTGTGTTACCCTTGGACTTCTTGATCCCTACATTGAGAGTAGCACAAGAGCACGAATGGACAGGTCATGAGCTCTCCTCTAGGATCTTTGACCTTGAACGATTAGGAGAAACAAGACTGAGAGCAGCTGCAGGAATCTATGCAGCTAAGAAGAGGCAGAAGGCATACTTTGATGCCCATGTGAAGGATAAAGGCTTGAAAGCAGGAGATCTAGTCTTAGTCTATACACTGAAACAACACGCGAGGAAGCTAGAAAAGAGAGGCTACGGACCTATGATCATTAATAGGATCTCCACAAGTGGAGCTGTGCAATTAGCCACATTAGAAGGTGATGTTCTCCCTAACTATATTAGCGGATGCAGAGTCAAGTTGTATCAGGAACCCCTCACGGAGGAAATGCTCAGCCGACTCAACACTGCTAAGAAACGCAAAGAGGAAGAAAAGCGAATTAGAGAAGAAGCTCAAGCAGAAGCTTTAGAACGCATCAGAAGGATGAAATTACGAAGGCAAGGTAGAGAGCAGCCTAGAACAAATGACTATGCAGATCAAGGATATCATATGGCAATGTGTGAAGTCGCAGGAACAAGCTCACATAGGATAACTGATCGACGTCCTTTCGTAACCTTAGATATAGGACAAGGAAAGAGTGCAAGGACCGTAAGAGCCTTGATTGACTCAGGTGCAGCCACTAGTGCTGTTAGAATGTCTTACTGTCAAGAGTTGCAGTTAACTGTCAATCCTGTGGAAGCATATCTCATAGGATTGGGAGGAGTGGAAACCCCTTGCATGGGCGAGGTGGAACTTCCCCTCTACATTCATGATGAGACAATGACAGTTAAAGTACTAGTGTGTCAAGATGAGGACCTCACGGAACCCCTTGTCTTGGGTCAAGACTGGATCTATGACCAAGCAGTCAACTTGAACCTAAGAAGTGGACTTCTTCAGGTATGGGTCAATCATAGTCGAATTACAGTAGAGTTAGATAATAGAGCACTCAAGGAACTAGGAAAGGCACAGACTCCTGGTCCCTCCAGGGGTGCACATGAAGTTGATCATGCTGTTCTTGTCCAAAACTATGTGTTGCAGAGGAATGATATTCTCAAAAAAGGAGTCAGGGATGCAACGGAACTGCCTTCTTTTCCAAAGGCCAGAAGGAGGCAGCAACCAAAGGAGGATCAAAGGCAGAAGAAGCAGAGTACTACCCATGCCGGAAATCAAAAGTACCTGCGCAGCAAAATATCTCAGCAAGTAAACCAAGTGTGGGTGAGGAAAGGCGAACACCCGGTTGCACTCAAGCCAACCACGCAAGCAAAGCCTCTTATTAGTAACCAACAACACGTCACTAATAAGAAGTCTTTCGGAAATTCTTCTGCTAACGTGAAATCTATTTGGGTGCCCAAGAAGTCGATGAAGGCTAGCCCACAATCAAGACAAATTTGGGTGCCTAAGGCTTGCTTGCGGGCGCAAATAGCTACGCCGAAGCCACAACCTATACAGCGTAACCCATTCACCCGCGCAGCCAGCATTCACTTGTTTTCAACACTCAAGAACACACTAAGGCCCATGAACACGAACATAATCGCTTGTAAATGGGTCCCTAAAAGGCCTCAGTTTCAAGCCGATACACCTATAAAGCTCTCTAGAGCCTCTACGACACCAAGAACAAGACCCATCCATTGCATTTGGCAGCCTAAGACCTGTAATAAACCCCTCGACCCCAATTTGTAAATTCGTCCCCACTTACTAACTTCATTAGTCTCCTAGGACTACCCAAGCATTAACTACACACACTGTCTTCGTGCACTTACTAACCACTAACTCACCATCTACCTCATGTTAATATTGTAACGGGGACAACAACAGATTTATTCTGTCCATTACGATGTTAACACGTGGTTCTATATTCTCACAGAACCAACCAGCAAACAGGGCCATGGCAGAAGCAGGTGCAAGTTCTCAAGCCGGACCCGGTGCCCAGATTGTGGACATAGAAACACTCCTCCTCGAGCCACATCTCACCGCAAGGCCGCAAGAACTTCAAGCCGTGCATGTGCTCCCCATTCAGGATCCTCCTCAAGGGCATACTTCTCAAGTAGGTAAGCATGCGCATTGGTTCAGTGATGTCGCTGGACCATTGGGCGATGGAACCTATTTCTGGGAAGCAGAATTGGAATTTAATGGCAAATGGGGTCGATACCACTTTTTCACGCGCGAGTTTGAAAGCTATCAAAACGCCGAAGTCATGCGATCAGTTTGGATCAAAGCGGGTGTGGACAGTTATTTCAGGGCCCACTTACCAAAGCCGGATTTCTTACGATGTTCATATCTTATCAGTACCATCACACCAAGCCGGGCCAAAGGAGGCGACAGTACCTTTGTGTTGCCATCACTGCTGCCGGGTCATGAGCTTAAACGATTCAAGTTGACCCTCAACCTGGTGAGAGAAGCATTGGGTATGTATGGCATGCACATCCCCACAGAGAAGGAAACAATGGTTCCAGGTCGAATGAAACACAAAGATCTTAATAAGCTGAAGGATATGGTAGCGATGACACCTACCATTGCGCTTCATCTGCGGACCATCATGCAACATTTTGCCTTCCCCGCCCAGGAAAGATTCACAATGCCCCCAAAGAAAATTTGGTTCAGCTTGTATCTAGCAGAGACAGAAAGCCTTCCCATCAACGTGCCACACTGGATCATCGATCAGATCCACCTAGCCCATCAGAGGTGGAACAAGAAGCAGAAAAACGTGCTTCATGGATGTTGCGCTCTAACCAAGATAATCTACCGATGTCTGGTCTACGACGTGCCTATTCAGCGGGCACTCATATGGCCCCGCGCCCAGGAATTCCAAAGAAGACTATCAGCAGCAGGTCCCCCATCAAAGAAGATGAGGGGGGGAGTACAACTACCCTGTGCTCAACCAAGGGGGGGCCACCACCACACCAGAAATCACCCCTCCACAGACACGACGCATTAGGCCATTCACAATCCGGCTACCAAGACCAAGCACAGAGGGGCCTAATCTGGTATTCCCACCCGTCCCATCAGATCTGGAATTCCCACAAGGTTTTACTCTCAATGATCTCACGGATGAAGAAGTAGCCCGATTGATCTATGATTCTAATCTCGAGACGGAAGCAGACCAAGCTCAGGAACTACAACCCCAGACCACAACAGCAGCCCCCACCAGACCAAAAGTGGTAGAAGTCGACGCCGAGGAACAAGAGGCAGAACAAGAAGAAGAAACCTACGAGGAACAAGAATATGACGAGCTCTCCGAGCTGGCAAGTGCCCCTGCGTATTCGGCACAAATCAAGAGACTATATCGAACCATGCAACTGGTTCAAGAACAGCATAAGATGTCACTGGAATCGGGCAAGAAACTCATGAACCAGTTGCTAGCTGAGGAAGGTGTGGACGAGTTGTTCATTGAGTCCATAAAGCTTCATGCCGACGCAGTAGGATTGGATGAGGCCATCCATGAGGCAATGGCCTACATTCACAGATTTGAGAAGAGGGTTCCCGTTCGTCCTAGGAGGTCCGGGAAACAAATTCATACCAATGTATCAGCACCAGGAGAGACAACGCAAGCAGAAGAATATCAGGAAGCACCACTGTCACCACCATCCCCACCTCACACTACACACTTCACTCCACCACATGACACTAGCACTACCACGTCCACTACCACTACCATTGTCATGGGCATCCCACTCTCTCCGGGAATCCAATTCGGGGGAGTCACAATGCCCACTTTCACCACTCTGTTCACTGACATCACATCCACTCCACCCACGATCCCCATCTACACTGTCACTCAAACAATCGACACTATGGAAACGTCTCCTGCCACAGCACCGCTCCCTCCCCCCATGCCACCTTCATCTCCCATACCCCCTCCACCCACATCCCCACTTGCGTCCACATCATTCACCACTCCCATTCCCGCCCCCATTCCCCCTGCATCTTCACCCCTCCCAGCATTATTTAATGTAAATAGCATATTTTTAGCATTAAATCAATGTGTATATCAGCTTCAGAATGAGTACAGAGCGCTGGACGGCCGGTATCAACAACTGACAACACACCATCAGGACTTACAAAGGCAATTTCACATTCTACAAGAGGAAAATGCAGAAGTGAATCAATGCTATTCAACGCTTGAGCAGGCTCACCAAACACTATTGGAGGCACCCCAACCATCGACAGAATCAGGTGTCAAACAACTAGAAGCTTTGCTCGAAGTATACCAGACCGATAACCTGCGAGTCAGACGCAACTTGGGGCTACTACGGAAACATATGGCCACAGCACTGGAGGAGAACAAAAGACTGCAAAAACAAAATGAAGAGAATCTGGAAGCAGCAATGGAAGGCTCCCCTCACGAGATAGATCCAGAGCAGTTTAAAGCAATTCCCACGGAGACGATGAAAACCATTCTGGAAAGCTATTCAGATCTCCTGGAAGCCCATGATGACTTGGAAAGAGAGCGTGACACACTTCAGAGCAGGCTGAAGGAACAAGAAGAACAACCGAAGAGTGTCCAATCAACCTCCACCTCAGACGAAGTAAAGGCCTTAACCGAGCAGGTAGCAGAATTACAAAAGAGGTTACTGACATACGAGGGGCAGCCATCCCCTGTGGTAGAACCAGAGCAAGAAGAGCTAGTCCCTATTGAGGTAGATGATTCTTACGAGGAACCGTATGTTCCTATGCCAATGCCAGGCGGGCGACGAACCTCAGAGGGACTAGACACATTAGAAGTGGAAGCACCCGAGTGGCTTCAGACACTGGAAAGGACAGCGAACACTCACGAAGAACGGGTGGCAATTCAGATCCAATCACTAGCGAATTTAGAAGAGACTGTCATACAGTCCGAGTACTTCAGAAGTATGTCTCACCATAGATGGATCGGCACCAATAATGAGCAGTATGTGCCATTCTGTATACTTTTGGCCGATTACAACGCGGAGATTCAACGACAATGTGGCAAACCTCCCACCTTTGCTACACAATTCGGTCCAGATGATCTACCGGAAAGTGCTCAGCGTGGGTCCATCCATCAACCCACCTGGAGAATCAGGCTTTTGGAAACATATCCAGAAATGGTCCGAACCTAGAATAATATGCCGTTGTTTATTAAGTACAACCCTTGTTACATTCTAGTTCTGCGACGACGCACCTAGCCTGAATTCACTATAGCTGTCAGAGACATCAAAGCCTGTGCAAAATGGTTGAATTATGTTTATCTAGCACCTCCACGAGGACCTCCCACAGTCAATTACATGATTTCGACAATCCGTCACTGGAGTACTAGGCTACGCAATAATCCTGATGTGATGGCCCAGATGTGCATGAAAATATTTGAATTAATGCTGATCACTTTCAGGACGTTTAAAAACATTAAGGACCCTCACTTCTCAGGTGCAGGCTTTATGACAGGAAACCAAGATCTAGTGTATGATATGAGTACCACCCCGTCCATTGAAGTAATATATGCTTGGCACGCTAGAATCAAATACCTCCCAGCCTGCTTTAAACAGACCTTTGAGGAGATGTTCATCACCGGATTCTGGGAATATCACTCCGAAATCTTTATACCCAGACCATCCCATCTCCTCCAATTATTTGCTGTGGAGAGAACTATCTACTCAGAACAATTGAGGGTGCCTCATCCAGATGTTCCCGGTCCTGTGAATTGGGATGAGCTGCTCACAGATCTAGCACGTGGCCTACGACTCGAAGAACACCACCTAGCCTCCGATGTCGTTCAATACTATGTTCAAAAATCCTCTAGACAAGGGTCTGTCAGGGGCGACAGATGCGAGAGTGGGGGGGTGTTGGCAGCAGTCAGGGAACCGAAGGAGCCACCAGACGAAGAGAGTCAGAGCGAAGGGACAGCATAGGCAGACATGGCAGTCAAAGAAGATCTGGCAAATAGGCCAATAATTTTCCTCATGAAGAAGTAAGTATGAGCATCCACGCAAATCTAGCACTTAGGCAACCCTTTAACTTTTCAAAAACCCTTACACCAATTAAAAGTGATTCTTATCACTAACAATCATTGTAAATACCATTTCATATTTTTGTAGCTCCATTTTGTGCAAGCCAAGGAGTCCTTGAGCTTGAGGAGCCTTAGAAGTACCTACATATCAATTTTCGTATTTTTTAAACTCCGTTTAAGTCCTCAAATTGGCCCTGGAACCTAATTTTTAACTAGGCCGGACACTAGGTCTGGACAGGGCCAAAACCTAGTCAAAAACTATAAAAAGAGCTAGAGAGCTCATTTTTGAGGTTAGATTGTAATAGAAACAAACTTGTAAGAGCTTTTTGAAAAGTAATCGAAGAACTCCATTGATTCTCACTCTTTGTCTTGCCGTGTGTGCGCGTGTGTGTGTATGTGTGTGCATGCTAGTGTGCTTCTCACTCACGCACTTGTGCCGCCACTTGCTCGAGGTCTTCATACCATCCTCATGTCTTCCCGGATTGACATTAAAGGAGGTGCTACTCATCACTGAGCTACATAGGCTTTTGCACTTGCATCCTTCTTCAGCCAATGCTTTAAAGCATCAAGTTCCTCTTTCTTTGGTCTGCTTTCATCTTCAAATACTGGCTTCTCTTCTTCACCTGTAACATATATCATGAGATCCTTACTCATAAGTAAGGCTTCCATTCTCATTACCCATGCGGGGTAATTATCTCTGTCCAGTTTGTCAATGGAGATATGATCTGCCATACTCCTTCGTTTCTACTCCAACCTGTGAGCTTAAAGGATAAAGGATAATACCTTTTAGAGTTCTTTGTGTATGAGGATACTTTTGAAGTAACCTTTTGATGCCTTGTGTCTTCAAATGCTTCACCTTTCAAACTTTAATAGAAAACTTTCCAAAACTTCTCGTACCTTTGTCGCCTTCTGCTCTTTAGGACCTTTCTGCTCTGATATCACTTGTTGATGTATGAAAAACCACAAAAAATGAATTAATGTGACACTAGAACACCTCTATGGTCACTATTAACTCATTGCCACTCCAAACTTTGAGAAATGACAGCCGAAACCAAGAACTTTGCTTCTTCAGATTTTTCTAGTCACTAAAATGACATACCTTCAGTATTTTGCTGATTTCTCTTAGTTCAAATATTATTTCTCCAAGATCTTTTATAAGCTGAAACTAGATGAGTAGAGCTTTCCAACAAGCTATCATATGCATGAAACGAATCTTTAGAACTCAAGTTCTGGCCCTCACAAGATGACCTTGTATGATCTTCCAAAACTGGAAATTTTGCCTGTTTTAGTGAATTTCGCTATCTAAAAATAAAAATTCGATGCCTACCATCGACTTGCAACCAAATGTCGATGCCCAGCATCAACTTTGAGCTTTTTTAGCCACTTTTTCAGCACCAGAATTAGCCTCTTTTACACACACATGAACAAGACCACTTTTATGTGGGAAGTCGATGCCAGGCATCGACTTTATGCTGAAACTCGATGCCAGGCATCGACTTTATGCTGAAACTCGATGCCAGGCATCGAGTTGCTCCACAAACATCATCTTTTCAAAAGGATTTAGTAAGAGTTGGAACTCAGAAAATAAAACACAGACTTATCAGCACAAACTTGATGCCAGGCATCGAGTTGCTTGGAAAACTTGAACTTTTGAAATCATTTCATAGAAGACAAGCATGGAGATGGTGGAGAGAGTCTCATACACAGAACTTTAACTATTTCTTCTCATAACTATGAAAAACTCAGAAGTTTAAAGATGCTTTCTCACTTAGAGAAGCCCGACTATACTCAGTCATACAAAATGAACTCCTCCTCACATTCTATCACTCTCTTCCACTTCTTCTCTCTCATCACGTAAGTTGATACAAACTAACTTATATAGATTTTCTCATTCTCGTGACTATTAAAAAACTTCTAGAACTAAAGTGAACTAACTTTACAAATATAATACACTTGTGAATTTGTCCCTTCACATAGGCATGTACTTTTCTTCTAAAGCTTTGACCTTCAAATATATGTCCAATTAGTGATTGTTTCTCCAACACTTGCAACCTGCATGGAGGGTCTGTTGTACCTAATGATGATGCAAGAGCCACAACTGAAGTTGAATACTGAAGAAAACACTCACAAACATGCACAAATAGCAAGCATGCAAACTCTCTCTCATTCTCTCTCACAAGTGAAATGAGAGAATGGATAGGGGAGGTGGGGAAACGACCTAAAATTGAATTTTTGGTGATGATGGACATGGAAAGGAGGAAAGTGGAGATGATGATGGTGATGAAAAAAGATAAAAAAAATAGAAAAAATACCTACTTACCAATGATTCCAACTTCATACTCTATGTCTTATCATCACATGGTCATCCTTGAATCACGCTCCCTTACAACAATGCCAAATTTGGTGTCACTCTAACACAATCAAAGTACCACTAAGGTGAAGTCAATCCGTAGAGACATGAGGATGATATGACAATCATGAGCAATAGGAGTACACAAGTGAGTGAGTGAGAAGCACGATGACATGCACACACATGCACACCCATGTGCACACAAAGCAAGACAAGGAGTAGAACAATGGAATCCTCTATTTATCAACTCAAGTTATAAGAAAGCTCTCACAATGCTCAAATCTTGTACAAACTAACCTCCAAAATTATCTCTATAGCTCTTTTTATAGTTTTTGACTAGATTTTGGCTAGTTTTAGACCTAGTATCCAAAAATGTTAAAAATAGGTTCCTAAACTATGTTGAAGGCTCAATTGAGGTCCAAAAAATATGAAATTCAAAGCGTAGGCTATAGTAGTACTCTTCAAGCTCGAGCAATCCTTGAATTGCACAAAATGGAGTTGGAAGAGGCAAAAACGATCATATACATTGAGAAATTCACTATTTTATAAAAGAAAAAGTTTTGAATTTTTGTTGAAGCCTTATTCTCTGCCTTTTCTCTTGTGACTTATCTACTTAAGCTCATGCCTAAGCCTCCTCCTTCTCTTTGGCTTTCCTCCCTCAAGTTCTCTTGTCTGCTTTGGCTACCTTGTGTGCTTTGGCCACTAACATACAACAAATCAAATATCAGGCCAACTTATGCATAAGTAAATCAATCATCCAACAACGTGCTCATAGAGAACAATATCAGTTGCATCTCCAACATCATGACTTAACCGTAAACCTATTTCCATGGGAGTCTTAATAGGTTTGCAATCTTGAAGGCCAAAACATTGCAATAATGTGTCCATGTATTTTGTTTGACACAAAGCTATTCCTCCACCAATTTGCACAATATCAATGCCCAAATAATGATGCAAATGCCCATAAATCATCCATCTCAAGGAGACATGTAAATTATCCTTCAATTCAATAGTAGGCTTTTCATTAGGACCAATTAGTAGCATTTCATCAACATCTACAACAATGACTAGAAGTACATCATCTGCATGCTTAATATATAAGGTCTATCTACTAGACTACTCTAAAAAACTATGTGCTAGCAAGTAGGCATGTGTCTTCTCATACGAAGCATGTGGTGCTTGCTTCAAACTATGTAATGATTCTTTTCAATCTGCATGCTTTGTTTTCATGCCATTTTGGCACTAAATCATGGGGATGAAATACATACACTTCTTTGTGCAAATCACCATTCAAAAATGCAATTTTAATGTCCAAATAATGTACTTTCCAAGCTTTATGAGCTGCAAGTGCACAAATGCTATGAACGGTGGTCATTTGACATGTGAGAGAAAAGGTATCATCAATAGCAATGCCTCTCTCTTGAGCAAAACCTTTGGCAATAAGCCTAGCCTTATACCTATAATGCTTACATTTTTTCTTGTATACCCATTTAATGCCAATGGTCTTTTTCTTGGAGGAAAATTACATAAACACCAATTATTACTTTTCATAATAGCATCCTATTCTAATTTCATAGTAGCTATCTAATTTTTTTAATTCTATGCTTCATCAAAAGAAACAGGCTCATTCCTATCACAAAGATAGCAATTGCATAACCATATGATGCAAAGGAAGCACTATGAGAGCTTGAACAAGTATGGTATGACAAAGGTGCATCTAATTTGCTATCTCTTGAAGTTCGTATTTAGGCATAGGTTTTGCCTCTTCTATGTCTACCCTTTCATCCAATAGTGCATCATGTAAATATGCATTAGAAATGAAATGATCTACATCATCATTTGTGTTGAAGAATCACTCACGAACTTGACATACAGACAGACAAAAAGATAAAGAAAGATAAAGAGAAGCAGAATCAAAGTATTCAGAAAACAAAGCCTTAGTGAAAGGACAAATTCACGACTATAATGTACAGCGTAGAAACTTCCAGAATTAGAGTTTGTTACACCGGATCAAAACTGTATATAAATGAGATAGGAAGAGAGAAAAAATAAGAGATGAGTGTGCATGAGAAGAGCGCGTAATGCAAATAGAGCGCATATAGAAATCAAGAATAGGTCTTGAAGACGCCAAAGATTGCGTATGTAAAGATGAATAACAGAAACCTGAAATATCAGGTATTCATCTGAGAGAGATGGTAAGAAGAAACTACTCAGTGTAGGAGAGTTTCTATAGCTTGAGCAGGAAGAGGCCAAGCTAGTTTTGTACACATATTCTCTAATAGAAAACACATGTTCATGTGGAAGTTTGCACGCATTCTTCGTATGTGAAGAAATCTGAGTATTTTCATGTTACGGTATAAAGTTAGTTAACAGTTACAGTTCTCTTAGTAAACATATTTTTTGGACAGTTTTCTCAGTAAACGTGTTTTCTGGTAGAACAACGAAGTAGATCTCGCAGAATAATGTAAAGTTTTGTATGAGAGGTAGCTTATCTTGTAGCTAGACATCTCTAATATCACTCTAGCTTAGCCACCTTCAATGATGCAGAGAATTCCGCAGGCTTGATAAGGTTTGAGCCTTTGCCGTGTCATCAACAAGTGGTATCAGAGCAAGAAAGATTCTGAAAAGCAAAAAGATTCTCAAAGAGCAAACGGAAGAAATACAAGAGAATTCGAAGAACTTTCATAAAGAAAGGTGAATGCTGAAGAGATCAACAACAAACGGTATCAAGAAGTATTCCGAAGTCATTCTCAAGGTAAAGGTTTACAAAAGGTAAAATTCTTTAACGTTACACTCACCAGAAGAAACAGAAACAAGAAGATTATGGCAGATCATGTTTCTATTGACAAATTGGACAGAGATAATTATCCCGCATGGGTAATGCGCATGGAAGCCTTACTTATGAGTAAAGACTTAATGATGTATGTGACCAGAGAAGAAAAGAAGGCAACCTTTGAAGACATTAGACAACCAAAGGAAGAAGAATTAGAAGCCTTGAAGCTGTGGCAGAAGAAAGATGCAACGGCAAGAGCTTACATTTATAATACCATTACAGATCATCTACTACCGCACATTAGAGGTTTGGAGAAAGCGGAGGACATATGGAGTGCGTTGGAAGATCATTTACAAAATACTACGAAAGCTATGAAGGCTAGCTTATGGTCTGAATTCACAACGTTCAAAAAAGAAGTTGAATCAAAGCATTAGTGACTATGTTACTAAGATGAAGGATCTAGCAGATAGTCTTGGGTCCATAAATGAAGATATCGAAGATCACATATTGATAGCGCAAGTGCTCACAGGTTTGAGAGGAGATGAAAGGTGGAAACCTTTCGTACTCTCAATTGAACTTTCTTTAAATCATTTTGTACCAGATTTATCAGTTGCTTGGTTTGATGCTCACATATGAGCAAGACCTGAAAGGAGATGGAGATAAAGGACAAAGTTCTGCAATGTACATGAAGAACAAGAAGAAAGGAGATAAAGGTAAGTCAAAAGACGAAGAAGAGTCGAGTTCTCAGGCTTATTATGCAAGAGGTAAAGGCACTGGCAGAGGAAGAGCAAGAGGTTTTGGAAGAGGAAGAGGTAGTAAGTAATCATTTGGCTCATGATTGTTGGCACAATCAACAAGGATCAAATCAAAATCAGAACAGTAATAGCAGAGGCAAAAGTGGAAGATATCAAAGAGGTAGACAAAATCAAAGAGGAGGCTATGGTAGAGGTGGAGCAAGAAGTTGGGGACATAATCAATCCTACAACACCACCTACAACAACTACGCAAATGACACACAGAATGAAAGTCATACATCATTGATGATGAACTCAATCGGCACATCAGATAACGAAGATCTAAGGTATTTTACATTGATTCTGGATGTTCTAATCATTTATCAGGAAATATAGAACTGATGACAGAATTGGAAAAAGGTAGTTCCAGTCATACCGTTCAAATAGGTGACAATACGAGACATAGTGTACATTCAATTGGAAAAGTGAAATGTAAGAGTGGAGCAGATTTGCTAACCAATATTTTGTATGTTCCGACAATACCTAAGAATTTGATTAGTGTGGGACAGATAGTTGAGAAAGGTTTTCAGCTCAGATTTACAAATGAAGGAGTATTTGTACAAGATCCGGAGAATGGATATCATCAGATCATCTCTGGTAAGAAAGAAGGTAGACTCTTTACTTTAAGAGTACAGGGGAACATTGGTCAAGCGTTGCTCACACATGGTGAAAAGGTGATTACAGAACTTGATATGTGGCATAAGAGATTAGGTCATTTTAATGAAAGAGGAATTAAAGCTATGATTTCAAATCAGTCAGTACTGGGATTACCTAATGTACAGAACCAACATATGATTCATAAGTGCGAAGCATGTCAGATGGGAAAAGCTCACAGGTTACCTTTTCAGAAGAAAGGATTCAAACATGATGGAGTACTTGAACTCATTCATACAGATGTATGGGGTCCAACAAAAGAAGGATCAATCAGTGGGTCAAGGTATTATGTTTTATTCATTGATGACGCTACAAGATGGATAACGTTATATGTTTTGAAGGAAAGATCAGAAGTATTTGAAACCTTCAAGCATTTTCATGCATATGTTGAAAGACTTACAGGTCGAAAGCTTAAGAGACTGAGGTCTGATGGAGGGGGAGAATATTTTTCCCAAGAGTTCAATGATTATCTTTGGAATGCAGGTATTAAGAGAGAAATAATCTGCAGGTATACACCACAACAAAATGGTGTAGCAGAAAGAAGGAACCAAACTCTAGTTGAGTTTGCACGAGCTATGCTAAAAGAAAAAGATTGTCCAAATTATCTTTGGGCTGAAGCTATAAATACAGCTACATACTTGGTAAACAGATTACCGTGTACAACTTTAGATGGAATGACCCCTTATGAAGCTTGGTGGTGAAAGAAACCAACACTTGATCATTGCAAAGGGTTTGGATCAATAGCTTATGCTTATGTACCATCACAACTCAGACATAAGCTTGAACCAAAAGCAGAGAAATATGTGTTCGTTGGATATGATGAAAAGCAGATGGGTTATAGGTTGTGGAGTCCTCTAACAAAACAGTTTACTGTTTCCAAAGATGTTACATTTGATGAACAGAAAAGCTGGTATGCAGATCAAAGTCATACAACGGAGGAATTTGAAGAAGAGGTAAGAAGAAAAGAGAAAGGGAAATCAATTGTGCAGGTGAATAGAGATGAAGACTATATGCACGCAAGTACGTCCAGGATTGGATTAACAAGAAGGAATGAAGAAATTCCTATATTTGATGAAGAAGTGTATTCAGACACTTATGAAGAATGTGAACCAAGAAGGTCAAGCAGGACTAGAAGACAACCAGAAAGGTATTCCTATGATGCTTCATATATAACTCAAAAAAATTATGCATATATGGTCAAAGATGATGAAGAACCTCAGAACTATGATGAAGCTAAAGGTAAGAAGCAATGGGAAGAAGCAATGGAAGAAGAGTTCAGCGCACTAGAGGAGAACAAGACATGGGAACTTGTTCCTAAACCAAATGGTAAGAAAGTGATTGGAAATAAATGGGTTTTCAAAGTTAAGAAACTTGCAGATGGAAGGATAGCAAGATACAAAGCTAGACTGGTTGTCAAGGGCTATGCTCAGATGCATGGCATAGATTATGATGAGACGTTTAGTCCGGTGGCAAGGATGTCAACCATAAGGACTGTGATTGCTATAGCAGCATCAAAAGGATGGAAGCTAAGTCAGCTAGATATAAAGAATGCATTTCTGAATGGATATATATCAGATGAAGTCTATATGGAACAACCTGAAGGGTTTGTAAGTTCTAGATACCCAAATTTTGTTTGCCGATTAAGAAAAGCACTTTATGGACTGAAGCAAGCTCCAAGAGCTTGGAATTACAGACTTGTGAAATATCTCAATGAACTTGGATACCAAAGTTTGAAGGCAGATGCAAGTCTACTCATCAAGAGAACAGAAGAAGGTATGATCTACATTTGTATTTATGTAGATGACATTATAATCACAGGTACCTCAGATGAAGGAATTAAAGAAGTAAAGAGATTGCTTGAAAAGGAGTTTAAGATCAGTGACCTAGGAAAGTTATCATACTTTCTTGGAATGGAAATCACATACACAGATCATGGTGTATATGTTTCACAAGAAAGGTATCTTTTAAACTTACTAAAGAAGTTTAATATGGAGAATTGCAGGGAAGCTTCAACACCGCTTGAAGTAAATCATAAACTCAGCAAATATAGTGGTGCAGAGTTTAAAGATATGAGGAAGTATCAGTCGTTAGTGGGAAGCCTAATTTATGCTATGCTAACAAGACCGGATCTCAGTTATGCGGTGGGAGTTCTCTCACAGTTCATGCATTGTCCGAAGGATCAACATTGGGTTGCAGGACAAAGAGTTCTTAGATATATCAAAAGAACTATAAAGGAAGGATTATATTATCCTTTTACGTCAGATATAAAGTTGAGAGCATTCAATGACTCAGACTGGGCAGGAAGTCAAGATGACAGAAGATCAACACATGGGTATATGATATACCTAGGAGATAAGCTAGTGAGCTGGTGTTCGAAGAAACAACACATAGTGGCTTTATAAAGGACTTGTAGAAGCAGCTAAAGAAGTGATGGATGCAGACCTTGTTCAAAAGCATGGGTATTGATCAAGCTATACCTATCATACATGGAGATAACATGAGCTCGTTGTATCTTGCAGCAAATCCAGTATTTCATGCAAGAACAAAGCACATAGAGATTCAGTATCATTTCCTGAGGGAAAAGGTAATGGAGAAGGAGCTAGAAATAGTATACACTCCAACAAAAGATCAGATTGCAGATATTTTGACAAAGAGCTTGGATGGAACAAAGACAAGCATATTCAAAGAAATGGCAGGTATAAAAGAAAGAAAAATATATGAAAGACAAGAAGAGTCAAATTAGTGATTGAGGGGGAGCTGTTGAAGAATCACTCACGAATTTGACATACAGACAGACAAAAAGATAAAGAAAGATAAAGAGAAGCAGAATCAAAGTATTCAAAAAACAAAGCGTTAGTGAAGGGACAAATTCACGACTGTAATGTATAGCGTAAAAACTTCCAGAATTAGAGTTTGTTACACCGGATCAAAACTGTATATAAATGAGATAGGAAGAGAGAAAAAATAAGAGATGGGTGTGCATGAGAAGAGCGCGTAATGCGAATAGAGCGCATATAGAAATCAAGAATAGGTCTAGAAGACGCCAGAGATTGCGTATGTAAAGATGAATAACAGAAACCTGAAATGTCAGGTATTCATTTGAGAGAGATGGTAAGAAGAAACTACTCAGTGTAGGAGAGTTTCTATAGCTTGAGCAGGAAGAGGCCAAGCTAGTTTTGTACACATCTTCTCTAATAGAAAACACATGTTCATGTGGAAGTTTGCGCGCATTCTTAGTATGTGAAGAAATCTGAGTATTTTCATGTTACGGTATAAAGTTAGTTAACAGTTACAGTTCTCTCAGTAAACGTATTTTTTGGTCAGTTACAGTTTTCTCAGTAAACGTGTTTTCCGGTAGAACAACGAAGTAGATCTCGCAGAATAACGTAAATTTTTGTATGAGGGATAGCTTATCTTGTAGCTAGACATCTCTACTATCAGTTCATCAAAGATTTCGGTGAAATGGATATGTACACACAATACAAAGTCTGACCGGAAAGAGGCATTTTGAACTGGTGAAGTTTTTCCTTAAACTTCAGAAAGAGTTCATTCAGTAAAGGAAGTTCACGCATCACTTCCTTAATTCATCTATATACACTTGAAGTAATTACAAACGGAATAGCAATTGATTCCGGTAAGATTCCGGTATAATTACGGTGACAGTCCGGTGAAGTTCTGGTTGAATTTCAGTGAATTCCAAACACAGTCCTATATGTTTGAGTGACAGAAACTGTGCTAAGCTACTGTTGATTATAGAGGTGTTCTAATATCACTCTAGCTTAGCCACCTTCAATGATGCGGCGAATTCCGCAGGCTTGATAAGGTTTGAGCCTTTGTTGTGTCATCAACAATTCGGAACATGTAAGGGCAGAGAAACTGCCTCTTTGGACCAACACTTGACTCTCCACCTATAAGAAGAGGAAACAAAATTTCATTCACATTTTTTGAGCTAACTGATGTCTCCTTGGTACATGAAATCAGGGGTTGAGTTGCATCTTTCACAAAAACAACATCATGGCTAAAGAAAATGAACTTATTCTATGAGTGATATGGATAACAACCTTTGCTTTTAAGACTATAGCCAACAAAAATACATTTCACTAATTTATTATCCAATTTTTTACACGATTGTTTAGATGAGCAACAAATGGTTTGCAACCATGCCAAACCTCTTATGGAGTGATAGACTACAATGTTTTGGTGCGATATTTGCTAAGTACATATGTGGCACACATAACAACCTCAAGCCAAAACCTATGTGTTAAATCTAACTTTTACCTATACACCTCTCCGTCTCCATGAGAGGCATCTTCTTCCTTTCAACAACCATTCAAAAATGAATTAAAATCAAAGACATGTATTTCCCACCTCGATCAGAATGGGGGTGCCCAATTTACATACTAATAGATTCTCAGTCATAATGAGGAACTCTTTAAAGCACATAAACACCTCAAACTTTAGTTCGATGGATACACCCATGCATGCTTGAAAGTTCATCAATAAAAGTCATGAAGTATAGGTAGTTCACAAATGAAGGTGTCTACATAGGACCACTTTGGATGATGGTGTATGTTGATGTGTAAAACGCCACAAGAAATGAATTAATGTGACACTAGAACACCTCTATGGTCACCATTAACGCATTGCCACTCAAAACTTTGAGAAATGATAGCCAAAACCAAGAACTTTACTTCTTCAGATTTTTCTAGTCATTGAAATGACATACCTTCAGTATTTTGCTAATTTCTCTTAGCTCAAAAATTATTTCTCCAAGATCTTTTGGTGGATGAATTTAGAAGAGTATAGCTTTCCAACAAGCTATTATTTGC
This sequence comes from Ceratopteris richardii, assembly GCA_020310875.1. Taxonomy (NCBI): domain Eukaryota; kingdom Viridiplantae; phylum Streptophyta; class Polypodiopsida; order Polypodiales; family Pteridaceae; genus Ceratopteris; species Ceratopteris richardii. The sequence continues at coordinate 38,529,829 of CM035432.1, read as the reverse complement.
AAGAAACGGATCTCTAAAAATCAAATTATGGCCTTCACAAGATCACCCTGTATGACTTGCCAAAACTAGAAATTTTGCCTCCTTTAGTAATTCTGAGTGTCTAAAAATGAAAATTCGATGCCTAGCATCGACTTGCAACCAAAAGTCGATGTCAAGCATCGACTTTGTGCTTTTTTCAGCTATTTTTTGTTCCTGAAATAGGCGCTTAAACCACAAGTATGAAGAAGACCACTTTTATGTGGGAAGTCGATGCCAGGCATCGAGTTGCTCCACAAACATCATCTTTTCAAGAAGTTCTAGCAGTACATAACACTCAGAAAATAAAACAAGGACTTATCAACACAAACTCCATGCCAGGCATCGACTTGCTTGGAAAACTTCAACTTTTGAAATCATTTCACACAAGACAAAATCTGGAGATAGAAGAAGAAGACTTATACACAGAAGTTTAATAAACTCTTTCCATAACTATGAAACCTCAGAAATGCACATGTGCTTTCTCACGCAGAGAAGCCCGACTATTCTCAGTCATACAAAATGAGTTCTAACTCACTCTCTCATTATCTTCCACATCGCGTCAGTTAATACTAATTAACTTATATAGATTTTCTTATTCTCGTGATTTTTAAAAAACTTCTAGAACTAAAGTGAACTAACTTTACAAATATAATACACTTGTGAATTTGTCCCTTCACATAGGCATGTGGTTTTCTTCCTAAGATTTGACCTTCAAATATATGTCCAATTAGTGATTGTTTCTCCAACAGCTCCCCCTCAATCACTATTTGACATTCTCTGTTTCTTCATATCATCTTCTTTTCTTTTACTCCTGCCATGCTTTTGAATCTGTTGGTCTTCACACCATCAAGGCTCTTTGTCATTATGTCTGCTATCTGATCTTTAGTAGAAATGTACTCCACTTCAATCTCCTTCTCCATTACCTTTTCTCTGAGAAAATGATACTGTATCTCTATATGTTTTGTTCTTGCATGAAATACTGGATTTGCTACAAGATAAAGTGAACTCATATTATCTCCATGTATTGTAGGTATACCTTGATCAATGCCCAAGCTTTTGAATAATGTTTGCATCCATAAAACCTCCTTAGCTGCTTCCACAAGTCCTTTGTACTCAGCTTCAATTGATGATAATGCTACTATATGTTGTTTCTTTGAACACCAACTTACAAGCTTATCACCAATGTATATCATGTAGCCATGAGTTGATCTTCTGTCATCTTGGTTACCTGCCCAGTCTGAGTCACTATAGGCTCTCAACTTCAAATCTGATGTAAAAGGATAATATAATCCTTCCTTTATAGTTCCTTTGATATATCTTAGAACTCTTTGACCTGCAATCCAATGTGGGTCCTTTGGACAATGCATGAACTATGATAAAACTCCCACTGCATAACTAAGATCAGGTCTTGTTAGTGTAACATAAATCAAACTACCCACAAGAGATTGATACTTCCTCATATCTTTGTATTATGCACCATCATATTTACTGAGCTTGTGATTAACTTCAAGTGGAGTTGAAGCTTCTCTGCAATTTTCCATATCAAACTTCTTTAATAGATTCAGAAGATATCTTTCTTGTGATACATATATGCCATGATCTGTATAAGTGACCTCCATTCCAAGAAAGTATGACAACTTTCCTAGATGAATTCTTTTTCAAGTAATCTCTTTACCTCCTTGATTCCTTCATCTGAAGTACCTGTGATTATAATGTCATCTACATAAATACAAATGTAGATTGTACCTTCCTCTGTTATTTTGATAAGTAGACTTGGATCTGCTTTTGAACTTTGATATCCAAGATCATTGAGATACTTCACTAGTCTATAGTTCCATGCTCTTGGAGCTTGCTTCAATCCATACAATGCTCTACTCAACCTGCAAACAAAATTTGGATACCTGGAATCTATAAACCCTTGAGGTTGTTCCATGTATACCTCATCTGATATGTATCCATTCAAGAATGCATTCTTTATATCCAATTGATTTAGAGTCCATCCTTTTGAAGCTGCAATAGCAATGTTTGTCCTTATAGTTGACATCTTAGCTACAAGACTAAATGTCTTCATCATAATCTATGCCATAAGTTTGGGCATAGCCTTTCACCACCAGTCTAGCTTTGTATCTGGCTATACTTCCATCTACAAGCTTCTTCACTTTATAAACCCATTTATTTCAAATTACGTTCTTACCATTTGGTTTAGGAACAAGTTCACATGTCTTGTTCTCCTCCAGTGCATAGTTCTTCTGAGTTATGTAAGAAGTATCATAAGAATACCTTTCTGGTTGTCTTCTAGTCCTGCTTGACCTTCTTGGTTCACATTATTCATAAGTCTCTGGATACACCTCTTCATCAAATATAGGAGCTTCTTCATTCCTTCTTGTTAATCCACTTCTGGATGTACTTGCTTGCATATAGTCTTCATCTTCATTTACTTGAACAATTGACTTTCCTTTCTCACATCTTCTTGCCTCTTCTTTAAATTCTTCAGTTGTATGACTTTGATATGTATACCAACTTTTCTGTTCATCAAATGTAACATCTCTAGAAACAAGAAATTGTTTGGTTAAAGGATTCCACAACCTGTAACCCATCTGCTTTTCATCATAACCAATGAACACATATTTTTTTGCCTTTGGTTCAAGTTTATGTCTAAGTTGTGATGGCACATAAGCATATGCAATTTATCCAAACACTTTACAATGATCTAGTGTTGGTTTCTTACCCCACCAAGCTTCATATGGAGTCATTCCATTGAGAGTTTCACATGGTAATCTATTCACAAGATATGTAGCTGTATTTACAGCCTCAACCCAAAGATAATTTGGACAACTCTTCTCCTTCAGCATAGCTCTAGCAAACTCAACCAAATTCCTGTTTCTTCTTTCTGCTACACCATTTTGTTGTGGTGTATACCTGCAGGTTATTTCTCTCTTAATACCTGCATTCCAAAGATAATCGTTGAACTCTTGGGAGAAGTATTCTCCCCCTCCATCAGACCTCAGTCTCTTAAGCTTTTGACCTGTGACTCTCTGCATATGCATGAAAATGCTTGAAAGCTCCAAACACGTCTGATATTTCCTTCAAAACATATAATGTTATCCATCTTGTAGCATCAACAATGAAAAGAACATAGTACCTTGAGCCACTAATAGATCCTTCTTTTGTTGGTCCCCATACATCTGTATGAATAAGCTCTAATAATCCATCATGTTTGAATCCTTTCTTCTGAAATGGTAACCTGTGTGCTTTTCCCATTTGGCATGCTTCACATTTATAAACCATATGTTGACTTTGCACATTTGGTAATCCTAGTACAGACTAATTAGCAACCATAGCTTTAATTCCTCTTTCATTGAAATGACCTAATCTCTTATGCCAGAGATCAAGTTCTGTAATCAATCCTTCACCATGTGTGAGCAAAGCTTGACCAATGTTCCCTTGCACTCTTAAAGTAAAGAGTCTACCTTCTTTCTTACGAAAGACAATCTGATTATACCCATTCTCTAGATCTTCAACAAATACTCCTTCATTTGTAAACCTGACTTGAAAACCTTTTTCAACTATCTGTCCCACACTAATCAAGTTTTTAGGTATTGTGGGAACATACAAAACATTGGTTAGCAAATTTGCTCCACTCTTGCATTTCACTTTACTATGTCTTGTATTGTCACCTGTTTGAACTGTGTGACTAGAAATACCTTTTTCCAATTCTGACATCAATTCTATGTTTCCTGACAAATGATTAGAACATCTAGAGTCAATGTAAAATACCTTTAGATCTTCTTGATCTGATGTGCTGACTGAGTTCATCATCAATGATGTATGACTTTCAATTTGTGTGTCATTTGCATAATTGTAGTAGGTTGTGTTGTAGGACTGATTATGTCCCCAATTTCTTTCTCCACCTCTACCATAGCCTCCTCTTTGATTTTGTCTACCTCTTTGAAAATTACTTTGATATCTTCCACTTCTGCCTCTGCTATTGTTATTCTGATTTTGATTTGATCCTTGTTGATTATGCCAACAGTCATGAGCCAAATGATTACTCAATCCACAGATCCAACAAGCCTTCTTGTTGTTATTCTGATTACCTCTTCCTCTTCCAAAACCTCTTGCTCTTCCTCTACCAGTGCCTTTACCTCTTGCATAATAAACTTGAGAAGTTGACTCTTCTTCATCCTTTGCTTTACCTTCATCTCCTTTCTTCTTGTTCTTCATGTAGATTGCAGAACTTTGTCCTTTATCTCCATCTCCCTTCAAGTCTTGCTCATATGTGAGCATCAAACCAAGTAATTGATTCAAATCTAGACCATAATGATTTAATGAAAGTTCTATTGATAAGACAAAAGGTTTCCACCTTTCATCCCCTCTCAATCCTACAAGCAGTTGAGCAATCAATCTGTGGTCCTGAATATCTTCATCGATGGATCCAAGACTATCTGCTAGATCCTTCATCTTAGTGACATAATCACTAGCGGTTTGACTTGGCTTCTTCTTGAATGTTGTAAACTCTGACCATAGAATTGCTTTCCTTGCTTTAGTAGTGCTTTGGAAATGATACTCCAATGCATTCCATATATCTTCAGATGATTCCAATCCTCTGATGTGTGGTAGCAAATGATCAGAGATTGTATTGTAGATGTAGGCTTTTGCACTTGCATCCTTCTTCTGCCAATGCTTTAAAGCATCAAGTTCTTCTTTCTTTGGTCGGCTTTCATCTTCAAATACTGGCTTCTCTTCTTCACCTGTAACATATATCATGAGATCCTTACTCATAAGTAAGGCTTCCATTCTCATTACCCATGCGGGGTAATTATCTCTGTCTAGTTTATCAATGGAGATATGGTCTGCCATAATCCTTTCCTTCTGCTACAACCTGTGAGATTAAAGGATAAAGAATAATACCTTTTGGAGTTCTTTGTGTATGAGGATACTTTTGAAGTAACCTTTTGATGCCTTGTGTCTTCAAATGCTTCACCTTTCAAACTTTAATGAAAAACTTTTCAAAACTTCTTGTACCTTTGCCGCCTTTTGCTCTTTAGGACCTTTCTGCTCTGATACCACTTGTTGATGTGTTTTACACCACAAGAAATGAACTAATGTGACACTAGAACACCTCTATGGTCACCATTAACTCATTTCCACTCAAAAATTTGAGAAATGATAGCCAAAACCAAGAACTTTACTTCTTCCGATTTTTCCAATCATTGAAATGACATACCTTTAGTATTTTGCAAATTTCTCTTAGCTCAAATATTATTTCTCAAAGATCTTTTAGTGGATATAAGTCGAAGATTAGAGCTTTCCAACAAGCTATTATTTGCAAAAAAACGGATATCTAGAACTCAAGTTATGGCCTTCACAAGATCATCCTATATGACTTGCCAAAACTAGAAATTTTGCCTCCTTTAGTAATTCTAAGTGTCTAAAAATGAAAATTCGATGCCTAGCATCGACTTGCAACCAAAATTCGACGCCAAGCATCGACTTTGTGCTTTTTTGAGCTATTTTTTGTTCCTAAAATAGGCGCTTAAACCACAAGTATGAAGAAGACCACTTTTATGTGGAAACTCGATGCCAGGCATCGACTTTATGCTGAAACTCGATGCCAGGCATTGAGTTGCTCCACAAACATCATCTTTTTAAGAAGTTCTAGCAGTACATAACACTCAGAAAATAAAACAAGGACTTATCAACACAAACTCGATGCCAAGCATCGACTTGCTTGTAAAACTTCAACTTTTGAAATCATTTCACACAAGACAAAATCCGGAGATAGAAGAAGAAGACTTATACACAAAAGTTTAATAAACTCTTTCCATAACTATGAAACCTCAGAAATGCACAGGTGCTTTCTCATGTAGAGAAGCCCGACTATTCTCAGTCATACAAAATGAGTTCTAACTTGCTCTCTCATTGTCTTCCACATCGCGTCAGTTGATACTAACTAACTTATATAGATTTTCTTATTCTCGTGATTTTTAAAAAACTTCTAGAACTAAAATGAACCAACTTTACAAATATAATACACTTGTGAATTTGTCCCTTCACATAGGCATGTGGTTTTCTTCCTAAGATTTGACCTTCAAATATATGTCCAATTAGTGATTGTTTCTCCAAGAGTGTACAACTCTAGGCATCGAATTTTTATTTTTAGACAACGAAATTTACTAAAACAGGCAAAATTTCTAGTTTTGGAAGATCATACAGGGTCATCTTGTGAGGGCCATAACTTGAGTTCTAGAGATCCGTTTCATGCATATGATAGCTTGTTGGAAAGCTCTATCTTTGTAGTTTCAGCCTATAAAAGATCTTGGAGAAATAATATTTGAGCTAAGAGAAATTAGAAAATACTGAAGGTATGTCATTTCAATGACTAGAAAAATCTGAAGAAGCAAAGTTCTTGGTTTCGGCTGTCATTTCTCAAAGTTTGGAGTGGCAATAAGTTAATGGTGACCATAGAGGTGTTCTAGTGTCACATTAATTCATTTCTTGTGGTGTTTCATACATCAACAGTAAGGACTATCTCTATCTATCGCAACAAAGAGAGAAACCTAGTATTTTTGTTTTGCATCATTTGCACACCTCCCTAGCACCATCCCAAAACACTAGATGCACTTTGGAAATTCACGTTTCTTTGTTCTATCCTGATAGACACCATCTATTGCGATAGATAGAAACCATGATAGACACATTATCACAATAGAAATTGTCTATCATGACAAAAAAAATCCACTACATAGATGGTTTATCGTGATAAAGACCATCTATCATGATAGATGATAAACACCATGTATCATGATACATACCCATCTATTGCGATAGATGCCCCATCCATCGTGATAGAGACACACCTATCATGACAGACAAACCCCACGATAGATGATAGAGACCATCTATCATGATAAACACCCATCTATCCTGGTAGATGCTTTTTATGATAAATGATAGACCTGACTATCGGGATCGACAAACCATCCATCATGACATATGCCTATCTATCACAACAAGAGCTTTTGACAATAGATGATAGACCTATCTATCATGATAGATAGAACCTCCATCATGATGGACACCCATCTATTATGAAAAATTCTTTCTATGATAGATGATATACCCTTCTATTATGATAGATAGGCCATCCATCTTGATAGACACCCATCTATCACAACAGACTCTTTTTATAATAGGCAATAGACCCATGTATCACGATAGACATCCATCTATCACAACAGATAGTAATCATGACAAACCTATCTATTGTGATAGACATTGTCTATCATGATAGATAGGAAATTTGACTTTTTTATTCGCAAATTAAATTTACATCTATTTTTTAGGCTGATTGGGGGATTTTTCCAAGGTCTTTGGAGCTAATTGAGTAGCAAAGCAAGGTGAAGTTGCACAAAGAAATCTTGGGAGAGGGCCTTCAGCACCAGAACAATTTCTAAGTCACCATCTATTGCGTTAGAAGATTACTCAACCCCCTCATTCAGTTCTAGCTTAGAATAAGTGTGCACAGATGAGATTGATTAAAGTGTGATAACAATAAGGAAACAAACATAATCAAGTGATCAAACGAGAAATAATGGCTAATTGAACTTACTCTTGGTGATGTGATTTTAAATATAAGACCGACACCAAAAGGAAACTAAAAAAATAAGAATAAGTAATTGATACATAAAAGAACCCTGCAATGTGGTTGTACTCTAATTTTTTACAAGTAAGTGGATCAAATAATGAACCTTCGATCAGGCAGACATAGAGGAAAAACTTATTGAGAAAGCATAAGATCATATGAAGCTAGTATCAATCATATGGCCAGGTCAACAATTGAGTGATTATCCCTACATAGTGAGATAAAAAACTAGTGAATCAAAGATGCCTTTTAGCATGGAAAGACCTACACGTAGTTCAAGGTTGGCATACCTAGAGACCCCAGAAGGACTCCATAGGACTCATCTTGAATATATTCGAGCCAAGAACTTAGGATTGCATCTATGAGGATGGTTTCAGGAGATCGGTGATCCAACTTAGAAATCGAGAGTACCCCTTTGGAATTGATCACTCCGTGGTCAAATTTAAAAAGGGGTCATACAAAGATAAGCAAGGAATCATGTATGTTGTAACCAACTTACCTAATAGGATAGATGAATTTTAATGGGTCATACCTGAGTCTAAACTAGGAGATCTTGATCATGAGAGAAAAGAAAGAGAACCTCAAAATCATAGAGAAAAATCAGTCCTTACAAGGATCATAACTGTTGATGGATCCCTCAAGGCAACTGGAGTATAGATATTTTCATTAATAGAGAGAATAATGAAGCATTTTGAATGTTCAAAGCAAGATAAACTAAGTGATGTAGATGGCATTATCATACATGAATTCTAGGACCCTGATGTTCTAGGAAAGATCATATACCTGGACAACACTTTGGAGAGGATGTATGTTGTTATAGAGCATACTACAAAGACATACACTTGGAAGGGTGAATAGATTTTCCCCTCACACAATTCTACTAACCCTCACAATCAGAATGGAGCAAAATCTTCTCATTTCCTAGGAGCACAAAAGAACAAATCCAAGGAATGACCCAAAGTGAGCTTTATGCACACTATAGGATGAGAACAATCAGCACTAGACACAGACAAAATGGAATGAGAAAGATCATGAGGGCATAGGAATCAGAGAGCTGTAGATGAATTTCCTCTACCCTGACCAAGAGAGCATCCTAGAAGCTTGAGACGCACCTAGTAAGTGAAAGCCATGAAGAATTACTTTGATGGCATGGGTGATATCTACAATCATGTGGCCAAATTCAAACAAGTATTGAGAGTAGAACAAGTGGAGGAATTGTTCACTCAATAGGAGGCTTTTGGGATTAGCTTGAAGAATACAAACCTAACATGGTTTCAAACATTGTTTCAATATGAGTTTAGGACCATCACGCAGTTGTTCAACACTTTTGTTGTAGAATTCTCCAAGAGCAGAATCAGATACAACACATCCTCATTGATTGATAGCTTCAAATAGACACCAAAGGAATTTATTAGGCTAGCAAGATGTAGGTTCGACCAATACATTGAGAGATTTCCAATACCAAAGTTACCTACCCAAGCAAAACAAGTTTCATTATTCTTAGATGGTCTATTAAGTGAAACATTATAATCATATGTCTATTTGAAGGAGCCTCATACCCTAGAACAATGCTTAACAATGTGTATTGATATCAAGGACAACTTGGATGATGAATTGGAACTTTCTAAACTCTACACCATGACATCGATAGATGAACGGGCAGAACAAGTAGCTTGAAAGTTAGGAGTTCGAAATAGAAAATTCAATAGATTGATCACAAGAAAGCTTTGCTATACTTGTGGAGGTGATCACATGGCCAATGTGTGTCTCACGCAATTCTAAAACATAGAGAGCTTAGATGACCAATATTGCACAATAGAAAGAAAATACACAAATCATGTCACTCATGATTGTCCTTATAACAAACAAGTAGTTAGGAAAAACTACCAACAACCATATCAGCAGACAAATAGATATCAAAACTAGTATCAACATACTTTAGGCCATAGCAACAATACCAACCACAGTATCAGGCACAACCGAGACCACAACTAGTGCTAAGATAGCAACCACCACGCCCTTTCAATGTAATATCAGTCAAGTATGCGGGGGCAAAGGATAACCTAAGTAGGGCATTAGTGTCAGTACCTTCATTGATCTCAATTGATCCGAATGCTCAAATTTTTGGTTCATCACATGGAGATAGCCCACCGATTTATTATTTTGAATCACCAAAGCATAATGGGTCATATCAATATGATGCACTATAGGTGGAACCTAGTTGGCAGTCTCACTATACATAGGTGATGTACATGGATCCCAAACCTAGCCCTCAAATGGGACAATATATGCCTCAAGGACCTAGGGGACCATGTTATAGATATCAAGGAGATCACTTTATTCTTGAGTGTCCACATCCATTACAAGGGCAAACTCAATCTGTAATGATACAAGGATTTTATCCTGATTATGGAAAGGAACATCACCTTTGAGCCTATTATAAGAATCCATCCACTACTCAAAAGATTATACCAATCAATTTAATTGTCTTAGTGATAGAACCCAATGGAAGTGTGACTAATATTGCCCTTGTATAGGTAGTTACTAGAGCATAGTCATTAAAAAAGACACAAGGCATAGAAAAAGAGAAGAAAACTAAGGTTATCGAATTAGAAGCTCTAACAAGAAGAGAACTAGAACATGGAAAGATAGTTGTGAAAGGATGAAGATATACTAGGTTACAAAATTGAGTGAACTAGAAGAAAGCCATAGAGAAACAAAAACAAAAATAGCAGAACTCTCATCTCATAATCCCTCTTTGACATACACATCATTTCACACCCCATCATGCATCCCACCTCAACCCTGAGGAGGATTCGTCTTAGCGGATCCTACTCTAGAGGGCTTGGACATGATGTTGAAAGCTGCTAGGTTCGACTTCAAGAAGGGCCAAACATAGCTGGTTTAGATAAATGTTATCTGCGAGTAGACTTAGAGATTGAAAAGACAAATCTTCAAAAGAATAGTCCATATACTTGGTAGAAGCTATGACTTAGGAACAGTGAAAATGTAAGAATGATGTAATATTATGTATGCAAGTAGACATAGAGAGTAAGAAAAAGAAATGAAAAAAGAACTCCCTCACATAAGAAGAAGAATCCTTATTTGAAGTGCCTGATAATTTCCATAAATATGAAATAGAGGATAGAAAAAGAAGAGAGATGCACGTATATAGGACACGATCTAAGTGAGGAAGAATAGTGAGAATTGATAAGTCTATTGAGAGAGTATGGGGATGTGTTTGCTTGGAATTTCAAGGATTTCAAGGGAGTGGATCTAGACACATGTTCCCGTCAGATCCCTATGGCTTTAGAAGCCAAGCCAATAGGTTGATAGAATCTAGATTTATCTATGAAATTGAGCTTATAGACTGGGTATCCCCCATTGTCATTGTGCCCAAGAAAAATGTTAAATTGCATGTATGTATTAACTTGAAGAAACTTAATGCAGCCATAATAAGAGATAGTTATCTGCTTCCAATCACCAAACATCTATTGGACTGTCTAGTGGGCAAGGAAGTTTATAGCTTTCTTGATGGATTTTCAAGTTACAATCAAGTAGCCATTGCCCCAAAGCATCAACACAATGGCTTTTGCCATCAAATGGGGAATATTTGCATTGATGCCATTTTTGTCATGAGAAAGGAGATAAGGAAGAGAGCTCACACACACACACACACACTCTCACTCTCAAGCAGAAGCACACACATGGATTGAGGCAAAGAAGAATGATCTTCTTCTTCTTCTTCTATTACATAAAAAGGAATGTACAAGAATGACCTAAAAAACAAGAATACAAGTGCATATATAAAGATCAGTACATAAAGAAAAACCTAATGTCCGTGAATGAGTGAGCTGGAAAGGAACAAATGTGCCATCACTCTTGGTAGATAAATCTAATAAAGCTCAATGAAGTATCCCTGACATATACTGGTGTGACCATTATACATGTCAGAGAAACGAAAAACTGGTACATGTCATCCTGGATCATCACATGTTGAGCTTGATATCTCAACATTCCCCCTCAAGCTCAACACCATATCCTGTAATCCAAGCATCTCCCAAAACTTCTTCAACTTCTCAACTCCAAGTGCTTTGGTGAAAATATCAGCAACCTGCTCATTTGTTCTCACATAAACAAGATCAATATCACTTGCTAATACCTTCTCTATGATGAAGTGATAATGTACCTCGATATGCTTTGTTCTAGCATGGAAAATAGGATTCTGTGCTAACTATATGGTACTAAGATTATCACAATAAATAGTGATAGGCTTTCCCACTTCCACACCTAAATATGCAAGCATCATTTCTAGCCATGATGCCTCACATGCTACCATTGCAGCACCTCTATAATCAGCCTCTGTACTTGACAAAGCAACAGTGGGTTGCTTCTTGCTGCTCCATGTAACAAGTGCACTCCCAAGTGAGAATAGAAAACCATGAGTAGATCTTCTATCTGGAATGCTACCAGCCCAATTTGCATCGGTGTATCCATAAACCTGCAAATCTACACCAGCCGCATAAAACAATGCATAATCCAAAGTAGCACTCACATAACGTAGAGTGCGCCTTAGAGCATCCAAATGTGGCTTCCGGGGAACCTGCATAAATTGACCTTCAAGTCTAACAGTATAAATTAGATCATGCCTTGTAATTGTGAGATATATAAGACTTCCCATAATTTTTTTGTACATAGTAGCATTTTCCAATGCTTCACCTGATGTAGTATCCAACTTCAAATTCTGATCTAATGGCATAGAAATTGGCTTACAATCAGCCATACCATACTTTTGCAGCATATTCAAGGCATATTGCCTTTGCGACATCCATATACATGTTTCTATATGTATAAACTCAATGCCCAAGAAATAATTTAGCACACCAAGATCTTTCATATCAAATTCCTGCATAAGAAGTTGCTTTACCTCTTTGATGCTTCCTTCATTATCACCACCTACAATCAGGTCATCAATGTAAATAGCCACAATAGCGATGCCATCATTAGCCTTCCTTGCATATAGTGAGTGATCTGCATCACACATAGAAAACCCAATGCTGGTTAAGTAATTAGCAATCCTTGCATGCCATGCACGAGGGGCTTGCTTCAGCCCATACAAAGCCTTTTGCAACCTGCAAACATATTCTGGATACTTTGAATCTTCATATCCTTGTGGCTGGTCCATATATACTTCTTCCAGCAACTCACCATGTAGGAAAGCGTTCTTCATATCCATTTGATGCAAAGTCCATCCTTTTGCTATAGACAATGCAACAAGTGTTCTGACAGTAGACATTTTAGCTACAGGGCTAAATGTTTCCTCATAATCAATGCCATATGTTTGTGCATGTCCTTTATCTACCAATCGTGCTTTATACCTGCTTATGCTACCATCATCATTATGCTTTACCTTGTAAACCCATTTGCAGCCTATGGATTTCTTTCCCTGTGGCATTGGAACCAGCTTCCATGTATCATTTCCATAAAGTGCAGCCATCTCCTCATCCATAGCTTTTTCCCAATCTTCATTTCCAATTGCATCTTCAAAGCAAGAAGGTTCAGCATCTTGTATTACCTTTGTCATGTAGGCACAATGACGATCCATATAACTATCATATGTCAATCCTTGCACTGAATTCCGCATCCTCCTAGATCTTCTTGGTACTAGGTCACTTCTCCTTGTATCATTTGCATGTGCCCTTCTTACTCCTGGAGACTTCACAGAGGGTAGTCCAAGTTCCTCATCAAGACTCTTTTCTGTGCTGCTTGAATCTCCATCAACGTCTTCAAAACATGCACATGTTTTATGACTTGCAAAAAGCTTTTCTTTACCTTTCTTGGATGTATTTGATGAATTTGCTGGACTGAAATTTCCATGTAATCTTCCACTCCATGGATTTGAGTTGGAGCTATTGCTTGGTGATGCTTCCGGTCCACTCAAAACTTGAGATTCTACACTTGATTTTTCAGCATTTTCTTTGTCATTTGGTTCAAGATTCAGTCCTTCTTTGGCATCTGCATAGAAGCTTGACATTTCATCAAATACCACATCTCTCCTCACCTTTACGTGTTGTGTGAGTGGGTTATAAAATTTATATCCCTTTTGCTCAAGGGAGTATCCAATGAAGACACACTTTGCTTTTGCATTAAGCTTTGTCCTCAACTCATCTAGGACATGTACATATGCAATACAGCCAAAAACTTTCAGATGTGATATGTTTGGCTTTTTACCTGTAAACTTCTCTTTAGGTGTAACTTGATGTACAACAGCAGTCGGAGTTCTGTTCATGATGTATACAGCAGTATGCACAGCTTTTGCCCAATAAGAATGAGGCATATTCTTCTCAGCCATCAAGGCTCTTGCTATTTCTACAATATGTCTATTTTTGCATTCAGCAACACCATTCTATTGTGGTGTGAACCTGCATGAAAACTGGAGCCGAATTTCATGATTTTTTAGAAAAATGCTGAACTCATTTGACATGTATTCACCTCCTCCATCAGATCTTAATGTCTGAATGTACTTCCCTGTTTGCTTTTCCACCGTAGCTTTAAAATTCTGGAAGTGAGTGAACACCTCGCTCTTCTCTTTCATGAAATATACCCATACTTTGCGTGTATGGTCATCAATGAAAGTAACATAAAACTTGCAACCACGCATAGATGTGGTCTTTGCTGGACCCCAAACATCTGTATGTGCTACTTCTAGTACATTCTCACTAACATGCTTGTCATGTGGAAATGATGCTCTTGACTGTTTACCAAATTGACATGTTGCACATACCTTTTGCATTTATGCAACTTTGAAATTTGGTAGTCCATGGACGATCTCCTTTGACTGCATCAATTTAAGCCTTTGCAAGTTTGCATGTCCAATCCATTTGTGCCACATCTCTATATCTGCAATAACTCCTGTACCTTTTGCAAACATGGTTGCATTCATTTTAGGAATCTTCACATTTATGGTGAACATCCTACCCACTTTGTTTCCTTTGGCAACCAATCATCCATCTGGCTTGTACTCTTCTACATATAATCCATCAGCATTGAACCTCACTTGTAATCCCTGGTCAACCATTTGTCCAATAAAAACTAGATTCTTTGTTATATTTGGAACATGCATCACATCAACAAGATGTTTTACCTTTCCATCCTCCATCAATAGTGCTATGTTTCTTGTATGCTCAATAGGATGTGATGTGTCATCACCTGTTTCAACATATCTAGGAACTGGTAATTTTTGCAAAGTACTAAACCATTCTGCATGACTAGTCATGTAATTTGAAGCACCTAAATCAACATACCAGACATTATCATTTGATTTTGAAACATCAAAAGACATCGTATTCATCACGTGATGTTGAACCATGAAAACCTTCTCAGAATCATCTGCACTTGTGGATGCATAGTTATTATGCTTCCTTTTTTTATTTTGATTCTTTATCCTGCAATCACGTTCAAAGTGTCCAGTTTTACCACAATTCCAACATCCTTTACTGTCATTACCTGAATCATTTCTTTGGAAATTTTTGCGGCCTCTTTGGCTCCCCCTGCCTCCAAGCTGTCCTCTTCCTCCTGCATGATTTTGTTATTGACTTTGGTCTTGGTTACTATTTCCTCTTCCACTTCCAAAACCTCTACCTCTACCTCTTCCTCTACCAGAGTAGAATACCTACTCAGAACTAGATTTTCCTTGGGATCCTCACCAAGATTCTTTTCTTTAATAATCAGCATAGATACCAGATCAACACAATTCCGAATATTTTCCCTGGTCTGTATAGAAGTTCTGAACTGCTTATATGCAGCTCCTAAACCACGAAGACACACTTCCACCTTATCATCATTATCTACATTCACACCAATAGATGCAAGTGACTCACATATACTTTTGATTTTCAAGGTGCAGTCACTTACCAACATGCTCTTCTTCTCCAATGTATGCAACTCGTTCTTGAGTTGCAATTTCCATGCCTTTGTATTGGTCTCATACAATGTGACCAAACTGTTCCAAGCCTCTTTTGGAGTCTTGGCATCCTGCATGTGTCCAATCATGCTATCCTGTATGCTAACAGATAGCCAGTACATTACCTTTCATGCTCCTTGATTCCATTCCTCATATGCTTTTACCTGATCTGCAGTCCGATTCCTTTCTGATAACTGTGGAGCATTTTCATTCTCTCCTTTGATGTACTTCCAATAGCCTTCTCCCATCACAAAATTCGTCATTCTAAATCTCCAAGCATGGAAGTTGTTCTTGTCCAGCTTATCGCTCATAAGCTGACTCATTCCATCTACGTTTGCCATTTTTGCAGCAATTCACAACACCGCAAAACACTACAAGCAACACTTCTGCTTGAACACTATCACACTATGACATGACAATTCGATCTCAGAAAAACACAGTTTTCATGTATCAACAGTGCACAGAATTGCTTGAAATTTTGGATCTGGAATATATGAGTGCTGCCGAACACAACGCAAGTTATAGTTTTTGAAATTGACCTAGTTTTCTACGAGCCCCACCTTGCGGGCTCGAAATGGATGTCATTTGTGAATCGCGTTTTCTCCACGCCTTGCTGTGTACTCTTCATCGTCGCCTTCTCCACGAGCTCTCTACAGCCACACTGGCTCTGATACCATGTCATGAGGAAGGAGATAAGGAAGAGAGCTCACACACACACTCTCACTCTCAAGGAGAAGCACACACACAGATTGAGGCAAGGAAGAATGATCTTCTTCTTCTTCTTCTTCTTCTATTACATAAAAAGGAATGTACAAGAATGACCTAAAAAAACAAGAATACAACAAGTGCATATATAAAGATCAGTACATAAGGAAAAACCTAATGTCCACGAATGAGTGAGCTCGCAAGGAACAAATTTACTGATAAATCTAATAAAGCTCAATGAAGTATCCTTGACATATACTAGTGTTACCACTATGCATTCAGAGAAACGAAAAACTGGTACGTGTCATCCTGGATCATCACATGTTTAGCTTGACATCTCAACAATTTTGTCTCACAAATGCACTTGCTATATTCCAAAGGTTCATGTGTCATGTGTTCAAGGACTTATTGAGAAAGAATCTAGAAGTTTATGTGGATAAATTTTATGCTCATTCCCACATAACAAAAGCTCACATCCTAGAGCTCAAGCAAATTTTTTATAGGTGTAGAGAATATCAAGTATGCCTGAACCCAAAAAAATTTATCTTCATGGTCAAGCAAGGAAAGATCTTAGGCCATATTGTGTCAAAGAATGGAATATTGATGGACGAAGACAAGGTGAGAGCTAATCACAGAGCTACCTAGACCTAGGATAATTAAGGAAGTACAAGATTTTATGGGTCATTGTGGATATTAATGATGTTATATCCACATGTATGCAATTTACATAGCTTTGTGCAACCTTCTGATGAACTTTTGGTTGAATGAAGAGTGTGAGAAATCGTTTAGAGAGTTGAAATGATGATTGTGGTCAACCCCTATCTTGATAATGCAAGACAAGAATAAGCCATTCCATGTCCATGTGGATGCCTCCAATTTTTCTATTGGATGCATGCTAGCACAACCAACAAGTAAAGGAAACATAGGCCTAACCATAACTTACATGAGTAGGCACTTGAAGTCTATAGAGAGGAATTACACAACCACCAAATGAATGAAAGCAAATAATTGAAGATATTAGAAAATGTGCACTAGGGGGTGGCAGAAGGACACTTTGGACCTGATTGAGTGATCAAAGCTATACTATTTTCAAGTCTTTGATGCCCTACCCATATAATTTTGGCCACATATTATCTTACTAAATGGGTAGATGTGAAAGCTACCAAAAACAATGAGGCATAGACAACAACAAAATTTTTGTTTGAAAATGTATTCACAAGATACGGATTGGAGGATACTATGAGGGTGAAAAAGGTAATACTATAATGTTAATTCACTTTGGAGATAAACAAACAAATGCTATTTTAGACAGTGGAGCTTGTATAGCCATAATGACAATAAAAAATTTAGGAAGAATGGGGGCTCAACCACTCAAACTACTAGAATGAAACTCCAACTTGCAATGGACATATAGAAACGGCCTTAGGAATTTTGAAAAAGGTAATCATAACAACTTTTGGAATAGATATTGAACACACTTTTGCAATATTTGAGTTTCCTTAGCTTACCTCATATGATATCATCTTAGGAAGACCCCTTATGAGGCAATTAAAAGTGGTTCAAGATTTGGGAAAGGATTGCCTTTATTTGCAAAACCTAGGAAATGTTACTAAATTCAAATAAGAAGGGAAAATTATTATAATGTATCTCCAAGAGAATGGAACAAGGTTCACCATGAAGATAAAAGTATAGATGAATCAAAAGAAATACCAAATGTTGAAAGTGAAGATGAAGCAATACTTTGGACATTTTCTTCAACAAAGAAAAAATTACTAAAAGGATTTCTTCTAAGAAAAGAAGATTGTATAAATGACAGAACATTGGAGGATGGAAAATACATACCATAGAAATTTAATGACACAGTTTTTGAACCCTATGGATTGAGTCACAGTTTGTTTACCCTAGATCTAGCTAATGAAGAACATGTGGGGATAAATTTTCTAAATAAGAAAGGATATGATATCTTTTACATAGTTTTGAAAATGATAAAGTTTGAAGAAGAGAAATTTGCATCCAAAATAGATGAATCAAAACATAGTTTTGAGAATGAGAAGGGTTGAAGAAGAGAAATTTGCATCCAAAATAGATGAATCAAAACAAGAAATGAACAACAAAATCTCACAGTTCGAAAAAGTGAAAGCAAATGATGCCATCAAAGATAAAATCTCAAGAACATACAACAAAATCAAACATGAAATGAATGAAGAAAACAAAATCCACAAAAGAATTCAAAGCATAAAGAACAAGGTACTTAGAATGAACAACAACAAAAATTTGATGCTCCATCAAATTTCAAAAAAATATGAAATTGAAGATAGAATGTTGCTTAACTTGAAACCAAGGAGAAAGAAGAAAAAGGGAGAGTCCTATGGCAATAAAGAAGAATTAAAAAAGATAATAGTAATTTTGGGTGTGTGTAGAAGTGTGAGAGACACACAAGAAGCACACACAAGGAGCACAGATGTGGACATGAATAATATGCCTAAGTATAAAGTACCACCACATATGAGTGAATCATGTATGTGGTAACATGGGGAAAAACCTCTAGCCATCACTAGAGTAAAAAGTGCCCATGTATAGGGAAAAGGTTCACATCAAAGCTACTCAAGGAACACAAGTGTAACAAACCCCCTAGAGTGAATGATGTGAACACATACAAGGAGTGACCGATTAACCCCCACAAGGTAATAAGCCTAAAGCTTTGTGAAAAGCTTCAAACTTTTCCTGTGGAAGAGCTTTGGTGAATATGTCTATCACATTATCTATTGAAATGAAAAAGCATTACTCCCACTCTACTCACATACACACATCTAAAAAACTATGCAGGAAGGAACAAAAGATAAGAAAACATGATGAACTAATAAATAGAGACGAACTTACAAAGAATGCTCTATGAGCATAGAGACTCCATGAGGAGAGTATGGACACTCTTGCCAAGAGCTTGAGTGAATGAGCTTGTGAGGAGTGAAGGGAGGACTTGCTTATATGGATTTTGGGAGAATTCCCTTGCATATGGGATAAATGTGCATGAGAATGAATGAAGACTTGGACAAAAGGGTGGAGCATGGAAGTCTCAACATCCCCCCTCAATATGAAGACCCTTTTGTTTTTAATATGGGGACTAGTAACATAAGGGATCACTTAGTTCATTTGGTTTTTAGGATCTAAGGATGTATGGGATCCTTATACATAACTTGGACATATGGGATCCAAGTTTGGGACATATGGCATCCCTTGGTTATCATGGACATGTTGCATCCATGTGTGCCTCATATGGAATCCCTTGGTTTTTAGTTCCATGGACATATGGGATCCATGTTATGTGGGACATATGGCATCTCGAGGATCTTGGGACATCTAGAATTTCAAGAGATATACTTGGACATTTGGAATCCAAGTGGTTTTTGGGATCTAGGGACATATGGGATCCCTAGACATACAAGAGGGTTCACAATATGGGGTAGATAGTGCTTTTGAAACCATTTGCTCCTTTTAATCTTGGTTTGATGAAGCCTTTTGGGCAAGACATAGGGAAGGTATTAATCTTTTAAAGAGCGTTGTCTAATTCCTTTACATGGGGCTTGAGATGTGTTTGAACATTGTTTAGAAAGTTGAAATGTGTTGCTCACAATGGTACTTGAACCATTACTAATATGTGTTTATGTTGTTACAATAGTGATAGAGAAAGATTGAAATTGCCACCAGAAATTCCCTTGAGGACAAATTAACAAAGGAATTTAGAAAATTATTCAAGTAGTGAACTGACATCAGACATAAAGAACAAGCACTATAAGATCAGCCCCATCTTTGCATACATAGAGAGTGCTTTCAATTGGACTACATGTGAAGCCAAGAGCAATCAAGTGCTTATCTATTTTGTCATACCATGCATGTGGAGCTTGCTTGAGACCATACAAGGCTTTATGCAAGCCCTTTCATGGAAAATCTAGGAGGTTACTTCACATAAACCTCTTCTTGCAAATCACCGTTCAAAAAAGTTGTTTTTATGTTCAACTGATGTACTTTCCAACCTCAATGGGTACCCAATACAACCATGGTACGAATGGCAGTCATGCATGAAGTAGGTGCTAAATGTTCCTCATAGTCAATGCCATATTGTTGCACATATCCTTTGGTAACCACTCTAACTTTGTAGCGATCAATGCTACCATCAGACTTTCTCTTAATCTTGTAAACCCACTTTGTATCAATGGCATTTTTTCCTTTTGGCAATTCACATAACTCTTAAGTATCATTCCTATGTATGGAATCCATTTCTAATTGCATAGCAGTCATCCATTGTGGATCATCACCTGCATCTTCAAAAGTAAGTGGCTCTTCATTACATGTTGTTGCAATAACAGAATACTCCACAAAATTTCTTGATGCATGGTGAGAGCTTGATCTTATTCTACCAAGTAAAAGTGCACTCAATTTGTTGTCCTGCAAAGTTTGTTTCAGCCACTTTGGCATACTTTGTGCACTCTTGATAGTCATGTGTTCATTATGTAATACATCATCAATATGTATATCATGTGTGGGCTGAATTCCATGCTCATTTTCAACCCTATTTTGATGCAAATGTTCAGCCATATGTGTTTGGAAATTTCTAGTAGTTCTAACAATTTTTGGCTGAAAATTTTCAGCCATGTTTGGCTGGAAATTCTTTGCATTTTTAGCTCTATTTTGCTGGAATTTTTCAGCCCTTTGAGCCACAGTTGGTTGCTCTGGATGAACATAGTCAAGTGCACCGTTTTGAAACAAAGGCATGTGTATTGAACACATCTTGTGAGCTAACTGCTGGCTATTTTTCGCATTCCAATAGAGGGAAAACTGAATTTTCAACAAATACCACATCTCCACTCACAATAATTGTGTTTTTCAATGGATGGTACAAATGATATCCCTTACTTTCAACACTATAGCCAACAAATATACATTTCTTTGCCTTTTCATCAAGTTTTTGATGTTGTTGTGATGGCATAAGAGCATATGTGAAACAACCAGACACAGACATATGACGAACCATAGGCTTATGTCCATTCCAAGCCTCATAAGGAGTAATGAATTTGCTTTTCTAGGGCAGTGATTCAACACATAGTCTGCACACATGACCATTTCCATCCAAAACGTATTACGAAGGTGCTTTCCTTTAACCATACATCGTGCCATTTCAAGGACTATTCTATTTTTACGCTCGACAACACCATTTCGCTGAAGTGTATATGACACCGTACATTGGTGTGAAATACATCTTTCATGAAGAAAAGCATTAAACTCATGTGGTAAGTATTCATCACCACGATCCGTGTGTAGATTCAAAAGCTTGTTTGAAGAAAAATTTTCAACCATAGCAAGAATCGCTTTGAAGCAAGAACATACCTCATTCTTTGCTTTCATAGGATACAACCATGTATGGCTAGTAGCATCATCAATGAAGGTAACAAAATATACATGCTTCCCAAAAGATGGAGTCTTGAAGGGACCATATACATCCCTATGAAGAAGCTGCAATTTTTTTGTAGTGTGTGTATGACTATCTTTTGGAAAAGAATCATGATGCATTTTTCTAAGAATGCAACCTTCACATGCATGCTTTTCAATGGAATTAAGTGTTAGCAAACCAATAACCATGTCCTTCTTTTGCAAGTAAAGCAAAATATTGAAGTTCAAGTGACCAAAATGAGCATGGCAAAGCTCCACTTTATCCATGGAAGAAGTATGAGCAACTACGACATTTGAGGCAGCCCTCTTGTATGTATCCATGTGATACAAACCATTACATAATGTACCGGACATCATGATAATATCACCATTGCTAAAATCATGAACCATACACTTATCATCAAAAAAGTGTACACAAAGTCTAGCTTTGAAAATCAACTGAACTGAAATTAAGTTCTTCTTGATACCAATTACATACAATGCATTTTTCAAGAGAATCACACCTCCATTTACAACCTTTAGCTCGATTTATCCTACTCGAATGATAGGATAAGATGCATTGTTTGCACACACCACATGTCCTCCCTTGGGTGCATCTTTCAGATATGCATAAAACCTTTTGCATGAAGTTATGTGCTTTGAAGCACAACTATCAAAGAACCAATCCAAATCAGCCTCACTCACAACCATACATTTAGAAAGCAATGCATAATATTGACATTGTTGAAGCTCAAGGTCAAGGATAAAGCATAGAAGTGCATCAAAAAAGTGGACACAGAAGAAGAGAGAGCATGTAGGGAGCTCCAAGAAGCACATGTCAATTTTTCGAAGAAATACCTAAAAAAATAGTGATTTTTATCACTAAAAACCATTGTAAATACCATTTCAATTTTTCCAACTCTGTAGCTCAGTGATGAGTAGCACCTCCTTTAACTTCAATCCGGGAAGACGTGAGGATGGTATGATGACCTCGAGCAAGTGAAGCCACAAGTGCGTGAGTGAGAAGCACACAAACATGCACACACATACACACACACACGCACACAAGGTAAGACAAAGAGAGAGAAGCAATGGAGTTCTTTTAGATTACTTCAAGAGTGCTCATACAAGTTCAATTCTATTACAAGATCTCCTAAAAAATGAGCTCTCTAGCTCTATTTATAGTTTTTGACTAGGTTTTGGCCTTGTCCAGACCTAGTGTCCGGCCTAGTTAAAAATTAGGTTCTCTACCCTATTTGAAGGTTCAAACAGAGTCTAAAAAATGTGAAAACTGATAGGTAGGTACTTCTAAAGCTCCTCAAGCTCAAGGAATCCTTGGCTTGCACAAAATGGAGCTACAAAAATATGAAATGGTATTTACAATGGTTTTTAGTGATGAAAATCACTATTTTTGTAGGGATTTCTTCTAACATTTTTACATACATTTCCTGGAGCTCCCTACTTGCTCCTTCTTCTTGTGTGCCCAACTCTTTGATGCCTGAAAAATTTAAATGGCCTACTTGCTAGATCTTCTTTGACTACTGTGTCTGCTTGTGCTTTCTCTTCGCTCCGACTCCCTTCGTAGGCTTCCTTGTCTTGTGAAACCTTTAGTTCCTTGACTACTGCCAACACTCCCCCCTCTCTCGCGTCTGTCGTCTCTGACAGACCCTTGCCTAGCTGTGCGTTGAACATAATATTGAACAACATCGGAAGCGAGGTGGTGTTCTTCTAATTGTAGCCCCCATGCTAGGTCTGTTAACAATGCATATGTTGTTTAAAGCAAGCTGGGAGGTACTTGATTCTGGCGTGCCAAGCATATATTACCTCTATTGATGGGGTGGTGCTCATGTCGTATACCATATCTTGGTTGCCTGTAAGGAAGCCAACTCCTGAGAAGTGGGGGTCTTTAATGTTCTTGAATGTCCTGAATGTGATCAGCATTAATTCAAAGATTTTCATGCACATTTGGGCCATCACATCGGGGGTATTCCGTAGTCGAATGCTCCAGTGACGGATGGTAGAAATCATATAATTCACAGTGGGAGGTCCTTGTGGAGGTGCTAGATAAACATAATTTAAACACTTTGCACAGCCTTTGATGTTCTTGACAGCAATGGTAAACTCGGGCCAAGTGCGTCTGAGGAAGACTAGAACATAACAAGGATTGTATTTAATAAAGAGTGGCATGTTAGTCCAAGTACGAACCATCTCTCGGTAGGTCTCAAGAAGACGGATCCTCCAGGTGGGTTGATGAATGGATCCTTTTTTAGCACTCTTTGGGATATCATCGGGCCCAAATTGTGTGGCAAAAGTTGGAGCCTTGCCACATCGTGGTTGGATCTCTGCGTTGTAATTTGCCAGGATGTTGGCAGTAGTCAAGGAACTGAAGGAGTTGCAAGACAAGGAAGCCTACGAAGGGAGTCGGAACGAAGAGAAAGCACAGGCAGACACAGTAGTCAAAGAAGATCTGGCAAGTAGGCCATTTAAATTTTTCAGGCATCAAAGAGTTGGGCACACAAGAAGAAGGAGCAAGTAGGGAGCTCCAGGAAATGTATGTCAAAATGTTAGAAGAAATCCCTACAAAAATAGTGATTTTCATCACTAAAAACCATATACCATTTCATATTTTTGTAGCTCCATTTTGTGCAAGCCAAGGAGTCCTTGAGCTTGAGGGGCATTAGAAGTACCTACCTATCAGTTTTCACATTTTTTAGACTCCGTTTGAACCTCCAAATAGGGTAGAGAACCTAATTTTTAACTAGGCCGGACACTAGGTCTCGACAAGGCCAAAACCTAGTCAAAAACTATAAATAGAGCTAGAGAGCTCATTTTTGAGGTTAGCTTGTAATTGATTTGAACTTGTAAGAGCTTTTTGAAAGTAATATAAGAACTCCATTGCTTCTCACCCTTTGTCTTACCGTGTGTGCGCGTGTGTGTGTATGTGTGTGCATGTTAGTGTGCTTCTCACTCACGCACTTGTGCCTTCACTTGCTCGGGGTCTTCATACCATCCTCACGTCTTCCCGGATTGACATTAAAGGAGGTGCTACTCATCACTGAGCTACACCAAATTTTGGCGCCGTTGCCGGGGATCGAGCTTTGAGGACGAGCGTGTGATGGTAAGACGTAGAGTTGACGCGTTGGAGTCATAGGTATTTTCTTCACTTTTATTTTCTTCATCCTCACCATCTCCCACATCCATCTTGATCATCGCGGAAAATTTCAGTTTTTGGTCATATCACCCCACCCATACCATTCCCCTCATTTCACTTGTGAGAGAGAGCGAGAGAGCGTTTGTGTGCTTGTGATTTTCTGTGTTCTTTGAGATTTTCTGTAGGAATCAGCATCCCCAGTAGCTGCACCAGCTCCAGCAGGTAAAAAATCTGACTGTGCAGGTCCCGAGGCGTTGACCTCTGTCAATCGCGACTGACAGAAAAAAGGGTCCTTTTGCTAAAAAAAGTACATAATCATGATTTACATGCCTAGAGCTTCCCAAATCTGTGCTTGAAATTTTAAAATTCTTCAGATAGCTGTCAATCGCGATCGCTCTGTCAATCGCGATCAACAAACCACGACGGACACATGCCGACGGCTCTGTCAATCGCGACCGACACGTAAATCGCGACCGACAGAGTCAACGACCGATTGACCACGACCGACAGAACCTACGCGTGACACGTGTCAATCGCGATCGAGCCATCAATCGCGATCGACCTGTCAATCGCGACTGACAGCCCCGATCGACCTGTCAATCGCGACGGACACAGTCAATGATTGATTGACCACGATGGACAAACCCTCGCGAAGGACCTGTCAATCGCAATCGACTCATCAATCACGATTGACAGAGTCAACGATTGCTTGACCACGACGGACAGACCCTCGCGAAGGACCTGTCAATCGCGATCGACCCATCAATCACGACTGACAGAGTCAACGACCCTTTGACCACGACCGACTGAAAATCCGGGCCATGTGTCAATTGCGATTGACCCATCAATCGCGACTGACAGCCACGATGGACCTGTCAATCGCGACCGACACGTCAATCGTGATTGACCTATCAATCGCGGCTGACAGAGCTTGCGAACGCGATTGAAGGGAAAATTTGGTCAATTTTTTAGGGCAAAAAATAGTGGGCTATTCTTGACAAAGTTGTGGGACAAATACTAGGGTTCATCATTGCATTGTGATGCCATTACACAAAGTATTTCGAGAAGTCCTGTTTGCGTGCTAACCTATTTGAAATCTTGATTTGGCCCCAAAACCTTGAGTGGACATAACTTCCTCATACGAAATCCAATTGCGGTGATTTCTGTTTTGTTGGAAAGCTCGTGGGGAATACAACCATAACTTCCACTGGTTATGATAGAATTAATGACAAGATTATTAAGTAGGATAATTTGAAGTTGACCATATCCCGAGGTAGGAGAAAATTGAGGGTCCCTTGGGGTTGTTTTCCATAAAGGAAAAAGGCAATTGGGTCTGTGAATTACATGCATGAAAGTGCTGTCTGTCAACTGAATTCAATTCTTGAGCTAATTGTGGACTTTTTCAGGTACTTTGAGAGCATCGAAGGGTACTCGAAGCAAGAGTAAGTGCGAGCTTGGGAACACGCTTCCTGGGCATACAAGGGCAACCAAGGGAAGAAACTTAAGGTTGGAAATTCTCAACACCCTCTGTCAATTCCTAGCATAGGCTAAGTACGGATAGAGGTTTTGGTTAATTAGGAACACGTTAAGAACTACCAAGTCCAAGAACTCTAATCAATCAAGTGCAAGTGTTAGGAGATTACAATCGCGAAGCAACCTAAGGGAAAAGAAATTAAATTGAGCGACCGCACTCAAAGTACGATAAAAATTTAAGTGTTCCTTGCGGCGAAGAGTAACTGGACAAGAAGTGACACCCTAAGGGATTAAAAAAGAACAAGTGACTAATACAAAAGAACTCAGCAACGCAAGTGTACTTGGAAAAATTGGGATTATTCAATCGAGCTTATGAACCTTAGATCAGGTCGACACCTAGGGAGAGATAGACAAAGTCTTAGATCGTCAGAGGCTAGCGTCAATCATACTGCTAGGTCTTGGGCCCAACAGTTGAGCCATCATTCGTATTACCCTAGCTCTGAGACTAGTGAGTCTGAGATGTCCCACGGTATGGAGAGACCTACAGGAAGCTCCGGAGTGCCATATTTACATAGGGTAGAAGGCCCTTACGCAACTCGAATACCTCAGGACCAACCGATTAGGTGCTAGCATCTATGAGGACGGCCTAGGAAGATCTGTGGTCCAGATTAAAAACCCTGACCAATCTATTGGACTAGAGCACCTAGTTGTCAAGTTTGAAAATGGAGCATACTTGGACAAAGAAGGGACAATATATGTAGTCACCAGTCATCCAGATAGGACAAATGAATTTGGGAATGTAGTTCCAAAAACGGACTTAGGTGACCTAGAGCAAGGAAACATGGGCAAAGAACCTAGAACCCCCCGAGGCAAATCTGTTCTCACTAGGATTATCACACCAGAGTGGATTCCCCAAGATAATAAGAGCATAGATCTACTCCTGAACCGAGAGATTGATGAAGCTTTTTGGAGATATAGACCTAATCAGCCGGAGTGAGGTAGGAACAATCATGATATATGAGTTCAAAGATCCTAATATTCCAGGTAGAGTGACCTACTTAGATCACTCTTCAGAGAGAATCTTTGGGGTTACAGAAAATGATAGGCATGCTTACACTTGGAAAGGTGAATTTATTTTCCCCCAACCAAGATCGAATGTGTCCTTTGGTCACCCAGGAGCTGGAACCTCCCACGCTCATGGAATTCAAAGAGACAGACATAGAGATAGGCCGGAGGTAAGCTTTGCCAACCCTGTGGGAAGAGACAGAACGAGAACGGAAACAAATAGAGTGGAACCTGAAGGACTTAGAGCCCCAAGGAATCAGAGGAATGCTGATGATTTCCCTTTGCCAAGGCCCAGGATTCTGAGACCGACTCAGTTAGTTAAGTCCATGAAGAATCACTTCGATGGCACAAGAGACCCATATGATCATGTGGCTGAGCTTAGGCAAGTCTTGAGAGCTGAACAAGTTGAAGATCTATTCACACAGTACAATGCCTTTGGTCTAACCCTTAGGAACACCGCCCTGACGTGGTTTCAACCATTGAACGAGAGACAGTTCAGGAGCATAGACCAACTCCTAGAGGCTTTCATTATTGAATTCTCTAAGAGTGGCATAAGGCATAATACCTCCTCATTGATTCACAGCTTCAAGCAAACCCCTCAAGAGACCGTGAGACTTGCAGGAAGAAGATTTAGGCAATATCTTGAAAGATGCCCTGTTTCGGAGCTACCCACACCAGCTAAGCAAGTGGCTTTATTCTTGAATGGATTGCTAAGTACCAAATTGAGATCATATGTGTACTTGAAGGACCCTAGGACAATAGAAGAGTGTGTACGCATGTGCATCGACATTGAGGATAACCTAGGGGAGGAGTTAGAGGTTTCCAAAATCTACAGAGATTCAGATAGTGCCTCTAGCCTCTCTTCCTCGCAATCCACATCAATTGAGGAACTTGCGGAGAAAGTAGCTCAAAAACTAGGTGTCTCTATTAAACAAATTCCTAGATTTGCCCGAGTAAAGAGGTGCTATACTTGCGGTGGTGACCATATGGCAAACGCATGTCCCATCATGGCTCAACCCCAAGTGAATCCTAGCAGCCAATATTGCACCATAGAACGGAGATACACAAATCACACAGCACAAGATTGCCCGTACAATAAGCAAGCAGTTAGACAAACCTACCCTCAGCCCTATCCACAACAGGGAAGATACCAGAACCAGTACCCCCCACAACAATATGGTAGACCGCAGCAACCCTATCAACAACCCTACTAGAACCAACAAAGGCCACAACCTGTGTTAGCTCAACAACCTCCAACCCCAGCTAATGTGATTCCTGTAAAGTATGTAGTAGCTGAGGAAAATTTGAATAGAGCTATAGTGCAAGTAACACCACTGCTTTCAGAAAGTGACCCAAGCGATCATAGCTTTGATTCTACACATATTGATAGTCCCCAGGCTTACTACATGCAATCTCCTGAACATGGTGAGTCCTACTACAGTGAAGAACCAAGTGAACCAAGTTGGGAGCCAGATTACACAAATGTAATGTACACAAACCCTAACTCTAGACCCCAACCTAGGCAGGTGAGACCCCCATTCCCCGGAGGACCATGCTACAAATGTCAGGGAGATCACCTCATCCGTGATTGCCCCTTACCCCCACCTACACAACCCCAGTCAGTGACGATTCAAGGCTTTTGCCAAGACTGCGGGAAGGAGCATCTCTTACGAGATTGCCCTAATAATCCTAATAATATGCCAAAAATAACTCCAATTAATGTTATTGGTTTAGTAGTAGACTCTACAGGAAGTGTGACGTCCACTGCACCAGTGCAAGTGGTCACTATGGCCCAGGCTTTGCAACAGAACCCAGGAATAGGTCAAGAGAAGAGTGCAGAGGTTAGTGAAACTGAGAGCATAGCCAAGAAATGGTCAAGAGCCTGGAGGGATAGTCGAGAAAGAATGAAAAGGCAATGGTCTAAAAAGATGAGCGACTTAGAAGAAAGCATAAGAGAAACAAAAGCCAAAATTGTTGAACTCACCTCTCAAACAAACTCTCACATACCACCACCACCCTCACTTCCATCACCATCTAACCCACCATCTGTCCACCTACCTAAGACCATCCCACCACCCCCTAGAGTAGGATCAATGTTAGCTGACCCCACTCCTGAAGACATAGACATGATGCTTTAGGCATATCAAGCCAGAATCCAAGAAGGGCCAACAAATGTGACGGATCATGATAAGTGCTACCCTAGAGCTGACCTAGAGATAGAGAGAACCAAGCTGTGTGCAAAAATGGTCGCATTGGCTCAGACCATGTTTGACGCCAGTCGCCTTTTCAACTACTCAGGCTCAACTAAGACACAATTGCACTTGGATGGACTCCTAGAGAGGTTAGAAAGTATAATTGCAAGATCTGCCAGGGAAGAAAAGAATCAAGAAAGAGATGAGGCCAGCACAAACATAAGCCATCCCCCACAGGAAGCTTATGTGCCTAATTCTACTGAACTAGACACCTCCTCTTCTATGAATAGGTACACACCAGAATTCCTACGGGAGATTCAAGAAGACAAATGGGCTAGAGAAAGTGAAGCCCCTCCTCCCATTGAACTTGTGGATGACACGCAGGATCAATTCCCACAAGATATTCCTTCCATTTATGGAGAGCAGGAGAGCACCCAACCCCAAGAGAGATTAGACTTTGAGTCTAATTCTTTACAGGAATTACCCCATTTCATAGGCCCATGGGAAGCCAAGTCGACCTGTATGAGAGCACCCACTGTCATGGTAAGAAACGAAGACTCAGTCATACCTAGGAATATGGAAGTAGTGAAAAACACTAAAGTGCAGTGCAACCTCACTTTAGAAGAGCTACTCAAAGTTAGGCCAGAGTTATGGAAACATGTAGCCAAACAAGTACCTAAATAGCAAAACCTCGTTCCCAGGTAGGTTCTCAGAGGTGCCAGAAATTCCTCTAGACAAGATAGGAGATATGAGTGAAGGTGAAGAAGGAAACACCTATCTTCCCATTACCCATCAAGGGTACACAACCAAGGCAATTCTGGACTCAGGTGAAGGAGTTGCTATTGCTACCACTTCCCTATGGAAGCGGTGGGGCAAGCCAGCACTCAAGCCCACGAGGATGAAATTGCAAATGGCCGATGGCCATATAGAAAGACCCTTAGGCTTGCTGGAAGGAATAACTCTCACTACATGCGGTGTTGAGTTTGAGCATACTTTCACCATATGTGATTTTAGCAAGAATCATGCCTATGAGATGATTTTGGGAAGACCATTTATGCGACAGTTGCAAGTGGTCCAGGATTGGGGAACCAATTCCTTGTATTTGCAACACTTAGGTGTTACAACCAAAGTCAATCTCAAAGATTACTCTCATAGAGATGTCCCTCCTATCCAATGGAATCCTATCCATAGAGCCAAGGATGACACGGAGTCTGTGCACTCCATAGGATCAGGATCCTCATGGATGCATGAAGACACTCACTTATGGATGTGTAAAGTGGCAGTAGAAGAGGAGAAGAGAGAAAAAGCCAGAAAAATGGGTGCAAACAAAACACATAGATCCACCCAAGACCCAGCCTATGCACCTGTAGTATTTCTTGATGAAGAATTTCAACCCCACGGCTGAGCATAAATCCTAGCAACAATGGATGTAGCCATCAATGAAGAACAATGGACAACTCAATGTGATGAGGATGGCTATGACATTTCAGTCTTCTCCATAGAGCCAATCATGGGAGAGGCAGTTTTAGAAGAGTGTGAACCCAGCCCTGATGCATTTGAGGATGCGAGCGACTCCGATCTAGAGTCCATCATCATGGACCCACCTTTTGCATCAGATGCAGAATACTTCTATGAAGTAGAATTTCAACCCCAGAGGCATGGAGAGCTTACAAATGATGTAAGGCTAGCCACACATGTGACCCCGAAGGAAGAAGGAAAGAAAAGAAAGAAGAAAGAAGTCACACCAGAAGAGGAAGAATCTTTGTTTGAGGTCCCGGAAAATTTTAAGAAATATGAGATAGATGATAGAAGATTCATGGTAAGAATGCCCAAACGTGAGGCCCAATCAGGAGAGGCCTACGATAACAAAGAAACCACCAAGAAAATAGTGGTAGCCATGGAAGAAGGAGAGGAGAGATGCACGTACATAGGCCATGACCTAACCGAGGAAGAAGAGCATGCGTTAATAGCCTTGCTAAGAGAATACAGAGATGTATTCGCTTGGAGTTACAAGGATTTGAAGGTTGTTGATCCAGACATATGCTCACACACCATCCCCATGACCTCAGATGCCAAACCCTCCAAGCAAAAGCCATACACATATAATGATAACTATACTGCTAAGATCAAAGAGGAGATAGATAGACTGGTAGAAGCTGGATTCATCTATGAAATTGAGCACACAGAATGGGTATCTCCCATTGTTGTGGTGCCCAAGAAGAATGGCAAGTTGCGTGTATGCATTAACTTGAAGAAGGTCAATGCCGCCACAATTCGAGATAACTATCTGCTTCCTATCACTGAGCATCTCTTAGAAAGAGTAGCAGGCAAGGAAGTGTACAACTTCCTTGATGGATTTTTAGGCTACAATCAAGTAGCCATAGCTCCAGAAGATCAGCATAAGACAGCTTTTGCCACTGAATGGGACATTTTTGCCTTTAGAGTAATGCCATTTGGGCTTACCAATGCTTCTGCAACCTTTCAGCGACTGATGTGCCACGTGTTTAAAGAGTTCTTGAGGAAGAATTTGGAAGTCTATGTTGATGACCTCTGTGCTCATTCCAACATTAGACAGACACATATACCAGAACTTAGACAAATCTTTGACAAATGTAGAGAATATCAAGTCTGCCTGAACCCAGAAAAGTGCGTCTTTATGGTTAGGCAAGGCAAGATTCTGGGACACATAGTGTCAAAGAATGGCATATCCACTGATGAAGAGAAAGTAAGAGCCATAGCAGAGTTACCTAGGCCAAAGAATATCAAGGAAGTACAAGCTTTCATGGGGCATTGTGGTTATTACCGACGGTCTATACACATGTATGCCATCATAGCAAAGCCTTTGTACGGACTGTTGACTAAGTTTGAGTGGACTGATGAATGTGAGCATTCCTTCAATGAGCTTAAACGGCGATTATGTTCAGCACCAATCTTGACCACACTAGATTGGAATAAGCCTTTCCATGTTCATGTGGATGCCTCCAATTATGCGATTGGATGTGTACTTGCACAACCTACGGGTGAAGGTAATATGGATCTTCCAATTGCCTATGCTAGTAGACAATTGAATGCAGCTAAACGAAATTATACCACTACTGAGAGAGAAGGACTAGGCATGGTCTATGTGGTTAAAAAGTTTAGACATTACTTGCTTGCAAATAAGTTTAAATTTTTTACTGATCATCAAGCACTGTTGTACTTGGTAAACAAGCCATGCAATACATGTAGACTAGTAAGATGGTTTCTCTTACTAATGGAATACGACTTCGAGGTTGTGGTGAGGAAAGGGAATACCCACTTAAGAGCAGACCATCTCTCTAGGCTCACATCGGGAGAAGCCCCACAAGGAGTATCCAATGATCTTCCTGATGCTTACCTGTTTAATTTGGAAGTGGTGCCACAGTGGGCTAAGCTATTAGTGCCAGTATTGACATATGGGCCTAACCACCCAGTCATAAATACTCAAGGTAGAGAGGTAGTAAGAGCCCAGAAGTACCATATCATGGCAGGAAGCATGTACAAACAGACAGACCAAGGGATATTGGCTTGTTGTGTGGAAGAGGATGAGTACGCTAAATGGTTGCAATTGGCACATGTAGGTGCATTAGAGCAACACTACTCAAAACAACGAACCCTACAGACACGAAGGAGACTCGGATTGCATTGGCTGACTATGGAAGCTGATGTCCAAAAGTTGTGCAAGGAATGCCCAATCTGTTGCACTAAACCACCTGTGGAACATGCCACTCTTTATCAAGTGTCCATAGTGTCAGATTGGAGTGAACCACTAGTATCCTTCCTGAGGACGAAAACATTCCCTCCAGACATGACCCTGACGAGACAAAGAAGTCTAGAACAAGAAGCCCTAGAGTACTCACTCATTGGTTTTAATCTCTACAAGCGTGGTAAAGATGGTTACCTGAGACTATGTGTCCATGAGAGTGAATATCTCAAGATCTTGGAAACTGCTCACCAAGGTGTAGCAGGAGGACACTTTGGACCAGATCGGGTGATCAAGGCAATACTATTTGCGGGCTTCTGGTGGCCGACCCTTCACATGGATGCACATACCTATGTGAAACGGTGTGATGTTTGTCAGAGAACTCAGTACCCTATACGCAAAGATGAGATGCCACTGAAACCTATGATGGGTGGACGTGCATTCTCTAAGTGGGGAATAGACTTTCTAGGTCCTATTAATCCCCCAGCCAAGGGTTCACATGCTGAATATATCATTGTTGCCACAGACTATCTAACAAAATGGGTTGAGGTAAAATCTACGACAAAGAACGATGTTCAAACAACTGCTAAGTTCCTATTTGAGAATGTGTTCACTAGATACGGGCTACCTATAGAGCTAGTAAGCGATAGATGCACTCAATTCTTGAATGAAGTTATTGAAAATATACTCCAAGAGTTCTTGGTAGTACATTAGGAGTCTGCCCCCTATCACCCACAAGCTAATGGCCAGACGGAAAGCACAAACAAGATTCTATGCAATGTGCTTACCAAATTGGTGAATAATAAACGCTCTGATTGGGACAAACAGCTACACCATGCTGTTTGGGCATACCGAGTGGCCTATAAAACGATACTCCAAGCCACACCCTTTCAGATGGTATTTGGCCAAAATGCGGTGCTACCTTTGGACTTCTTGATTCCTACATTGAGAGTAGCACAGGAGCATGAGTGGACGGGCCATGAAGTCTCTTCGAGAATTTTTGACCTTGAACGACTAGGTGAAACCAGACTAAGAGCTGCAGCAAGAATATATGCAGCTAAGAAATGACAGAAGGCGTACTTTGATGCCCATGTTAAGGATAAAGGATTAAAGGCCGGAGACCTAGTTTTAGTCTACACTTTGAAGCAACATGCAAGAAAATTAGAGAAACGTGGCTATGGACCTATGATTATAAATAGGATTTCAACGAGTGGAGCAGTACAATTAGCCACCTTAGAAGGTGATATTCTTCCGAGCTACATAAGCGGATGCAGAGTCAAGTTATATCAGGAACCTCTGACGGAAGAGATGCTAAGTCGACTCAACACTGCTAAGAAACGCAAAGAAGAAGAAAGACGAATTCGAGAAGAAGCTCAAGCAGAAGCATTGGAATGCATACGGAGAATGAAGTTGAGAAGACAGGATAGAAAGCAACCTAGGATAGATGCATATGCAGATCAAGGATATCATGTGGCTATGTGTGAAGTCTCACGCATCAGCTCTCATAGAATAATCGATCGACGTCCTTTTGTGACTTTAGAGATAGGACAAGGAGTTAGTGCAAAACTTGTGCGAGCATTGATTGACTCAGGTGCAGCCACTAGTGCGGTGAGACTTTCTTACTGTCGAGAATTGAAATTAAAAGTCCATCCTATAGAAGCATATCTCATAGGATTGGGAGGTGTGGAAACCCCTTGCATGGGCGAGGTGGAACTTCTCCCCTCCATTCAAGATGTTCCAATGACAGTTAAGGTACTAGTGTGTCAAGATGAGGATCTCACTGAGCCTCTGGTCTTGGGTCAAGACTGGATCTATGACCATGCAGTCAACTTAAACCTAAGAAGTGGACTTCTTCAGGTATGGTTGAATCAAAGTAGAATTACTGTTGAGTTAGATAATGGAGCACTCAAGGAACTAGAAAAGGCACAAGCTCCTGGTCCTTCCAGGGGTACACATGAAGTTGACCATGTTGTTCTTGTCCAAAGCTATGTGATGCAGAGGAATGGAGATCTCAATAAAGAAGTCAAGGCCTCGACGGAACTCCCTTCTTTTTCAAAGGCCAGAGGGAGGCAGCAACCAAAGGCAGATCAATTACTGAAGACTACCTATGCGGGAGGCCAAAAGAACGTGCGAAGCAGAATGACTCAGCCATTGAAACAATTGTGGGTGCGAAAAGGAGAGCGGCCTATGACCGTCAAGCAACATCAATCATCTCAACTTCCTATTAGTAATCATCGACACGATACTAATAAGAAGACTTCCAAAACTTCTTTTGAGAAAGTGAAAACTATCTGGGTACCCAAGAAGTCGATGAAGGTTGGCCCACAATCAAGACAAATTTGGGTGCCTAAGGCTTGCTTGCGGGCTCAACTAGTCCTGCACGAATCACATCATACACGACAGGGTTCACTCACTCAAGAAGTCGGTGCACGAACACACAGTCGCCCAGAAGCACGCACAGACTCACTTGTAAATGGGTCCCAAAAACGCATCATCCCCAAGCAGAATTACTCATAAAATCCTCCAGAGTCTTCACAAAACCAAAACCGAAAGTCATCCATTGTGTTTGGAAACCTAATACTAGTAATAAACCCCCCGACCCCCATTTGTAAATTCATCTCCACTTGCTAACTACATTACTCATACACTGCATCTTTCCATCTAGCTCCTAGGACTATCCATTCATTAACTACACACACAGTCATCGAGCACTCACTGACCCACTAACCCATTACTTACCCCATGATATTGTGGTAACGAGGACAAAAAGTGTTCTATCTTGTCCATTATAATATTAACGCATGACTCTATATTCTCACAGAACCAGCAAGAAAGCGATAACAATGGGAGAAGCAGGAGGCACCAGTTCCCAGGCAGGGTCTAGCGCACAGATTGTGGACATTGAAACCCTCCTTCTGGAACCACCACTCACCGAAAGACCTCAGGAACTTCAAGCTGTGCATGTTCTCCCGATTCAGGATCCTCCTCAGGGACACACTTCTCAAGTGGGGAAACACGCTCATTGGTTTAGTGATGTCGCAGGGCCATTGGGTGATGGCACCTACTTCTGGGAGGCAGAAATTGAATTCAATGGCAAATGGGGATGTTACCATTTCTTCACTCGCGAATTTGAAAACTATCAGAATGCAGAAGTAATGCGATCGGTTTGGACCAAAGCGGGATTGGATAGCTACTTCAGAGCACATTTGCCTAAGCCAGATTTCCTTTGCTTCTCCTACTTTATCAGTACCATCACTCCTAGCAGGTCCAAGGGAGGCGATAGTAATTTTGTGCTACCCTCACTATTGCCAGGCCACGAACTCAAGAGATTCAAACTGACCCTCAATTTGGTACGAGGAGCATTGAACATGCAGGGAATGCATATTCCAAGTGAGAAAGAACTAATGGTTCCCGACAGGATGAAGCATAAGGATCTCAACAAATTGAAGGACATGGTCGCAATGACACCTACCATTGCTCTACACCTACGAACTATCATGCAACATTTTGCTTTTCCTGCCCAAGAACGGTTCACTATGCCACCAAAAAAGATATGGTTCAGCTTGTACTTGGCAGAGACAGAGAACCTCACCATCAATATACCGCACAGGATCATCGATCAAATACACCTAGCCCATCAACGGTGGAATAAGAAACAGAAAAATGTACTTCATGGATGTTGTGCTCTCACAAGAATAATTTACAGGTGCTTAGCGTATGACGTGCCCATTCAAAGAGCACTAGTATGGTCCAGGGCCCAAGAGTTCCAAAGATGACTATCAACGGCGGGCCCTCCATCGAAGAAGATGAGAGGGGGAGTTCAATTACCATGCGCTCAACCAAGGGGAGCCACTACTACACCCGAGGTGACTCCTCCACAAACGAGGCGTGTCCGACCATTCACCATTCGCCTACCCAGACCAAGTGCAGAAGGACCCAACCTGGTGTTTCCTCCTATTCCTTCAGACTTGGAATTCCCTCAAGGTTACACCCTTGCTGATCTAACAGATGAAGAAATCGCTCGTTTGATCAATGAATCTAACCTGGAGACAAAAGCGGAGCAGACCCAAGAACAACAACCCACGACTACAACTTCAGCCCCGACCCAACCGGGAGTAGTTGAAGTAGAAGACGATGAAGAAGAGACAGAAGAACAAGAGGCACACGAAGAGTATGATCAAGAATATGAAGAACTTTCAGAACTAGCAAGTGCTCCGGCATACTCAGCCCAAATAGAAAGATTATATGAAACCATGAAGCGGGTCCAAGAGCAACACAAACAGTCACTCGAAAGAGGAAAGATGATCATGAGTCAAATGTTAGCTGAGGAAGGTGTGGATGACATGTTCATCGAATCAATGAACCTACACGCTGACACAGTGGGCTTAGATGAGGCTGTTCATGCAGCCCTGACTTATATTCATCGATTTGAGAAGAGGGTGCCTACGCGTCCCATGCGATCTGGCAAACAAATACACATCAATGTATCAGAATCAGGAGGCAACACACAAACAGAAGAACATCAGGAGGAACCACTCTCACCACCCACCTCACCTCTCACTACACATGTCACCTCACCACGTGGCACCACCACACCTATTTCTACCATTACCACAGTCGTCATGGGAATTCCTCTCTCCCCCGGCATCCAATTCGAAGGAGTTACCATGCCCACCTACACAACACTCTTCACAAATATCACATCCACCCCACCCATTGTTCCCATCTACACAGTCACACACACATTCGACACAATGGAAACATCACCAGCCACAGCACCACTCCCACCCCCCACGCAACCTCAATCTCCCATACCCCCTCCACCTACCTCACCACTTCACTCCAGAGCATTCACAACTCCCTTCCCCTTCCCCATCCCCCCTGCATCTTCATCTTTCCCTGCATCGTTTAATGTAAATAGTATATTCATAGCATTACATCAATGCGTATATCAACTTCAGAGTGAGTATCAGGCTCTAGAAGACCGTCATCATCAGCTGACGATGAATCATCAACAACTACAAAGACGGCTTACAAGTATAGAAGAAGAAAATGCAGACCTCAACCAACACTACACCACTCTCGAGCAAGCTCATTAAACCCTCCTGGAGACACCCCAACCATCACAAGAGTCAGGTGTCAAACAACTCAAAGCCTTACTGGAGGTTTACCAAACAGATAACCTGAGAGTCCGGCAAAATTTAACTCTACTCCGAAAACACATGGCTACAGCTCTTGAAGAAAACAAACGTTTGCGGAAACAAAACGAAGAAAACATGGAAGCTGCCATGGAAGGCTCTCCCCATGAAATCGACCTAGAACAATTCAAAGCAGTTCCCTCAGAAACAATGAAAAAAATCTTGGAAAGCTATGCAGATTTATTAGAAGCACATGATGATTTGGAAAGGGAACGGGATGAACTATGTAGCCAGCTCAGGGAACAGGAGGCTCAACCCAAAGTCATAGAAACGACCTCGACTTCAGAGGAAGTAAAGGCATTGACAGAGCAGGTGGCGGAGCTGCAGAAAAAGTTACCGGAATATGAAAGGCAGCCCTCTCCAGTTGTAGAACCAGAGCCTGAGGAATTAGTACCCATTGAGGTGGACGAGACGTATGAGGAACCATATGTTCCTATGCCGATGCCAGGTGGTGCACAGACCTCAGAAGGAATGGACACCTTAGAAGTTGAAGTACCTGAATGGCTCCAGACACTAGAGAGAACAGCAACAACCCATGAAGATCGAGTGGCAATTCAAATCCAATCAATGGCAAAGTTAGAAGACACCATCATAAAGTCAGAATATTTCCGCAGCATGTCTCATCATAGATGGATCGGCACCAACGACGATCAATATGTGCCATATTGTGTACTCCTTGTAGATAACAACGCAGAGATTCAACGTAGATGTGGCAAACCTCCAACTTTCGCCACACAATTTGGGCCAGATGATATCCCAAAAAGTGCTAAAGAAAGGATCCATTCATCAACCCACCTGGAGGATCCGTCTTCTTGAGACCTACCCAGAGATGGTTCGTACTTGGACTAACATAACAATCCTTGTTATGTTCCAGTCTTCTGCAGGCGCACCTGGCCAGAGTTTACAATTGCTATCAAGAACATCAAAGGTTGTGCAAAGTGGTTATACTACGTTTATCTAGCACCTCCACAAGGCCCTCCCACTGTGAATTATATGATTTCTACCATCCGTCACTGGAGCACTCGACTACGGAATACCCCCGATGTGATGGCCCAAATGTGCATGAAAATCTTTGAACTAATGCTAATCACATTCAAGACATTCAAGAATATTAAAGACCCCCACTTCTCAGGTGTCGGATTTCTTACAGGAAACCAAGATCTGGTATACGACATGAGCACCACCCCATCAATAGAGGTAATATATGCATGGCACGCCAGAATAAAGTACCTCCCAGCTTGCTTTAAACAGACATTCGAGGAGATGTTCGTAACAGGATTCTAGGAATATCACTCAGAAATACTTGTACCCAGGCCCTCACATCTCCTCCACTTATTTGCTGTGGAGAGAACCATCCATTCAGAACAACTGCGGGTGCCACATCCGGATGTACCAGGACCAATGAATTGGGACACATTGTTAACAGATCTAGCACGGGGGTTACGATTAGAAGAACACCACCTCGCTGCCGATGTTGTTCAATATTATGTCCAACACACAGCTAGACAAGGGTCTGTCAGACACGACAAACGCGAGAGACGGGGGGGGTGTTGGCAGTAGTCAAGGAACTGAAGGAGTTGCAAGACAAGGAAGCCTACGAAGGGAGTCGGAACGAAGAGAAAGCACAGGCAGACACAGTAGTCAAAGAAGATCTGGCAAGTAGGCCATTTAAATTTTTTAGGCATCAAAGAGTTGGGCACACAAGAAGAAGGAGCAAGTAGGGAGCTCTAGGAAATGTATGTCAAAATGTTAGAAGAAATCCCTACAAAAATAGTGATTTTCATCACTAAAAACCATTGCAAATACCATTTCATATTTTTGCAGCTCCATTTTGTGCAAGCCAAGGAGTCCTTGAGCTTGAGGGGCATTAGAAGTACCTACCTATCAGTTTTCACATTTTTTAGACTCCGTTTGAACCTCCAAATAGGGTAGAGAACCTAATTTTTAACTAGGCTGGACACTAGGTCTGGACAAGGCCAAAACCTAGTCAAAAACTATAAATAGAGCTATAGAGCTCATTTTTGAGGTTAGCTTGTAATTGATTTGAACTTGTAAGAGCTTTTTGAAAGTAATATAAGAACTCCATTGCTTCTCACCCTTTGTCTTACCGTGTGTGCACGTGTGTGTGTATGTGTGTGCATGTTAGTGTGCTTCTCACTCACGCACTTGTGCCTTCACTTGCTCGGGGTCTTCATACCATCCTCACGTCTTCCCGGATTGACATTAAAAGGAGGTGCTACTCATCACTGAGCTACACAGGAGTACACAGTATGGCACATACTGATCGTGGTTGGTGCCGATCCATCTATGATGAGACATACTGCGGAAATATTCTGACTTTATGATGGTGTCTTCTAATTTGGCCATTAATTGGATTTGGATTGCCACTCGATCTTCATGGGTTGTCGCTGTTTTTTCTAGTGTCTGGAGCCATACGGGTACTTCGACTTCCAAGGTGTCCATTCCTTCTGAGGTTTGCTGACCACCTGGCATTGGCATAGGAACATATGGTTCCTCATACGTTTCGTCCACCTCAATGGGTACCAATTCATCTGCCTCTGGTTCTACAACTGGAGAGGGATGTCTTTCATATTCCAGTAACTTCTTCTGTAGTTCCGCCACCTGCTCTGTTAATGCCTTTACTTCTGCTAAAGTCGAGGTCTTTTCTATGACTTTGGGTTGTGCCTCCTGTTCCCTGAGCTGGCGACGTAGCTCATCCCGTTCCTTTTCCAAATCGTCATGTGCTTCTAATAGATCTGTATAGCTTTCCAAGATTGTCTTCATTGTGTCTGAGGGGACTGCTTTGAATTAATCTGGGTCGATCTTGTGGGGAGAGCCTTCCATGGCAGCTTCGAGGTTTTCTTCATTTTGCTTCTGCAGACGCTTGTTTTCTTCAAGTGCGGTAGCCATGTGTTTTCTGAGTAGAGTCAAATTACACCAGACTCTTAGGTTATCTGCTTGGTAGACTTCGAGAAAAGCTTCGAGTTGTTTGACACCTAGCACTTCTGATGGCCGGGGTGTCTCCAGGAGGGTTTGATGAGCTTGCTCGAGTGTGGTGTAACGTTGATTGAGGTTTGCATTTTCTTCTTCTATAATTGTAGGCCGTCTCTGTAGTTGTTGATGATTCGTAGTTAGTTGATGATGATGGTCTTTGAGAGCCTGATACTCACTCTGAAGTTGATACACGCATTGATGTAATGCCATGAATATACTATTTACATTAAACGATGCAGGGAAAGATGAAGATGCAGGGGGAATGGGGAAGGGGAAGGGAGTTGTGAATGCTGTGGAGTCAAGTGGTGAGGTAGGTGGAGGGGGTATGGGAGATTGAGGCTGCGTGGGGGGAGGGAGTGGTGCTGTGGCTGGTGATGTTTCCATTGTGTCGAACATGTGTGTGATTGTGTAGATCGGAACAGTGGGTGGGGTGGATGTGATATTTGTGAAGAGTGTTGTGAAAGTGGGCATGGTAACTCCTCCGAATTGGATGCCGAGGGAGAGGGGAATTCCCATGACGACTGTGGTAATGGCAGAAATAGGCGTGGTAGTGCGAGGTGGTGAGGTGACTTGTGTACTGAGAGGTGAGGTGGGTGGTGAGAGTGGTTCCACCTGATGTTCTTCTGTTTGTGTGTTACCTCCTGGTTCTGATACATTGATGTGGATTTGTTTGCCAGATCACATGGGACGGGTAGGCACTCGTTTCTCAAATCGATGAATATAAGCCATGGCTGCATGAACAACCTCATCTAAACCTACCGCGTCAGCGTGCAGGTTCATTGATTCGATAAACATGTCATCCACACCTTCCTCGGCTAACATTTGGCTCATGATCATCTTTCCTGTCTCGAGCAACAGTTTGTGTTGTTCTTGTACTCGCTTCATGGTTTCGTATAATCTTTTTATTTGGGCTGAGTATGCCAGGGCACTTGCTAGTTCTGAAAGTTCTTCATATTCTTGATCATACTCCTCGTTTGCCTCTTCTTGTTCTTGTCTCTTCTTCATCCTCTTCTACTTCGACTACTCCTGGTTGGGTCGGGGCTGAAGTTGTAGTAGTGGGTTGTTGTCCTTGGGTCTGCTCTGCTTCTATATCCACATTAGACTCATTGATCAAACGGGCAATTTCTTCATGTGTCAAATCAGCAAGGGTGTAACCTTGTGGGAACTCCAAGTTTGATGGAATCAGAGGGAACACTAGGTTGGGTCCTTCTGCACTTGGTCTCGGTAGGCAAATGGTAAATGGTCGGACATGCCTCGTTTGTGGAGGGGTCACCTCTGGTGTGGTAGTGGCTCCCCTTGGTTGAGCGCATGGTAATTGAACTCCCCCTCTCATCTTCTTCGATGGAGGACCCGCCGTTGGTAGTCGTCTTTGGAACTCTTGGGCCCTGGACCATACTAGTGCTCTTTGAATGGGCACGTCGTACGCTAAGCACCTGTAAATTATTCTTGTGAGAGCACAGCATCCATGAAGTACATTTTTCTGTTTCTTATTCCACTGTTGATGGGCTAGGTGTATTTGATCGATGATCCAGTGTGGTATGTTGATGGTGAGATTCTCTATCTCCGCCAAGTACAAGCTGAACCATATCTTTTTTGGTGGCATAGTGAATCATTCTTGGGCAGGAAAAGCAAAATGCTGCATAATCGTTCGTAGGTGGAGAGAAATGGTAGGTGTCATTGCTACCATGTCCTTCAATTTGTTGACATCCTTATGCTTCATCCTGCCTGGAACCATTGTTTCTTTCTCAGTGGGAATATGCATGCCTTGCATGTTCAATGCTGCCCGTACCAAATTGAGGGTCAGTTTGAATCTCTTGAGTTCGTGGCCCGGCAATAGTGAGGGTAGCACAAAAGTACTATCGCCTCCCTTGGCCCTGCTAGGAGTGATGGTACTGATAAAATAGGAGCAGCGTAGGAAATCTGGCATAGGCAAATGTGCCCTGAAATAGCTATCCAAGCCCGCTTTGGTCCATACCGATCGCATCACTTCTACATTCTGATAGTTTTCAAATTCGCGAGTGAAGAAATGGTAGCGTCCCCATTTGCCATTGAACTCAATTTTTGCTTCCCAGAAGTAGGTGCCATCACCCAATGGCTCTGCGACATCACTAAACCAATGAGCGTGTTTCCCCACTTCAGAAGTGTGTCCCTGAGGAGGGTCCTAAATAGGGAGCACATGCACCACTTGAAGTTCTTGAGGCCTCTAGATGAGTGGTGGTTCAAGGAGGAGGGTTTCAATGTCCACAATCTGTGCACTAGACCCTGCTTGGGAACTGGTGCCTCCTGCTTCTGCCATTGTTATTGCTTGCTTGCTGGTTCTGTGAGAATATAGAATCATGCGTTAATATTGTAATGGACAAGATAGAACACTTTTTGTCCCTGTTACAACATTATCATGATGTGAGTAATGGGTTAGTGGGTCAATGAGTGCTCGATGATTGTGTGTGTAGTTAATGAATGGATAGTCCTACGAGCTAGATGGAAAGATGCAGTGTATGAGTGATGTAGTTAGCAAGTGAGGATGAATTTACACATGGGGTTCGGGGGTTTTATTACAAGTTTTAGGCTGCCAAACACAATGGATGGCTTTTGGTTTTGGTTTAGTGGAGACTCTGGAGGGCTTTATGATTATGTCTGCTTGGGAATGAGGCATTTTTGGGACCCATTTACAAGTGAGTCTGTGCGTGCTTTTGGGCGACTGTGTGTTCGTGCGTATTAAACCAGAGTGGGTAACGGCTCCTTGAGTGAGTGAACCCTGTCGTGTATGGTGTGATTTGTGTGGGACTAGTTGAGCCCGTAAGCAAGCCTTAGGCATCCAAATTTGTCTCGATTGTGGGCCAGCCTTCATCGACTTCTTGGGCACCCAAATAGATTTCAATTTCTCAAAGAAAGTTTTGGAAGTCTTCTTATTAGTATCATGTCG
The DNA here is from genome assembly GCA_020310875.1 of Ceratopteris richardii. Lineage (NCBI taxonomy): Eukaryota > Viridiplantae > Streptophyta > Polypodiopsida > Polypodiales > Pteridaceae > Ceratopteris > Ceratopteris richardii. The sequence continues at coordinate 38,485,357 of CM035432.1, read as the reverse complement.
TTGATTACTAATAGGAAGTTGAGATGATTGTTGTCGCTTGACTGTAATAGGCCGCTCGCCTTTTCGCACCCACAATTGTTTCAATGGCTGCGTCATTCTGCTTCGCACGTTCTTTTGGCCTCCACCATAGGTAGTCTTCAGTAATTGATCTGCCTTTGGTTGCTGCCTCCCTCTGGCCTTTGGAAAAGAAGGGAGTTCCATTGAGGCCTTGACTTCTTTATTGAGATCACCATTCCTTTGCATCACATAGCTTTGGACAAGAACAGCATGGTCAACTTAATGTGTATCCCTGGAAGGACCAGGAGTCTGTGCCTTTTCTAGTTCCTTGAGTGCTCCATTATCTAACTCAACTGTAATTCGACTTTGATTTACCCATACCTGAAGAAGTCCACTTCTTAGGTTTAAGTTGACTGCATGGTCATAGATCCAGTCTTGACCCAAGACTAGAGACTCAGTGAGATCCTCATCTTGACACACTAGTACCTTAACTGTCATTGGAACATCTTGAATGGAGAGGGGAAGTTCCACCTCGCCCATGCAAGGGGTTTCCCCACCTCCCAATCCTATGAGATATGCTTCTATAGGATTGACTTTTAATTTCAATTCTCGAAAGTAAGAAAGTCTCACCGCACTAGTGGCTGCACCTGAGTCAATCAATGCTCGCACAATTTTTGCACTAACTCCTTGTCCTATCTCTAAGGTCACAAAAGGACGTCGATCAATTATTCTTTGGGAACTTATTCCTGAGACTTCACACATTGCCACATGATATCATGGATCCTCATACGCACCTGTCCTAGGTTGATCCCTACCCTGCCATCTCAACTTCATCCTTCTGATGCGTTCTAAAGCTTCTGCTTGAGCTTCTTCTCGAACTCGTTTTTCTTCTTCTTTACGTTTCTTAGCAGTGTTGAGTTGACTGAGCATTTCTTCTATGAGAGGTTCCTGATACAACTTGACTCTGCACCCGCTGATGTAGCTCGGAAGAATATCACCTTCTAAGGTGGCTAGTTGTACTGCTCCACTCGTTGAGATCCTATTTATGATCATAGGTCCATAGCCACGTTTCTCTAATTTTCTTGCATGTTGCTTCAAAGTGTAGACTAAAACTAGGTCCCCTGCTTTCAATCCTTTATCCTTCACATGAGCATCAAAATACGCCTTCTGCCTTTTCTTAGCTGCTTATATTCCAGCTGCAGCTCTTAGTCTTGTTTCACCTAATCGTTCGAGGTCAAAAACTCTTGAAGAGAGTTCATGGCCCGTCCACTCATGCTCCTGTGCTATTCTCAATGTGGGAATCAAGAAGTCTAGAGGTAGCACCGCATTTTGGCCAAATACCATCTGAAAGGGTGTGGCTTGGAGTACCGTTTTATAGGCAACTCGGTATGCCCAAACAGCATGGTGTAGCTGTTTGTCCCAATCAGAGCGTTTATTATTCACCAATTTAGTCAACACATTGCATAGGATCTTATTTGTGCTCTCAGCCTGGCCATTAGCTTGTGGGTGATAGGGGGCAGACTTCTTATGTACTACCAAGAATTCTTGGAGAAGATTTTCAATAACTTCATTCAAGAAGTGAGTCCCTCTATCACTAACTAGCTCTATAGGTAGCCCGTATCTCGTGAATACATTCTCGAATAAGAACTTAGCTGTCGTTTGAGCATCGTTCTTTGTGGTAGCTTTCACTTCTGCCCACTTGGTTAAATAGTCTGTGGCCACAATGATATATTCAACATGTGAACCCTTGGTTGGGGGATTAATAGGACCTGCAAAGTCTATTCCCCACTTAGAGAATGCACGTCCACCCATCATAGGTTTCAGTGGCATCTCATCTTTGCGTATAGGATACTGAGTTCGCTGACAGACATCACACCTCTTCACATAGGTATGTGTGTCCATGTGAAGGGTCGGCCACCATAATCCTGCAAATAGGATTGCTTTGATCACCCGATCTGGTCCAAAGTGTCCTCCTGCTACACCTTGGTGAGCAGTTTCCAAGATCTTGAGATATTCACTCTCATGGACACATAGTCTCAGGTAACCATCTTTACCACGCTTGTATAGATTATCACGAATGAGTGAGTAATCTAGGGCTTCTTGTTCTAGACTTCTTTGTCTCGTCAGGATCATATCTTGAGGGAATGTTTTCGTCCTCAAGAAGGCTACTAATGGTTCACTCCAATCTGGCACTATGGACACTCGATAAAGAGTGGCATGTTCCACAGGTGGTTTAGTACAGATTAGGCATTCTTTACACAACTTTTGGACATCAGCTTCCATAGTAGGCCAATGCACTCCGAATCTCCTAAGTGTCTGTAAAGTTCTTTGCTTTGAGTAGTGTTGCTCTAATGCACCTACATGAGCCAACTGCAACCATTTTGCGTATTCGTCCTCTTCCACACAACAAGCCAATATCCCGTGATCAATCTGTTTGTACATACTTCCTACCAAGATATGGTACTTCTGTGCTTTTACTACCTCTCTATCTTGAGTGTTTATGACTGGGTGATTTGGTCCGTATGTAAGTACTGGCACTAATGGCTTAGCCCACTGAGGTACAACTTCCAAATTAAACAAGTAAGCATCACGAAGGTCATCTGATACTCCTTGTGGGGCCTCTCCGGATGTGAGCCTAGAGAGATGGTCTGCTCTCAAGTGGGTCTTCCCTTTCCTCACCACAACTTCGAAGTCGTATTCCATTAGTAAGAGAAACCATCTTACTAATCTACCTGTATTGCATGGCTTGTTTACCAAGTACAACAGTGCTTGATGATCAGTAAAAAATTTAAACTTATTTGCAAGCAAATAGTGTCTAAACTTTTTAACTGCATATACCATGCCTAATCCTTCTCGCTGAGTGGTCGTATAGTTTCGTTCAGCTGCATTCAACCGTCTACTAGCATAGGCAATTGGGAGATCCATATTACCTTCGCCCGTAGGTTGTGCGAGTACACACCCAATAGCATAATTGGATGCATCTACATGAACATGAAAAGGCTTATTCCAATCTGGCGTGGTCAAGACAGAAGTCCATACAGTGGCTTGGCAATGATGGCGTACATGTGTATAAAGCGTCGGTAATAGCCACAATGCCCCATGAAAGCTTGTACTTCCTTGACATTCTTTGGCCTAGGTAACTCGGCTATGGCTCTGACTTTCTCTTCATCGGTGGATATGCCATTCTTTGACACTATGTGTCCTAGAATCTTGCCTTGCCTGACCATGAAAACACACTTTTCTAGGTTCAAGCAGACTTGATACTCTCTACATTTGTCAAAGATTTGCCTGAGTTCTGGTATATGTGTATGTATAATGTTGGATGAGCACAGAGATCATCAACATAGACCTCTAAATTCTTCCTCAGGAATTCTTTAAACACGTGACACATCAATCTTTGGAAGGTTGCAGGGGCATTGGTTAGCCGGAATGGCATTACCCGAAAAGCGAATATGCCCCACTCTGTGGCAAAAGCTGTCTTATTCTGATCTTCTGGAGCTATGGCTACTTGATTGTAGCCCGAAAATCCATCAAGGAAGCTGTACACTTCCTTGCCTGCTACTCTTTCTAAGAGATGTTCTGTGATAGGAAGCGGATAGTTATCTCAAATTGTGGCTGCATTAACCTTCTTCAAGTTAATGCATACACGTAGCTTTCCATTCTTCTTGGGCACCACTACAATGGGGGATACCCACTCAGTGTGCTCAATTTCATAGATAAATCCAACTTCTACCAGACGATCTATCTCTTCTTTGATCTTGGCCGCATAATTATCATTATATGTGTATGGCTTTTGCTTAGAGGGTTTTGCGTCTGAGGTCATGGGAATTGTGTGTGAGCATATGTCTGGGTCAACACCCTTCAAATCCTTGTAACTCCAAGCGAAAACATCTCTGTATTCTCTTAGCAAGGCTATTAACGCATGCTCTTCTTCCTCGGTTAGGTCATGGCCTATGTATGTGCATCTCTCCTCTCCTTCTTCCATGGCTACCACTATTTTCTTGGTGGTTTCTTTGTTATCGTAGGCCTCTCCTGATTGGGCCTCGTGTTTTGGCATTCTTACCATGACTCTTCTATCGTCTATCTCATACTTTTTAAAGTTTTCAGGGACCTCAAACAAGGATTCTTCCTCTTCTGGTGTGACTTCTCTCTTCTTTCTTTTCTTTCCTTCATCCTTAGGGGTCACTTGTGTGGCTAACCTTACATCATTTGTATGCTCTCCATGTCTCTGGGGTTGAAATTCTACTTCATAGAAGTATTCTTCATCCGATGCAAAAGGTGGGTCCATAATGATTGACTCTAGATCGGAGTCGCTCGCATCCTCAAATGCATCAGGGCTAGGTTCACACTCTTCTAAAACTGCATCTCCCATGATTGGCTCTATGGAGAAAACTGAAATGTCATAGCCATCCTCATCACAGTGTGGTGTCCATTGTTCTTCATTGATGGCTACATCCATGGTTGCTAGGATTTCTGCCCAGCCGTGGGGTTCAAATTCTTCATCAGGAAATACTACAGGTGCATAGGCTGGGTCTTGAATGGATCTATGTGTTTCTTTTGCACCTATCTCTCTGGCTTTTTCTCTCTTCTCCTCCTCTACTGCCACTTTACACATCCATAAGTGAGTGTCTTCATGCATCCATGAGGATCCTGATCCTATGGAGTGCACTGACTCTGTATCATCTTTAGCTCTATGGATGGGATTCCTTTGGATAGGAGGGACATCTCTATGAGATTAATCCTTGAGATTGACTTTGGTCGTAACACCTAAGTGTTGCAAATACAAGGAATTGGTTCCCCAATCGTGGACCACTTGCAACTGTCGCATAAATGGTCTTCCCAAAATCATCTCATAGGCATGGTTCTTGCTAAAATCACAGATAGCAAACGTGTGCTCAAACTCTACACCACATGTAGTGAGAGTTATCCCCTCCAACAAGCCTAAGGGTCTTTCTATGTGACCATCAGCCATTTGCAATTTCATCATCGCGGGCCTGAGTGTTGGCTTGCCCCACCGCTTCCATAGGGAAGTGGTAGCAATAGCAACTCCTGCACCTGAGTCTAGAATTGCCTTAGTTGTGTACCCCTGATGGGTAATGGGAAGATAGGTGTTTCCTTCTTCACCTTCACTCATATCTCCTATCTTGTCTAGAGGAATTTCTGGCACTGTCCTATGAGAACCTACCTGGGAACGAGGTTTTGCTATCTCTGGTACTTGTTTGGCTACATGTTTCCATAACTCTGGCCTAACTTTGAGTAGCTCTTCTAAAGTGAGGTTGCACTGCACTTTAGTGATTTTCACTACCTCCGTATTCCTAGGTATGACTGAGTCTTCATTTCTTATCAAGACTGTGGGTGCTCTCATACAAGTAGACTTGGCTTCCCATGGGCCTGTGAAGTGGGGTAATTCCTGTAAAGAATTAGACTCGAAGTCTAATCTCTCTTGACTTTGTACACTCTCCTGCTCTCCATAAATAGAGGGAATATCTTGTGGGAATTGATCATGTGCGTCATCCACAAGTTCAATGGGAGGAGGGACTTCGCTTTCTTTAGCCCATTTGTCTTCTTGAATCTCTCGTAAGAATTTTGGTGTGTACCTATTCATAGAAGAGGAGGTGTCTGGTTCAGTGGAATTGGGCACAAAAGCTTCCTGTGGGGGAAGGCTTATTCTTTTGCTTGCCTCATCTCTTCCTTGATTTTTTTCTTCCTTGGTAGATCTTGCAATTATGCTCTCTAACTTCTCTAGGAGTCCATCCAAGTGCAATTGTGTCTTAGCTGAGCCAGAGTAGTTGAAGAGACGACTGGCTTCAAACATGGTCTAAGCCAATGCGACCATTTTCGCGCAAAGCTTGGTTCTTTCTATCTCTAGGTCAGCTCTGGGGTAGCACTTGTCATGCTCCATCACATTTGGCCCTTCTTGGATTCTGGCGTGATATGCCCTAAGCATCATGTCTATGTCTTCAGGAGTGGGGTCAGCTAATACTGATCCTACTCTAGGGGTTGGTGGGATGGTCTGAGGTAGGGGGACAGATGGTGGGTTAGATGGTGATGGAAATGAGGGGGGTGGTGGTATGTGAGAGTTTGTTTGAGAGGTGAGTTCAACAATTTTGTCTTTTGTTTCTCTTATGCTTTCTTCTAAGTCGCTCATCTTTTTAGACCATTGTCTTTTCATTCTTTCTCGACTATCCCTCCAAGCTCTCGACCGTTTCTCGGCTATGCTCTCGGTTTCACTAACCTCTGCACTCTTCTCTTGACCTATTCCTGGGTTCTGTTGCAAAGCCTGGGCCTTAGTGACCACTTGCACTCGTGCAGTGGAAGTGACACTTCCTGTTGAGTCTACAACTAACCCAATAACGTTAATTGGAGTTATTTTTGGCATATTATTGGGATTCTTTGGGCAGTCTCGTAAGAGATGCTCCTTTCCACAATCTTGGCAAAAGCCTTGAATTGTCACTGACTAGGGTTGTGTAGGTAGAGGTAAGGGGCAATCACGAATGAGGTGATCTCCCTGACATCTGTAGCATGGTCCTCTAGGGAATGGGGGTCTTACCTGCCTAGGTTGGGGTCTAGAGTTAGGGTTTGTGTACATTACATTTGTGTATTCTGGCTCCCAACTAGGCTCACTTGGTTCTTCATTGTAGTAGGACTTGCCATGTTCAGGAGATTGCATGTAGTAAGCCTGGGGACTATCAATATGTGTAGAATCAAAGCTATGGTCACTCGGATCACTTTCTGAAAGCAATGGTGTTACTGGCACTATAGCCCTATTCAAATTCTCTTCTGCAGCTGCATACTTTACAGGAATCACATTAGCGGGGGTTGGAGGTTGTTGAGCTGTCACAGGTTGTGGCCTTTGTTGGTTTTGGTAGGGTTGTTGATAGGGTTGCTGCGGTCTACCATATTGTTGTGGAGGGTACTGGTTCTGGTATCTTCCCTGTTCTGGATAGGGCTGAGGGTAGGTTTGTCTAACCGCTTGCTTATTGTATGGATAGTCTTGTGCTGTGTGATTTGTGTATCTCCGTTCTAGGGTGCAGTATTGGTTGCTAGGGTTCACTTGGGGTTGAGCCATGATGGGACATACATTCGCCATATGGTCACCACCGCAAGTATAGCACCTCTTTACTAGGGCAAATCTAGGAATTTGTTTACTAGAGACACCTAGTTTTTGAGCTACTTTCTCCGCAAGTTCCTCAATTGATGTGGATTGTGAGGAAGAGAGGCTAGAAGCACTATCTGAATCTTTGTAGATAAGCTCTAACTCCTCCCCTAGGTTATCCTCAATGTCGATGCACATGCGTACACACTCTTCTATGGTCCTAGGGTCCTTCAAGTACACATATGACCTCAATTTGGTACTTAGCAATCCATCCAAGAATAAAGCCACTTGTTTGGCAGGTGTGGGTAACTCAGGAACATGGCATCTCTCAAGATACTGCCTAAATCTTCTTCCTGCTTGAAGTTGTGTATCAATGAGGAAGTATTATGCCTTATGCCACTTTTAGAGAATTCGGTGATGAAAGCCTCTAAGAGTTGGTCTATGCTCCTGAACTGTCTCTCATTCAATGGTTGAAACCACGTAAGGGCTGTGTTCTTAAGTGTTAGACCAAAGGAATTATATTGCGTGAATAGGTCCTCAACTTGTTCAGCTCTCAAGACTTGCCTAAACTCAGCCACATGATCATATGGGTCTCCTGTGCCATCGAAGTAATTCTTCATGGACTTAACTAACTGAGTCGGTCTCAAAATCCTGGTGTGTTCCCTAGGCCTTGGCAGAGGGCAATCATCAACATTCCTTTGGTTCCTTGGGGCTCTAAGTCCCTCAGGTTCCACTCTATTTGTTTCAGTTTTCGTTCTTTCTCTTCCCACTGGGTTGGCAAAGCTTACCTCCGGTCTATCTCTATGTCTGTCTCTTTGAGTTCCATGAACATGGGATGTTCCAGCTCCGGGGTGACCAAAGGACACATTCGATCTTGGTTGGGGGAAAATAAATTCACCTTTCCAAGTGTAAGCATGCCTATCATTTTCTGTAACCACAAAGACCCTCTCTGAAGCGTGATCTAAGTAGGTCACTCTGCCTGGGCTATCAGGATCTTTGAACTCATATATCATGATTGTTCCCACCTCATTCGGCTGATCAGATATGTACCTCCAAAAGGCTTCATCAGTCTCTCGGTTCAGGAGTAGATCTATGCTCTTATTGTCTTGGGAAATCCACTCTGGTGTAATAATCCTAGTGAGAACAGATTTGCCTCGGGGGATTCTAGGTTCTACACCCATGTTTCCTTGCTCCAGGTCACCTAAATCCGCTTCTGAGATCACATTCCCAAATTCATTTGTCCTATCTGGGTGACTGGTGACTACATATATTGTCCCTTCCTTGTCTAGGTATGCTCCGTTTTCAAACTTGACAGCTGGGTGCTCTAGTCCAATGGATTGGTCAGGGTTTTTGATCTGGACCACAGATCTTCCTAGGCCATCCTCATAGATGCTAGCACCTAATCGGTTGGTCCTAAGGTATTCGAGCTGCGTCTTGTAAGGGCCTTCTACCCTATGTAAATATGGCACTCCAGAACTTCCTGTAGGTCTCTCCATACCGTGGGACATCTCAGACTCGCTAGTCTCAGAGCTAGGGTAGTACAAATGATGGCTCAACTGCTGGGCCCAAGACCTAGCAGTATGATTGACATTAGCCTCTGAAGATCTAAGAATTTGTCTATCTCTCCCTAGTTGTCGTCCTGATCTAAGGTTCATATGCCCAATTGAATGATCTCAGATTTTCCCAAGTACACTTTGCGTTGTTGAGTTCTTTTGTATCAGTTACTTGTTTTTTTTTTTAATTGCTCTTAGGGTGTCACTTCTTGTCCAATCAATCTTCGTCGCAAGGAACACTTAAGTTTTTATCGTACTTTGAGTGCGGTCACTCGATTTAAATTCTTTTCCCTTAGGTTGTTTTGCAATTGTAATCTCCTAGCTCTTGCACTTGAGTGATTAGAGTTCTTGGACTTGGTTGTTCTTAACGTGTTCCTAATTAATCAAAACCTCTATCCGTACTTAGCCTATGCTAGGGATTGACAGAGGGTGTTGAGAATTTCCAACCTTAAGTTTCTTCCCTTGGTTGCCCTTGTATGCCGAGGAAGCGTGTTCCCAAGCTCGCACTTACTCTTGCTTCGAGTACCCTTCGATGCTCTCAAAGAATATGAAAAAGTCCACAATTAGCTCAAGAATTGAATTCAGTTGACAGACAAATCACTTTCATGCATGTAATTCACAGACCCAATTGCCTTTTGCCACTATGGAAAATAATCCCTAGCGACCCTGAGGAAAAAATCACAGCAATTGGATTTCGTATGAGGAAGTTATGCCAGTTCAGGGTTTTGGGGCTAAAACAGGATTTAGAACAGATTAACAGGCAAACAGGACTTCTCGAAATACTTTGTGTAATGGCCTCACAATGCAATGATGAACCCTAGTATTTGTCCCACAATTTGTCAAAAATAGACCACTATTTTTTTGCCCTAAAAAATTAGCCGAATTTTCCCTTCAATCGCATTCGCAAGCTCTGTCAATCGCGATTGATAGGTCAGTCGCGATCGACGTGTCGGTCACGATTGACAGGTCCGTCGTGGCTGTCAGTCGCGATTGATGGGTCAATCGCGATTGACACGTGGCCCGGATTTTCAATCGATCGTGGTCAGTCGGTCGTTGACTCTGTCGGTCACGATTGACGTGTCGATCGCGATTGATAGGTCCGTCGGGGCTGTCAGTCGCAATTGACTGGTCGATCGCGATTGATGGCTCGATCGCAATTGACACGTGTCATGCGTAGGTTCTGTCAGTCGTGGTCAGTCGGTCGTTGACTCTGTCAGTTGTGATTGACGTGTCAGTCGCGATTGACAGAGCCGTCGGTATGTGTCCGTCATGGTTTGTCGATCGCGATTGATAGGGCGATCACGATTGACAGAAAACTGAGGAATTTTAAAATTTCAAGCACACATTTGGGAAGCTCTAGGCATGTAGATCATGATATGTACTTTGTTTAGCAAAAAGATCATTTTTTCTATCGATCGCGATTGATAGAGGTCAACGCCTCGAGACCTGCACAGTCAAATTTTTTTCTGCTGGAGCTGGTGCAGCTGCTGGGGATGCTGATTCCTGCAGCAAATCTCAAAAAACACAGAAAATCACAAGCACACAAACGCTCTCTCGCTCTCTCTCACAACTAAAATGAGGGGAATGGTATGGGTATGGTGATATGACCAAAAAACTGAAATTTTTCGCGATGATGGAGATGGAGGTGGGAGATGGTGATGGTGATGATGGTGAAGAAAACAAAAGAAAATAGATGAAAGTGAAGGAAATACCTATAACTCCAACGCCTCAACTCTACGTCTTACCATCACACGCTCGTCCTCAAAGCTCGATCCCCGACAACCACGCCAAAATTTGGTGTAGCTCAGTGATGAGTAGCACCTCCTTTAATGTCAATCTGGGAAGACGTGAGGATGGTATGATGACCTCGAGCAAGTGAAGGCACAAGTGCGTGAGTGAGAAGCACACAAACATGCACACACATACACACACATGCGCACACAAGGTAAGACAAAGAGAGAGAAGCAATGGAGTTCTTTTAGATTACTTCAAGAGTGCTCATACAAGTTCAATTCTATTACAAGCTCTCCTCAAAAATGAGCTCTCTAGCTCTATTTATAGTTTTTGACTAGGTTTTGGCCTTGTCCAGACCTAGTGTCCGGCATAGTTAAAAATTAGGTTCTCTACCCTATTTGGAGGTTCAAACGGAGTCTAAAAAATGTGAAAACTGATAGGTAGGTACTTCTAAAGCTCCTCAAGCTCAAGGACTCCTTGGCTTGCACAAAATGGAGCTACAAAAATATGAAATGGTATTTACAATGGTTTTTAGTGATGAAAATCACTATTTTTGTAGGGATTTCTTCTAACATTTTGACATACATTTCCTGGAGCTCCCTACTTGCTCCTTCTTCTTGTGTGCCCAACTCTTTGATGCCTGAAAAATTTAAATGGCCTACTTGCTAGATCTTCTTTGACTATTGTGTCTGCTTGTGCTTTCTCTTCACTCCGACTCCCTTCGTAGGCTTCCTTGTCTTGTGAAACCTTCAGTTCCTTGACTATTGCCAACAAACTCCATTTTGTTCATGCCAAGGAGTCCTTGAGATTGAGGAGTATTGAAAGTACCATCCTACTGATTTTCATAATTTTTAGACTCCGTTTGAGCCCTCAAATAAGAACTGGAACCTAACTTTTAACTAGGCCGGACACTATGTCTGGATAGGGCCAAAACCACTCAAAAAACTATAAGAACATCTAGAGAGCTCATTTTTGGGGTTAGCTTGTTGTAGATTTGAGCTCTTGTAAGATATTTCTTTTGTAATTGAAGTCCTTCCATTGTTCCACTCTTTGCTCTTACTTTGTGCGCATGTGTGTATGTGTGTGCATGTTTGTGTGCTTTCACTCACGCACTTGCGCCATCACTTGCTCATAGTCTTCATACTAGTTCTCACGTCTCCATAGATTGACATTTATGAGGTGAATCTCCTCATGTTGGTACTTACCATTGTGATAGAGTGACACCAAAGTTGGCACTGTTGCCAAGAGAGCTTCGAGGACAAGCGTGTGATAGTAAGATGTAGGGTAGCGACATTGGAAGGTAAAAAAATCACCATTTTTAGTTTACTTTTTGAGTTTTTCTTCATCTTCATCTCAACCATCACCACCATTTCCTCCCACCTCCATCTGCTCAGATTTTCTCCATTTTCGACTGTACATTCACTTCCTTTTCACTTATGGCTATGAGCAAGAAGACTAGAGGGGATGCAAAGCTGAAATGTTGAAGAATACCCTTGGAATACACTAAGAATACCCCAAAAACTGAGTGACAATCATGCTGCATGAGAGGACCTGCGTTTGGTATCACGAGTGCAATATCGTGGAATAGGTGAGAGTTTCTGTATCTACAGGCACATAAGACTGACGAGAAGGGCATAAGGTACACATATCCATAAAAAAATTTGAATTTGGGTATCAAAAACTCCAAGTATCGTGTTGAGTTGAGTTTAAATATCACGATATCAGAACTCCATGTATCGCAATACTTGTTGAGTATCATGTATCGCCTCCTTGAGGTATTGCGATACCATCAAGGTATCGTGTATAATCAGGTCAAGGTATCGTGATTGCGCTTGGAGTGGTATTGTATTGTGAAGCTTGTGGTATCGTATCATGCCCAACAAGCAGTATCATATCATGAGAAGGGAGGTATCGTTGGTATAGCGGTATCGTATCGTGAGAGCAAGTGGTATCGTATCATATGGAAGGTATCGTATCGCATAGAACTTGGTATCATATTGTGCCTTAGATCACCTAGTATCGTATCATCTTGCCAGCAGTATCATATCGCAAGACAGGTCGGTATCTTATCGTGAACCAAGAGGTATTGTATCATGACCAATTCCAGTATCGTATCGTTTCATAGTAGTATCGTATACAGAAGGTGGTATCACCTTGGCAACATAATGGGGTATATATGCATTTAGAGTTATGTTTTTTGGTTTAACAAATGCACCAGCCACATTTCAGAGGTCAATGTGTCATGTGTTCAAAGATTTTCTAAGGAACATAATGGAAATATATGTAGATGATTTATGTACTTTTTCAAATAAAAGGGAAGAGCATCTACAAGGCCTAGGTTTATACAGGAAAGGAATAGATAGATATCTAATAATTTTTTATCTTGAGGAAAAATACTTAGATATGTTGGAATTGGCTCACTCAGGTGTAACAGGAGGTCACTTCTCAAGTGAGAGAACTACTAAGTTAATCCTATATTCAGGATTTTGGTGGCCTACTCTATTCTAAGATGTAAAATTATATGCACAAAGATGTGATATTTGCCAAAGAACAAAACCACGTGTTAGAAAAGATGAAATGCCTCTTAAGTCTTTGATATCTCCTAGAGTATTTAGCATATGGTGATTAGATTTCATTAGAACTAACACCCATAGCTAAGAACTCTCATGTAGAATATATAATAGCGGCAACAAACTATTTGACAAAATGGGCTGAATCAAAAGCCATTGTGAAAAATGATTGTTGGCCTACAAGCAATGAGGAGACAGAGCAGTCAAGTACAATCCGGCACAAAGGAGGCTTAACCATTTTTTTCATAACTTAATTTTAATCAAAAGTGATTTTCATTACTACACAAACATTATAAATGCCAGTTTTGGTTGATTAGACTCGATTATTTTCAAGTCAAGGAGTCCTTGAGGTTGAGGAGTATTATGAGCACTTACATATCAATTTCATAATTTTTAGACTTCATTTGAGCCCTCAAATAAGCCTTGGAACCTAATTTTTAATTAGGCCCGACACTACGATTGGACACAGCCAAAAGCTAGTCAAAAACTATAAAAACAGTTAGAGAGCTCATTTTTAGGGTTGGCTTGTTAGGGATTCGAGCTTTTGTAAGAGAGTTCTTGAGTAATAGAAAGCACTCCATTGTTCCTCTCTTTGTTTTTGCCTTGTGTGCACATGTGTGTGCATGCTTGTGTGCTTCCCACTCGTGCAATTGTGCCTTCACTTGCTCATAGTCATCATACTATACCTCACGTCTCCATGGATTGACATTTATGAGGTGGATCTCCTCATGTTGGTGCTTGCCATTGTGCTAGAGTGACACTAAATTTGGCACCGTTGCTTAGGAGAGAGCTTTGAGAATGAGCGTGTGATGGTAAGACGTAGAGTTGTGATGTTGGAGTCATAAGTAATATCTTTACTTTTCTTTAATTTTCACTATTTTTTCTTATTTTTTTCATCATCATCATGACCATCATCATCCTCACCATCTCCCACCCTCATCTCCATCTTAGTAGAATTTTTAGTTTTTTGGTCATATTCCCTTCCCCACCTCATTTCCTTCATTTCACTTATGAGAGATAGCAAGAGAGAGCTATTAAGCATTCTATTTTCATGTGTTTTTGAGCTTTCACTACAAGATTTGGTTGTATCATCATCTCTAGCAGCTTGCATAGGTACGACAGACCTCTACATAGGTCTCGAGACGACGACCTCTTTCTGTCGTAATAGACAAAGAAAGTTGGTATTTTGTGTTTTTTTTTGCATGCAAGACAAACGGCACCATTAGAGCACTCCAAATCATCGAAAAGTTCCTAAAAATCTACATGTTTTCTATCCATCATGACAAACAAGACCCCACGATAGACACCATTTATCATGATAGACATCATCTATCGTGATAGACACTGTCTATCGCAACAAAGAGACCCATGATAGACACCGTATATCATGACAGACCAAAACCATGATAGAGAGTGTCTATCGCGATAGATAGGACCCCATGATAGACATTGTCTATCGTGAAAAACACCGTCTATCGTGACAAACACTGTCTATCGCGATAGATGACCTATGATGGATGATAGACACCCATCTATCATGATAGATAGGACCCTATGATAGATACCCTCTATCGTGATAAACACCATCTATTGCGACAGATACCGTCTATTGCGATAGATAGACCCACGATAGACACCATCTATCGTGATAGACCAAAACCATGACATATGATAGACAACATCTATCATGATAGATGCCATCTATTGCAATAAACCAAAACCACAACCTACGGTAGACACTCTTTATCCTGACAAACACCATATAGACACTATCTATCATGATAGACCAAACCATGACAGATGATAGACAACATCTATCATGAGAGATACCATCTATTGTGATAGACAACCACACGTGACAGACACTATCTATCACGATAGACATTGTCTATCGTGATAGACACCTATTTCCTACAAAAATCAAGGTGGTATTTTTTTTGAAAATTTAGGGCTAAAAATTGGCAATTTTCAAGCTCGTCTATTTACACAATTCCAAAGGCTTTAGAAAAATACACGAAATACCTGAGAGGTCCTATTTGGCTATTTTAACCCCTAGAACCCTCAATCGACATAACATTTTCATACAAAATCTGTTTTTTGAACTCTAGAGCTCGTTGGAAAGCACGTGGTCAATCCTATGCGTTGATTTTTAGATATAGTAATTTGAAGTTGACCCTCAAGTGGGCTCTAGAAAGTTTTATATGCAATAAAGGGGGTCTTTAAATAGTGTCCAAATCAAATTGTCTGTCATTTGAAGTTAAAAGCTTGAGTTAAACTCATAACTTTTACAAGTTTATTGAGAGATCTTGGAGAGACCAAAGCAAAGTGCTAGTGTGTGCAAGCTTGGGAACGCACGTCCTGGGCATACAAGTGCAGCAAGGAGAAGCGACTTGAGGTTGGAAGATCTCTCAACCCCCTCAGTCAATTCTTAGCATAGGCTAAGTGTGATTAGTGGTTTTGATTGATTAGAGACATGATAGGAACACTCAAGTTCTAAGAACCATTAAATTCTCAAGTTCAAGTATAGGTTTATTGTAGTCAAGGGACAGCTTAAGGGCAAGAAGTTAATTTGGTTGGATGAAAAACATCAAGTATGACAAACTTAAGTGCTCTTGACAATGCATATTCAAAGACAAGGAAATACATCGTAAAGAAATTAAAAGGAACAAGTGAGTGATATCAAGGAATCAACAACGTGGTTGTACACGTTCATTGGGCTAATCAATAGGGCATATAAGCTTGAGATCAGGAAGACACCTAGGAAGAGATCCTTGAGGTATTAGATCATCCGAAGCTAGTGTCAACCATATTGCTAGGTCTTGGGCCCAACGACTTAGTGATTATCCCTATATTTTAAGTTCAGAAACAAGTGACTCTGAGATGTCTTATAGCATGGAGAGACATGTAGGTAACTCGGGAGTGGCGTACCTAAAAAAACCAAGGGATCCTTACAAGACTCAATTGAAATACATCAAAACCAACCGATTAGGTGCTCACATTTAAATTCAAATTAAAACCCGGATCAACCTATTGGACTAGAACATTCAATAGTCAAATTTGAAAATGGTTCATACATTGATAAAGAAGGGACCATGTATGTAGTCACTAACCAGTTAGATAGAAGAGACGAATTTTGTAACATAATTCCAAAGATTGAAATATGTGACATAGAGCAAGGGAACTTAGGAAGAGAGCCAAGAACCCCTCGAGGCAAATTCATCCTGACTAGAGTGTGCACTCTAGAGTGGGTTCCCCAGGACAATAAGATCGTAGACTTGCTCCTAAATCAAGAGATAGACAAGGGCTTTTGGAGGTATAAACTTGACTAGCCTAATGAAGTGGGAATCATTACCATATATGAATTTAAAGATCCAGAAACCCCATGCAAAGTGACCTACTTAGACAATACTTCAAAGAGGGTCTTTGTGGTCTCCAAGCATGGTAGGAATGCCTACACTTCGAAGGGTGAATTTATTTTCCCCCAATGTCAAGATTTAATGTCTCTTATGGTCACCAAGGAGCTGGAACATCTCAAGCTCATGGAACCTAGAGAGACAAGAGTAGAGATAGACCTAAGGTGAGCTTTGCCAACCCACTGAGAAGAGAAAGAACGAGAACAGACATGGATAGAATGGAAAATGAGAGACATAGAGGCCCAAGGAATCAAAGAAATGCAGACCAATTCCCTCTGCGAAGGCCTAGAGAACACACTAGGACCTTGAGGCCTACACAATTGGTTAAGTCCATGAAGAATCGCTTTGATGGCACTAGAGACTCGTATGATCATGTGACAGAATTTAGGCAAGTCTTGAGAGCTGAGCAAGTTGATGACTTATTCACTCAATACAACACTTTTGGTCTAACACTCAAGAACACTACCTTGACTTGGTTTCAACCACTACATCAGAGGCAATTCAGAAACATAGACCAATTGTTAGAAGCCTTCATCATGGAATTTTCTAAGAGTGGCATAAGGCACAATACTTCATCACTCATCCATAGCTTTAAACTGACACCTCGGGAGATAAGACTTATAGGAAGAAGGTTTAGACAATACCTAGAGAACTGCCCTGTTCCAAAGTTACCCACACCAGCTAAACAAATGGCTTTATTCTTGGATGGATTGTTAAGTACCAAATTGAGATCTTATGTGTACTTGAAGGACCCTAGATCCATAGCAGAGTGTGTACGCATGTGCATTGACATTGAGGATAATCTAGGGGAGGAATTAGAGCTTTCAAAAATCTATAAAGATTTAGATAGCTCTACTAGCCTCAATCCAAAGCCATCCACATTCATTAAGGAATTGGCTGAAACAGTAGCTTTGAAGTTAGGAGTCTCCAACAAATAGATACCTAGGTTTGCCCTGGTGAAGCAATGCTATAACTATGGAGGAGACCACATGGCTAATGTGTGCCCTATCATGGCTTAAACCCAAGTGAACTCTAATAGCCAATACTGCACCATATAAAGGATATATACTAACCACACTGCACAAGATTGCCTATATAATAAGCAAGTGGTTAGGCAAAATTACCCATAACAAAATCCACAACAGGGAAGATACTAGAACTAGTACCCACTACAACAATATGTTAGGTCCTAGCAACCCTAACAACCACCATATCAAGCTCAATAGAGACCTGAGCCAGTGTTAGCTCAGCAACCTCCACCTCCAACCAATGTAATCCTAGTGAAATATGCAACTATCAAAGAAAATTTGAATAGATCCTTAGTGCTAGTATCACCATTGCTTTCAAAAAGTGACCCGAATGATCACAATTTTGAGTCTACTCATATCGATAGTTGACATGCATCCTATATGTAGTCACCTGAGCATAACGAGACTTACTATTATGAAGACCCTAGCGAACCTGGTTGGGAGCCAAAATATGCTAATGTTGTGTATGCAAATCCTAACTCCATGCCCCAACCTAGATAGATAAGACCCCCAGCTACCTAGAGGACCATGCTACAAATGTCAAGGAGATCACTTCATTCATGAATGCCCTATACCTACACCTATGAAACCCGAATCAATGACAACTCAAAGTTTTTGTCCAGATTGTGGCAAGGAGCACTTGTTATGAGATTCTCCTAAGAACCCTAGTAATGTACCAAGGATCTGTTAGTGCAGGACAATCACCAATTGATGATTTGGACAAGTTTTGAAGTCAAAGAGTAAAGAAAAGATCAAAGTTTCAGTCTTGAAGATGAGTGCATGATCAGAAGATGAAGACTTGTATATACATGTATACTACTCTTGTAATTAGTCCATAAAAACTTTGCATCCATGGTGAGTCGGGATGTAAATATCTATATATGCTTGAATATAGATGCAATATAAGAGAGAGATGATGAATGATAAGAATGAGAGGTCATTAGATGCCTTAGAGAATGAGAGGAATGTAATCCATTCATGAGATGTACATTTTCTCTAAATAGAAGAGAATTAAGAAAATTCTGCCTCGATCTTTTGCTCACTGCTTCTCCTGTGTTTATCTTCTTGAGGAATGCTTTTGTACAAGTCTAATTCTATAGTTGATTGACCTCTGTACAATTTTTGAGAGACTAATTATAATCAAGCTGAGAGAATCAAAGACAGGAATATTTACATGTGTAAATGTGAAGAAGTGAAGATAGGAATAGGTGTAATCCCAATGGTCAACGTTTTGATCAAATCAAACTCCACAGTGTAAATTTTTGAGCAAGTAAGCACTTAATCTTTGAGTCGAAAGGTAAGCTACTTGTGGCTAAAAGCATTTGAATAAACAAGGTCTAGTTTGGGAGAACCATACATTAGAATTTGCAGGTGTCAAAGTCGACTACATAGAATAATAGTTTGAGACATAGATACATTGTTTGAAGGAAATCTCAAGATCTACAGATTCTTTCGAAGAAATTTGACAAAAAACATGTGCAAACCTTCGGACACACCTTGTATAAAGTTTCATTGAAAACGTTACACATTTGATTAGTCAATGAGTGAATTAAGTGAAGCAGACTTTTCTGTGTAATGAGTTTCTTTACAGTTAATTCAACTCTTGATAATTTGGCAATGGATTTCCAAAATTGGTTGTGTTTATGAGTTGTTCTTGATATAGAGGTGCTCTAACATCAAGAATAGCTTGTTCTCTTGGAGATTAATCATCTCCATTAGTGGTATCAGAGCAGGAATCATCATATTTTGAAGAAAAGGAGGACCTCGACTATTGCAGATATACAAAAATCAATATTTGAAGATTCAGAAGGTGAAAGTTCAAAGTGAAAGCTAGAGAAGGAGGCATGAAAGCTATCAAGAGGATCAAAAGGAACTATATTCAAATTAAAGGTACACTCATTATTCACAAAGCTTGAAGAATCTATTACAAAGGTAAAGAAAGGATGGGAGATTCTCTTCAGATAGAAAAATTGGATAGAGAAAACTATCTTGCTTGGTCAATGAGGATGGAAGCTCATCTTATGAGCAAAGATCTGATAGGATACATCAAAGGTGAAGAAGAAAAACTAGAATTTAAGGATCCTAGTCTTCCAACTAGGGAAGAGCTCTCATATTTGAAGACATGGATGAAGAAGGATGCTCAAGCAACGAGCATTATCTACATGGGAGTCAATGATTACTTTCTACCACACATTATAGGACTCGAAAGTGCAAGTGACATATGGAATGCTTTGGAAGAGCATTTCTAAAACACTACAAAGTCAAGGAAGGCATCTTTATGGGTAGAATTCACCACATTTAAGAAGAAGGCTTCTCAATCCATTTTTGATTATGTAGCAAGGATGAAGGATATTGCAGATGCATTAGGAGCAGTTGATGAAGACATTGAAGAGGCAAATTTTGTAAGACAAATTCTCACAGGTTTGAGAGGAGATTGTGTTGACCTAAGTATCGACTTAGGGACTTGCGGAGAAAGAGACTATACCTCAATCCCCTCACAAGTGCATATAGTGGGGATACACACCTTTAATTATCAATCCAAAGAGTATACAAACCTAGCCGAGTGTATGAGGACATGCAATCATGTAATGGTCAATGCAAATGAACTACTCAAAGAATGTAAATGAGGCAAAGACTTATCCAAACAAGCTCCAACTGTTGGTCAAGGCGAAACGATACTTGGTGCAGCAGCCGTCAGTATTTTGGACTTTTCTCCCAGCTCCGAACTCCAAATATAGCGAATAGCATATGCGTTTCGAAGCTCTCGAGAAGACGCATCCAATGGCAGTGGTTTCACTCAATTCCGACGCTCCTATTTCAAGTTATGAGCGAAATACTGAGTCGCGGGAATACTTTCCTACACTTCAGCACTTCCTACACTTTGCACACACCTTTCCTACAGCAAAGAAACACTTTCATGGACAGACAACACTCACAAGCACCCTTTCCAAGCAATACACATGCATACAAGCTCACGAAGAAGAAGATAAGGAGGGAAGAAGACACAAATTCGAATTTCTGTGCTTCCTCTTCTCACAATGGCAAAAAGTTCTTTACAAAGAGTCACATTTGACTTATATACTAGTGCCCTAAAAATGGTCCTTTCACACAAGAGACCGGCACTTTATTCACTAAAAGACCAAATTTCTACTATTTTACATGGGTAAGACACTAATCTTCTGTGGGAATGCATCTAGAGGACTCCTCTAGTGCATTTACAACGGGAAATATATACAAAAGTGGTTATGATACAAAAGTTGTGTGTCCAAATCGGAAAAATTTTGGGGCCCGTCTTTTTCTCTGCTTTGTGCGCTCTCTAGCTCTGCAACACTCTCTCCCTCTTCGTCTCTGTCGTCCCTTGACAGGATTTGCTTCTTGTCATCAGTTTGTTGTCCGCCCGCATCCAGTGGTCAGTATTGCCTGATTCTTGATCTTGCATTACGTTTTAGAGGCGCTCTGATTTGTCCTGGTTGCACACATTGGACCTGGTTGCATTACTCCAAGCCGATTGATTCGGTTTGCCACGCACGCCATTAGTGCACATATGCGGATGTAGCTCGTAAGCCTTGATCTGAATCCTCTGTAACTCAAGAGGTTGAAGCACCCACATATGTGATACTTGTTGGCCCTGATTCCTCCTTCCAGCTGCGTGCTTTTCCTTGGTGTGTGCGCCCCTGCGGGGCTCTGTGCAGAGATGGGTGTTGCGCCCCTGCGGGGCTTCCTGCAGAGATGTATCTTCAAATCTCGCTTTTTAGTGAAGCTGCTTCTTGCGTTGTCTTCTTCTTTTCTTCTTTTTACTCGATTCTCCCTCAACACTGCCCCCCTCCTGGACTCTGTCGTCCCCGACAGGCTTTGATAAGCGACGGGCATATGTTTGATAAACTCTTTGCTCTGTATCATTCAGCTGATTGGCTTCACGTATCATGAGTTGCTTCCATTGTTCGGCCTTCACACCGTCATTGGGTGGCTGTCTGTGATCTGCGAAGAAGCTTAATTCATATGCTACAAGTCTAGCATTCAGGTTGGATGACATCTTCAAAAAGATCTCTGAATCTATTTCAAAGAATCCTGTAAAAAACGCTTCTTCAAATGTCTGCATATATGAACTTGGCAAGAACATAAGCCTGGAATAATAAGCCATTATAGTTGGTCTGCTTGGCATCACTGATAGATCAAAAATAAGTACATCTGTGCCCTGATTAATTCCAATAAAATTCAAAAAGGTGTATGCCGCATGGTTGAAGACTTTCAATACAGTAAGTAGCATACTAAGTATTTTATTTGTCATTTTTACAGCTAAATCTGGTACTGTCGCATAATTTTGGAGCCAAAATTCTATGGTCTTGATCATATAATCTTCCGTTGGCAAATAATTATGTGGCGGGCTTGGAAGTAGCGGATAATTCAGCCACCGATTATTCATTGTACCATTCCTTTGCATGTCCAAAAATGTTCTAGCTTCTCTTCTGCGAGGTACGGGACAAAATGCAGGGTTTACCTGCAGGGAATATGGAGCAACTTGCCAGTGTATTCTTAGTGTCAGATGTTTTTCCAAAAACTTTCTTCTCCAAACTGGCTGTGCGGCTTCAAATTCTGCTTGAGTAAAATTGAATGTGTCATTCTCGAAATTGAGCTGCTCATCAGGGCTCGTTTTTGTGATCTTCTTTATATATTGACGTGTTTTCTCTCTCAGTAATCCGTATGGAATATTGAAGGGCTTCATAAGCGTCTCTAAGTCTTTTCCTTTGATCTTTGCTTCCTTCATGACTTTAATAACTTCATTTTCAAAATTTTCCGTCAATCGGGACACCACTAGTGCCCGTTCCTTCTGACTTATTTCTGCAGTATATGGCATAGGATGATCATCATGTAGATCCGCCACCTGCTCACGTATTGGAGAATGATAGATCGGGTGGGATAGAGGGCTTACCTCGTCAGTAGGATTTCCCTTTTCTGGCACTACTGATGTCCCGATCGGTTCTTTGTATTGCTTCTGATTCTTTAGCTGTTCGATGCACTCATCTTTTTCTTTTATCTTTTGCATGGCTTCTCCAAGTGCTTCTTTGGTTGCCAATAGTTCCTTACCTATGTCAGCTACGTGATCCATATTTTCACTGTAGCTTTGGACCAGTTTTGCCTGTGCTATATTTAACTGCTTTTTTAGCTCACCTATTTCTTGAGTGTGCTTCCGTTCTGATTCTTCTCGTACTTCTTTCGCTTGTCGCAGCAACTCGGCATACTGTGCTATTTGCTCTCTTAATTCTTGTTCTTTAGTGTCTGAGGATCCCTGTTGTATGAGTGGTTGATCATATAATAAAGATTTCATTAATTCTTTATTTCTATTGCGTAGGCTGTCACTCTCTTCCATATATAGCTTGAGTTGTTGTTCTAATAATGTGCTCCGCATTTTCATTTTCTCTTTCTCAGCCTCGCTTGCTTCGTGTGATCTTTGCAACTCCGTTAGTTGTGTATGCAGCTGTTGATTTTGAGCAATGGATGCTGCATGTTGTGTCTGTATTGCCAGCACTTCAGTATTTTTATTTGCTAATTCCTTTTGTGCTGCAATCAACTGTGCTGATAGCTGTTCACTCATGAGTTGAAACTGATTCTTTTCTCTTCTTGCTTGATCATACTCGGCATCTATATCCATCATCTGTTGTTGAGTGTCCATGGCTGTTTGAATCATCTGTTTTACTACAGATTTCAACTGCGTAACATCTACATTAAGCCATGTTTTTGGTATTGTCGGCTCTTCGCCGGTATTGACGTCCTTGCCCTGAGCAATGTGTAATGTGGTGTCATGGGGCTGCCTAATCTGAAGCTGGATTCTTGGCTCAGCCCCCACGTCTTCTTTATTTCCTTGAGGTGTGTCATCAGGCACCTCGATTATAACTTGTTGTTGGGTTTGGAGCTCCTTTGCTTCCTTACTCACTGGAGTTTGATCTTCCTCTTTAATAGGTTGTTTTACATGCGTAATACCAGTTGTCGTATCTTCTTTGATGCTTATTTTTGTGGTGTCATTCAATTGAATGACGTGCTCCGGTTCCATAGATTCTTCGACTTTCTTTTCCTTGTCTTCCTGATTTTGTGGCGTCACTTCCACTTGATCTATCTCGTTCCATTCACCTTCGTGTGATTCTGTCCGAATGTCAGTATCCAATGTATCTTTTTCGGGACTGGAATCAGTATTTGTGCTGGAATCATCAATGCCTAGCTCCTTGTATCTTCCCGCTTGTTTCGGTGTTTGCTCTGGATTCCGTTGTGTCTGTTCTTGACTAACTTGTCTATAATGATGTCCTTGAACGTTCAAA
This sequence comes from Ceratopteris richardii, assembly GCA_020310875.1. NCBI lineage: Eukaryota > Viridiplantae > Streptophyta > Polypodiopsida > Polypodiales > Pteridaceae > Ceratopteris > Ceratopteris richardii. The sequence continues at coordinate 38,461,655 of CM035432.1, read as the reverse complement.
TTGACCTGCCCTTGCATATACTGATGTGTTTGTTCAAGAGCAGCGGACAAATCTCTCTTAGTAATCGGCATTTGAGCCGTCGTGATCTTCGGTAAGAGGTGCGTTCTCTTTGATTGCGGTGTTGCTTGAGCTTCCTCTTCTCGTAGGCGCTTCGTACCCCTCATTGGTTTCTGTGTGCTGGTTCCAGCCTCTTCAACCATAGCTACTGCTTTCTTCTTCTTCGGGACCGTCGCTGACTTTACATATCTTGCTAGTCCTTCCGAAGTTGGCATCTCTCTCAAGCAGTTCTTCATTTCTAAAGCTTCATAAATCAACAATGTGAGAGCTGAACTACCATTTAAAAACTTCTTTTGCCCCCACTTCTTTTGTGCTTCAAACAATCTTTCTTGGACATACCCTGTTAGGTTGATTTTGTTTCCAATTTGCCTCATGGCATGCGATAATAGTTGGACTACAATTTTCTGTGGAGCTGTATACCTGTGCATGCTGGGAAAACAAAAATGTTGATGTACCAGTCGTACAGCATCCTCTATGTCAATTCTATTAATTTCCAGGAATGACCTCTTCTTGGGATCATGGCATTCTTCTTTCACACTAGTAGTGCCTGCTTGATTCCATCCAAAAGCTTTATTAATCAATTCATGTGTGAATTGGATGGTCTTCCATGTCCCGACTTTGTCCAATACTCGTGCTTCTGGGACTGAGATCTTTGTCGCAGCAGGCTGCATGGTGTTCATTACCTGTGCACACCTCTGAAAGTCTGGTACATATATAGGCAGCTTAAGAAATGCCTCTATGCCCGCTTGTGTCCATACATCCTCAATATGGGGTAGTCCTTGTATTATTGTCTTGAAATCCTGGGACATGATCGGAAAGTAATGATCTGTGTCCATTATTTTGATTGTAGCCATGAAGATTAGTTCTGCCACTGGTTGATCATCTCTGAACCAGTGACCTCGTGCTTTTGTTACTGATTCCAATGGAAGAAGTTGCACTTCTTCTTGCTGTGTAGATTCGGAATCGGTGGAAGCCATCTGCACTCAATATAGAGTATGAATTAGTATCCATATGTTCTCAGAAATCCTCCTCTATATGTTGGTTATAAGTTCGATGTTGCTCCAAGTGAATGGTGTCGTCCCTTTCCCGTGTGTGTGAGAAAGGTAATACCTGGATTTTTCCACATTTTAATGTATTTTTATATTTTCTGTTGAAAAGAAAAACAGAAAAGTTAGTTCGTAGCCGAAGCGGTTATTAATTTTTTGGAGTATTTAAGATTTGTACAAGTGCTCTCCTATTTCCCCATTAGGAAAATGTGCTTGACTATCTTGAAATAGAAGAAGGATGTGCCGAATGCTTGGCCTTGTAATGTGGCCCTATCATGCATACTTGGGATCTCGACAACTCCATATGTGTGCAATTGGAAGTAGTTGGCGTATGCATGCTGTCCAATTTGTCTTTCGGTATCCAGATTTGCTTCATTGTGCTGGGCTTCGTGGTATGTTGCCCATTTCCACTGAATGTGGCTCTTTTCCTCTTGTTGTAGATCTGCTTAGTCTGCTTCATGAATTTCGGGGAGGGTCGGGTTGCCCTTGCAAACTCCTTTTTTCTCCAGTAACTCTTTACTTGCGGTAGTTTTGCCTGTGGATTGCATTGGTTCTTCTTGTTTTGAGGATCATCCTTTCGGTTTGTTTTCCTTGGAATGCAAGACTTAGGGACCCATATCTGTGATCGATCTTGCTGAGCAGCTACGACTTTCTTTGGAATCCAAATTGTAGCAACGTGTCGATTATCTCGCTGTTCAGACGGAGTTGGTTTTTGCTTTGCTCGTTTGTCCTGATGTCGATTGTGCTTTTGTCGTCGAAGATACTCCTCCACTTGATCTTTCTTGATCCAGACTTGGTTAGAATATGGAATAGGGTATATTTGAATGGTTACGGATTTTGAATCACTCAGAGAACTAGTCTCTCTAATGCATGGTGTTTCAGTGAGGTTGATCTCAGTTTGATTAATACTCTCAAGACTTGCTAGACTAGAACAAGGTGTGCAAGCAGAATTCAATGTGTCTGCACATATAGTACTCGATGAAGGTGTCTCTATAGTGCTAGAGATCATGCATTCAGGACTTTGTTCATTAGATTGAACTATTTGCTCCGTGCTCACCGATTTTAGTGGTCGCTCATCTAGCAAACTGAATACTTCACGATGTCCTATCCTGGCTGAGATATATCCTAACGCCAATTGAATGGTTACCTCGTATTCGTAAATCCAGTCTTGACCTAACACAACCTCTTCAAGTAAATCTTGGTCATGACATACTAACAGCTTTTGTTCCATGGTGTTGTTGCCAAGATGCAACGGTAAGGTGATCTCTCCTATGCACTGAGTAATTGTTCCTCCTATTCCTATCAACTGAGCCATTGAGGGGCGTATTGTCTCCTTGAGCTTTTGGGTCAAAGAAAACCTAATGCAGCTTACAGCGGCACCTGTGTCAATAAGAGCATTTACCAAGTGATACTCCGTTTTTCCGGCTCCCAAATTTAGATAGGGTTGTGTTCTTTGCGATCCTAGGTTTTGAGTGGCTCTAAAATTAGCCATCGGGATGAGTTCTTCTCCTTGACGATATCTTTCATCTCGCTCTCTCATCCACTCTTTTCGTTTCTTTATCCTTTCCAATGCTTCTTGTCTCGCTTCTTCTCGTATTCTTTCCTCTTCTAAGTGTCTATTTTTACCTTTGATTAGTCGAGACATAGTTTCTTCCGTTAATGGTTCTAGGTATTTTTTCACTCTACACCCACTGATGTAGTTTGGTAACACGTCTCCATCTAGGGTTGCTAAGCTAATGGCCCCACTTGTAGATATGCGATTAATGATTAACGGACCATATCCTCTCTTTTTCAATTTCTTAGCATGTTGTTTCAAAGTGTATACCAAAACTAAATCTCCTTCCTTCAATTTTTTGTCCTTGATATGCGCATCAAAATAGGCTTTTTGTCGTCTTTTAGCAGCGTAAATACCCGCTACTGCTTGTAACCTAGTTTCATGAAGCTTTTCTATTTGGTCCAATTGGGCTGATAATTCATGTCCTGTCCACTCGTAAGTAGTTGCAACTCTAAGAGTGGGAATCAAGAAATCAATTGGCAAAATAGCGTTTTGTCCATACACTAAGTTAAAAGGAGTAGTGCCTATTGCCGTTTTATAGGCTACTCGGAATGCCCATAAAGCATGGTGTAACTGCTTATCCCAATCTGATCTACCAATGTTAACGATTTTGGTGAGAACAGTACACAAGATTTTATTTGAACTTTCCGCTTGTCCATTTGCTTGTGGGTGATAAGGGGCAGATTTCTTATGAATTACTAAGAATTCATTCAATAAGGCTTCTATCACTTCATTAACAAAGTGCGTACCTCTATCACTCACAATCTCTATAGGTAGTCCAAATCTAGTGAAGACGTTCTCGAAGAGAAACTTGGCTGTAGTTCTTGCGTCATTCTTCGTTGTTGCCTTTGCTTTGACCCATTTGGTCAGGTAATCTGTGGCTACAATTATGTATTCAGCATGTGACCCTTTTGCTGGTGGGCTAATAGGTCCTATAAAGTCTATTCCCCACTTCGTGAAAGCTCTAGCACTCATCATGGGTCTAAGTGGCATCTCATCTCTTCTAATAGGATATTTCGTTCGTTGACAAGTATCACACCGCTGCACATATGTTATGGTGTCTTGATGTAGAGTCGGCCACCACATTCCAGCAAAGAGGATCATTTTTGCTGTTTTGTCTGCAGAGAAGTGTCCTCCTGCAGCTCCTGTATGGGCCATCTCTAAGACAGAGAGATATTCATTTTCATGAATGCACATTCTTAATTGGTTATCTTTCCCGCGTTTAAAGAGTTGTTTTCCTATGATGGCATAGTCTTTACTCTGTTCTTCAAGAGCACGCTTCCTTGCTAAAGTAGCTCCGTCAGGGTATTCTTGAGTTTTCAAGAACTTTACTAGAGGCATACTCCACCTTGGTGCTATTGTAGAATAGCATAATGTAGAGTTCTCGTCTGGGATTCGTTCTTGACAGGTTTGACAGGTTGACACATAGTTATGAGCATCTCTTTGCATGGTTGGCCAATATATGCCAAATCTCTTGAGTGTTTGCCACGTTCCATTTGCGTTCAAATGAGTGTTCCATTGGTTTATGTGTGCTTTCTGAAGCCACATTTCTTGTTCCTCTTCTTCCACGCATCTCATCAGTAATCCGCTTGAATCCTGGTGGTACAAACTTCCCGCAATGATGTGAAGGTTTTTAGTCTTCCAGAGATCTTGCGTTTGGTTTGGCGTGATCCCATCTTTAGGTCCATGGGTAAGTATCGGGATCAATTTTTCTGCCCATTGAGGACATACTTCCAGATTAAAAAGATAAGTATCTGGTAGGTCATCTGGTACTCCTATGGGTGGTTCTCCATGGGTCATACGAGATAAGTGGTCTGCTCTTATGTGGGTGTCTCCTTTCTTGACTATTACCTCAAAATCAAATTCCATTAGCAATAAAAACCATCGTACTAGTCGTCCTGTATTACAAGGCTTGTTGACTAGGTACAATAGGGCTTGATGATCAATGAAGAATTTGAATTTGTTTGCCAGTAAGTAATGTCTGAATTTCTTGACTGCGTATACCATCCCTAGGCCTTCTCTCTCCATAGTAGTGTAATTGCGTTCCGCTTGATTTAACTGTCTACTGGCATAGGCTATCGGGTGGTCTAATTTTCCTGTGTCAGCTGGTTGAGTTAAGATGCAACCAATGGCAAACTTGGAAGCATCCACATGGATGTGAAACGGTTTATTCCAGTTGGGGACTCGAAGGATGGGTGCTGAACTCAATCGATTCTTTAACTCATTAAAAGCTTTTTCGCATTCTTCGGTCCAATTAAATAGAGTCAATAATGCATAAAGAGGCCTAGCAATTATGGCGTACATAAATGCTTGAACTTCTTTGGCAGTTTTAGGTCTTGGTAAATCCAAAATTACTTTAATTTTGTCTTCGTCCGTTGAAATCCCATTCTTAGAGACAATATGTCCTAAGATTTTCCCTTGTCGCACCATGAAGACACATTTTTCAGGATTGAGGCATACTCGATATTGTCGACATTTAGAAAAAATCTTTTCTAGTTCAGGGATGTGCTCTGATCGTATAGCTGAATATGTACAAAGATCATCCACGTATACCTCCATACTTTTTCTCAGAAATTCCTTGAACACATGACACATCAATCTTTGGAAAGTAGCTGGGGCATTCGTTAAACCAAAAGGCATGACTCTAAAGGCGTATATTCCCCATTCAGTTGCGAATGCTGTCTTATGTTGGTCCTCAGGAGCAATGGCTACTTGATTATACCCTGAAAAGCCATCCAGAAAACTATAAACTTCCTTCCCTGCTACCCTTTCCAAGAGGTGGTCCGTGATTGGTAAGGGATAGCTATCCCTTATGGTTGCGGCGTTTACTTTCTTCAAATTGATGCACACTCTTAACTTTCCATTCTTTTTTGGTACAACCACCAAGGGTGACACCCATTCCGTGTGCTCAAACTCATAGATGAATCCAGCATCCAATAACTTATCTATTTCTTCTTTTATCTTGGCTGAATACACATCATTATAAGTATATGGTCTCTGTTTCGAAGGTTTGGCTTCGGATGTCATGGGGATTCTATGTGCACATATAGATGGATCTACTCCCTTTAAGTCCTTATAAGTCCAAGCAAAGACATCCCGGTATTCTCTTATGAGTCGAATTAACTCTTGTTCTTCTTCTAATGAGACATCCTGTCCTATGAAGGTACATCGTTCCTCTCCTCCTTCCATAGTTACAACTATTTTTTTGGTCTGTTCCTTGTTATCATATGCTATTCCAGGTTGTGCTTCTCTTTTAGGCATTTGAATAGCAATTTTCCTCTCCTCTACTTTGTATTTTTTAAAATGAGCTGGTACCTCAAATTGGTCTTGGGGTTTGTTTTCTTCCCCTTCTAATTCCTCCTCAATTTCTAATTCCCCTTTCTGTGTGAGTTCCTTATGTTTTTCATTGGCAGTGATATTTCTGTTGGTGGTACTAATCCCTAGATCCATGGGTTCAGGTTCCATTTCAATGCTCTCGTAGTCCTCCTTCCAGTATTTCTCGATCACTTCTCCTTCTTCTGCCTCCTGAAGGACTACCATATACAGACTAACATCATAACCTTCCTCATCGATACATTCGTTCATGGTCACTACTTCTTCATTTACACAGACATCGAGGGTGGCTAAGATTTCCATCCAACCGTGAGGTTCGAATTCTTCATCCGGAAATACTTGTGGCATATAGGCTGGATCTTGTACAGACCTCACTATTCCTTATTTCTGCTGCCAACTTTTTCCTCTCTCTTCTTCCTTCTTTGCCGCTTGACATATCCACAGATGAGTGTCCTCGTTCATCCAGGATTGGTCACTAGAACCTGCACTATGAACCGATTGGTCGTCTTCCTCTTTATGGATTTGATTCCATTGTAGAGGTGGCACATCTTGATAAGTGTACGTATGTAGGTTTATCCTAGTGGTGGTTCCTGCGTGTTGTAGGTATACTACATCTTTTCCCCAATCTTGTACGACCTTTAGCTGTCTCATGAAAGGCCTTCCCAAGATCATTTCATAATTGCTTGGCCTTTCGAAGTGACATATTGCTAAGGTGTGTTCAAATTCCACTCCACACGTAGTGAAGACTACTCGTTCCAACAATCCTAAGGGTCTTTCCGTATGTCCATCTGCCATTTGTATTTTCATGCGTGTTGGTCTTAATGCTGGTTGTCCCCATTTTTCCCAAATTTCTTTGGTAGCAATGCCAACACCAGCTCCTGAATCTAGTATGGCTTTGGTAGTGTAACCCCTATAGGTGATTGGAAGACATGTGTTTCCTTCATCTCCTTCGCTAAAGTCTCCTACCTTATCCACTGGAATTCTCACTGTTTTTACTTCGTCAGCTATCTCTTTCTTTTCCTCCTTGACTTCCCATTGATTGATCAATTTCTCCTTTAAGTGTGGTTTTACCTTTAACAGTTCTTCAAACGTTAGGGTACATGGGATTTTTACCTCTCTAAGGCGTTGTATGATCTCTGATGTTTGAACAGATGGGTTCGTTTCTCGTCTCCTTATTGATGGAATGCGATACAATTCTGAATTGTGCTCGTACTCCCCGGTGTAGTTGGGCAGTTCCTTTACATCCTCTTCTTCCTTGTCACTTGCATCCATTGGAAAAATTTCTTCTGAATTCAGTTCAGGCATTGACCCCTCTATTTCATTTTCTGCTTCTAATTCTTCAAAAGGCGGTTCCATTCCTTCCACCTTCTTCCATTTGTCCTCTTGAACTCGTGCCCATAGATCCTTAGTCCAGTCTCCTTCCACTTCGGGAACTATGGATCCTTCCTTTCTCTCAACACCAATTTCATCATTCTGTGGTCTATTTACTTCAGGCTTTTCATGAGTGTTTACACACTCTTGTAATTCTCCTTCGGAAATTCGGTTATTGGGTAAAGGTGGTGCGGATTTTTCTAAGGTTTGTTGTGCAACTTCTATCAATTTCTTGCAGATTTCTAACCTTTCTTTCTCTAAGTCGCCTCTCGGATATTCTCTCTCATGTTGCTCTATGGTAGGTCCTGCTTTTATTCTCGCCTTGTATGCCTGAATCCACATGGCTAATTCTTCAGGCATAGGATCTGCTAGGACTGATCCTACCTCCTCCCTTTTATTCTCATTTTTATTTTCTTCTTCCACTTGCGGTTCCTTCGTTGGTTCCTGTTTAGTCTTTTCATTTTCCTTCTTTTGTAATAACTTTTTTTCTTTTATCCTATCTCTCCGGTTCTTCCATCTTTGTGACCTTTTACTGGCAATACTTTTCTCTGGTTCTTCAGAGTCTTCTACTCTGTGAGGGACGGGTATATTCCCCTCTTTGTCACTTTGATTACTCTCGTCTGTGTTATCAGGGTTCTCTCTGGCTTTGGCTCTTGTTATGGCCTTCAAAGGTACGGTGTACTCTTTATCGCTCCCTGATGATTCAATCACTTCTATCACATTAATTTGCACGTTAGATGTGGCTTTGTTGGGGTTCTTAGGACAATCTCTGAAAAGATGTTCCTTTCCACAATCGCCACAGTAGCCTTCCCAAATTCGTTGTGGTGGTGGTGGGTTTGGTAATGTACATTCTCTAATATAGTGGTCACCTCCACATCTGTAGCATGGTCCTCTGGGTACAGGCTGTCTATTCATAGGTCGAGGTGGTATGGTTGTTCTAGGAGCTGTGTACATTAAGGACACGTAGTCCTGCTCATAATTATATGAACTCTCTGGTATCTCCATGCCATAAGCATATGGTTCATGCAGTTGTCCATATTCCATTATTGAGCTGTCATAACTAGGGTATGCTCCTTGACTAGGGTCATAAAATGAGTCATATGGTTCTCCACTAGTCAAAGGTGTGGCTGGCACAATAGCCCTCTCTAGGTTTTCGTCTGGTTGTGCAATCTTGACTGGGACAACGTTCTGAGGGTGGGGCGGTTGTTGTCCTAGTACTGGTTGTGGTTGCGTGTGTCCTTGATATGCGTATGGTCGTGGTATTGGTGCCTGCGGCTGATAAGAAGGATACCTAAAAGCTTCACCTCCCTGCTGATTCTGTGGGTATCCATATGGTCTCACATAAGGCTGGGTGGGTCTGGTTTGCCTATTGTAAGGGCAATTCTCCGTGCTATGGTTTGTATATCTTTGCTCTATACTGCAATATTGTAGAGGTCCGGGGACAGAGGGTCTATGTTGAGCATAGGCAGGTGGTGGGACCACTCCCCTAGTACACAAATGAGAAGGATGATCTCCTCCGCACTGCATACATCCTCTAAGCATAGGCAGTCTCATAGGATTAGTGGGATAATTCCTCTGTCCTTGAACATTCAGTTTTTTTGCTAACAAGTCGGCTATTTCCTCTACGTTGTTTTTAGAGTTTAATGTGCTACTGGCTGACTCTTCGCTTTTCAAACTACCTTGGGGTATTTTCAAGTCTTCTGCAAGGTTGTCTTCTAGGTCTATACATTCTTTCATACACTCTTGCAAAGTTTGAACCCTCTTTACATACACTAATGACCTCAAAGTTCCGTTCAACAATCCTTCCAAGAATAATGATACCATTTTATTCTGCGTCGGTCTCTCTTCTACTGGGCATCTATCCACATATTGCTTGAATCTTCTTGCCGCCAATCTTACTGACTCGGTAGGGACTTGTTTGAAGCTGTGGATTAATGATGAAGAATTGTTTTTAATTCCTGATTTGGTAAATTCTTCAATCATTTCTTGATATACCTGCTCCATGTTCTGAAAGGTATTCGGGTCCAATGGCTGAAACCAAGCCAAAGCTGTGTCTGACAAGGTAAGACCAAAGGACTCATATTGAATCAGAAAGTCATCTACCTGCTCGGCTCTAACTACTTGTTTAAATTCTGCTATGTGATTGTAGGGTTCACTAGCGCCATCATAGTGATTTCTCATGCACTTGGCCACTTGGATCGGCCTTAGTCGTCTTCCTGCTTCAGGTTGTCTAGGCATCACTAGGAAAATTGGTCTTCCTATTGGTATGCCTGGTCCTCTTACTACCTGTGGTCTGACTGGAGCATGAACTCCATGTCTTGGGTCAATAGCTGGTTGAGGCCGGCAGTTAGGGTTAATTGCAGGCATTGCAAATTGCACATGTGGTCTGACTGGGATCTGGGTTTGTTGTGTTTGTTGTGTTTGTCCCGACTGTTGATATGATTCGTTCTGGGATGTTCCAAGTGGGTTCCGTGAAGTAGTGGCTTGGTCCCTAGGGGGAAACACTGGGATATTCTGATATTTCAACTCAGCTCTCTCTAATTCTGTTAATGGCCAATATCTTCTCTGATTTTTATCCAAATATGTGATGATGGTGGGGAACTCAGGATCTTGTAACTCATAGATGGTAACTGGATTAGGAGCAGGTTCCCATATAGAGGAATGGGCTCTAAGCAGATGCTCCATCCCATTGATCAAATATACATCTATTAGAGTGTCATCCTGGGGAATCAGGTCTCCTCTCCAAATTTTAGTAATCGTAGATCTCCCTCTAGGAGTAGTTACTTGCTCTTCGCTTCCACCTCCATTTAAGCTTGAAGCATTATTTTCTTCACCATGCTCATTAATGTTTTCCGGGTGTTCTGTGACCACGTATTGAATATCTTGTTTGTCCATGTAAAAACCTCCTACGTATTTGACTGCTGGTCTAGGCACTATGTAAGCCTCTGAAGCCTTCTTCAGTCTGGCAACTGATCTGTTTAGACCATCCAAATAGATAGGGATCTCATTGAGGTTGGTGTTCACATACTCCAAGGAGGTTCTGTATTCTCCCTCAATGATTGACATCATGCCAATCATGGGTACAATGTTTTGCATATCCTCTGAAGCCATGGGAATTTCTCCTTCTGACTCACTGGAGGTCTCAGAATAGTGTGATCGGTTACTTGGCTCGGCTACACTCCCTACAAAAGAAATCACACTTCTTCGGCTTCCTAGGGTTCTTCCGAATCTCAGGTTCATCCACTTAAGAGCTCTGATTAAACTTTGATACCGTTGGGCCTTGAGCACTCTTCACTACAGGTAAAAAATGTCTAGAAGACTTGGGCTGGAAAAAAAGGACTGAAGAAGGATTTCTACAACACACGATACTTGTCTCCAAAAATACACGATACCTGATCTCTAGGTTCAGACGATACACGATCTCTGACAAATATCGCGATACCGGCTAAACAATACCGATACTTGAAGGCAAACGATACACGATATCTGGTCTCAGGCGACACACGATACTCAAAGGGAAACGATACTTGGAAATACACGATACTCGATATGTGAGAAGTATCGCGATCTTTGCTCTAAACGATCTCTGGGCCAAACGATACTTGGCTGGGACGATATACGATACTTAAAATCCCACGATACACAATATCTGCCTGAAACGATCGACGATACACGATATCCGGTAGATATCGCGATCTCTAAAGGTCAGGCGATACCCGATATTTGAACCAAACGATACTTCGGACAAAACGATACACGATCGGCAGCAAGTATCGCGATCTCTGAAGAGCGATACACGATACTTGAGCACAACGATACTTGATCTCTCGCAAACGATCGCTGCCAAAACGATACACGATACTTGTCAGGTATCGCGATCTTTGACCAAACGATACTTCTCAAGTATCACGACCGGCACGAAACGATACACGATCAACGATACTTCAATAGACGATCGCTGACAAACGATCTCTGACCAAGTATCGCGATCGGTATGAAACGATACACGATCGATGGGAAATATCGCGATACTCAACCACAGGAGCAAAACGATACTTGTGAAGTATCGCGATACTCGACCGCGGGAGTAAAACGATACTTGACCCTTAGACAAATTTTAGCAAATGTTTTTGAAGTTTTGATTTTTCCCCCTTGATCTCCTAGCTCCACTCTCCTCTCTTCACTATCTTTATCAATCAAAACACAACTTTTTGCCCCCTGAAAAACTCTAACGATACCTGGCGCAGATCGTTTTTCTTTCCTAACTTGATTTGTTTGAGAAATGTTGATTAAAATGATGGGCTAGCTCACCTTGGTGGCACCTAGAATCTCTTTATCAATTTCCCTTGCTCGGTGCACTCCCAAATTGCCTGGTTCCTCGCCCACGATCTCTGCCACAGCTCACGATACTCGACGCTCACACTCACGATACTTTCTCAAACAAGTGATCTTCAAAATGACTTTTTTTGGCTTTTATAGTTGGAATTTTCTTGCTTACAAAAAGGAACTTTTCTGAATAAGACTAAACTCTATCCTAATGACTTGGTCCACTCTCTACTCACTCCTACTCTACTCCTTCTACTCACTTCCCTAAACTAACAACTCACTACACACACTCCAAGAATGAGAAGTAGCAAGTGCGACTGAAAATGACTTACCAAAGAAGAGAAGATTTCCACTCCTCCACTTACTTCAATGCAAAAAGCTACTTACCATCACACGAATGCCTCGGTTTGATTCGTCACTCCCCGGCAACGGCGCCAAAAAAGTGTGTTGACCTAAGTATCGACTTAGGGACTTGCGGAGAAAGAGACTATACCTCAATCCCCTCACAAGTGCATATAGTGGGGATACACACCTTTAATTATCAATCCAAAGAGTATACAAACCTAGCTGAGTGTATGAGGACATGCAATCATGTAATGATCAATGCAAATGAACTACTCAAAGAATGTAAATGAGGCAAAGACTTATCCAAACAAGCTCCAACTGTTGGTCAAGGCGAAACGATACTTGGTGCAGCAGCCGTCAGTATTTTGGACTTTTCTCCCATCTCCGAACTCCAAATATAGCGAATATCATATGCATTTCGAAGCTCTCGAGAAGACGCATCCAATGGCAGTGGTTTCACTCAATTCCGACGCTCCTATTTCAAGTTATGAGCGAAATACTGAGTCGCGGGAATACTTTCCTACACTTCAGCACTTCCTACACTTCGCACACACCTTTCCTACAGCAAAGAAACACTTTCATGGACAGACAACACTCACAAGCACCCTTTCCAAGCAATACACATGCATACAAGCTCACAAAGAAGAAGATAAGGAGGGAAGAAGACACAAATTCGAATTTCTGTGCTTCCTCTTCTCACAATGGCAAAAAGTTCTTTACAAAGAGTCACATTTGACTTATATACTAGTGCCCTAAAAATGGTTCTTTCACACAAGAGACCGGCACTTTATTCACTAAAAGACCAAATTTCTACTATTTTACATGGGTAAGACACTAATCTTCTGTGGGAATGCATCTAGAGGACTCCTCTAGTGCATTTACAACGGGAAATATATACAAAAGTGGTTATGATACAAAAGTTGTGTGTCCAAATCGGAAAAATTTTGGGGCCCGTCTTTTTCTCTGCTTTGTGCGCTCTCTAGCTCTGCAACAGAGATGAAAAGTGGAAGCCATTCATTCTAGCTATTGAATTGTCACTATATCATTTCACTCCTGATTCGAATCAATTGCTAGGGCATATGCTAACCTTTTGAGCAAGATATCAAAGTGATGTTGATAAGAGTACAGGTCAAGCAATGTATTCAAAGGATAAGAAGAAGATTAACAAAGGCAAGCAAGAATTGAATGAAGATGAAGGCACTATGAGTCAAGCTAACTTCCTAAGAGGAAGAGGAGGTGGCAAAGGAAGAGGAAGAGGAAGAGGTAGAAGCAATAAAGATGGTGTAAAAGCTTGCTCAATTTGTGGTAAGACTAATCATTTAGCCCATGAATATTGGTATAATAATCAGAATGGTGGAGGATATACTCAGAACTTCAATTCAAGAGGAAGAGGTGGAAAAAATCAAAGAAGTAATTTCAGAGGTAAAACTTTAATTATGAATGCAACATGTGAAAGACCAAATGAAGATCAAAGAGTTTTCTACATTGACTCAGGGTGTAGCAATCACCTGAGTGGCAACATTGCTTTGATGACTGCTTTGGAGAATCAAGTGAGTAATCATATAGTCCAAATAGTTGATAACACAAAGCACAATGTGAAGTCTATTGGATTAGTAAAGCCCAAGTATGGAAGCACTCTTTTGAGTAAGGTTTTGTATGTTCCTACAATTCCAAAGAATCTGATAAGTGTAGGGCAAATTGTAGAGAAAGGATATGAAGTAAGGTTCACTAATGATGGAGTTTTTGTGGAAGACCCTAGCCATGGGTATAAAGAAATTGTTCCAGGGAAGAAAGAAGGAAGGCTCTTCACATTGAAGATTCAAGGCAACATTGGTCATGCTTTGTTCACTTATGGAGAACATAACATCTCTGAGTTAGATCTTTGGCACAAGAGGCTTGGACATTTCAATGAAAGATGTATTAAGGATATGATTAACAATGGTTCATTGCTTGGATTGCCTAATATTGCAAGTCAACACATGTCGTACAAGTGTGAAGCATGTCGATTGGGTAAAGCTCACAAGAAGACTTATGGTAAGAAAGGGTTTATGTATTCAGAGAAGCTTGAATTGGTGCATACAGATGTGTGGGGTCCATCAAAGGACTTTAGCATTAATGGTTTGAGATATTATGTGATTTATGTTGATGATGCTACAAGGTGGATCACTATATATGTGATTAGAGATAAATCAAAGGTGTTTAATACATTCAAACATTATCATGTGTATGTAGAGAGAATCACAGGGCAAGAATTGAAGAGATTAAGGTCAGATGGAGGGGGAGAGTATTTCTCTAATGAGTTCAGTGATTACCTATGGAATGCAGGTATAAAAAGGGAAGTTACTTACAAGTACTCTCCTCAACAAAATGGTGTAGCAAAAAGGAGAAATAGAACTCTTGTTCAATTTGCAAGGTCAATGATGAAGGAGAAAAATTGCCCTAATTATTTGTGGGCTGACATTGTGAATATAGCTACTTATTTGGTTAATAGAATTCCATGTAAGGCTTTGAATGGTATGACACCATATGAGGCATGGTGGGGTAGGAGACCTACCTTAGATCATTGCAAAGTGTTTGGATGTTTGGCTTATGCATATGTACCATCTCAATTAAGGCATAAATTGGAACCTAAAGTTGACAAGTATGTGTTCATTGGTTATGATGATAGGCAGATGGGTTATAGATTGTGAAGTCCATCCAGAAAGCAATTCCTTGTGTCAAAGGATGTTACATTTGATGAGAAAGGTACTTGGTATGCAGGTATAATTAATGTTCATGCAGGTAATGAAGAATTCATGACCCAAAGAAAACGGAAATCAAATATTCAAGCTCCTAATGATGAAAATATTGTTGATGCTCAAATTGATAATGAAGAGTTGCCAAGGTTTGATCCAGAATATGAAGAACTAGAGACATCAAAGAGTGGAGAAGTTAGAAGGTCAATAAGGAACAGAAATCAACCCATAAGGTATAGTTATGATACTTCATTTTTTATCACTAAAAAATATGCATACATAGTGAAAACAAAAGAAGATTCTTCTACATATGATGAGGCAAAAGGTAAGGAAAATTGGGAGAAAGCTATGCATGAGGAGAATGATGCATTGATGGAGAATAAGACATGGGATTTGGTTCCTAAACCAAATAATCAGAAAATTATTGAATGCAAGTGGGTCTACAAGACAAAGAGGTATGCAGATGGAAGTGTGTCTAGGTATAAAGCTAGACTTGTTGTGAAAGGGTATGCTCAAACATATGGTGTAGATTATGATGAGACTTATAGTCCTATGGCAAAGATGACAACTATAAGGACTCTCATAGCTATTGCTACATGTAAAGGTTGGAAGCTATGTTAGTTAGATGTGAAGAATGCTTTTCTAAATGGTTACATTTAGATGAAGTTTTCATGGAGCAACCAGATATTTGAAGAATTTCCTAATCAAGTTTAAAATGGAAGATTGCAAGGTAGCACCTACTGCAATGGAGGTGAATCATAAATTAAGTAGATATGGAGGAGAAGAATTCAAGGACATGAAGTTGTATCAAAGTTTGGTTGGTAGTCTAATCTATGCTACATTGACTAGGCCTGATCTGTCATATGGAGTTGGAGTATTGTCTCAATTCTTGCATTGTCCTAGGAAAGATCATTGGTTTGTACGACAAAGGGTGCTAAGATACATTAAGGATAAACTCAAAGAAGGTATGTAATATGGATACATATCAGGTACAAAAATCAAGATATATAGTGATGCAGATTGGGCAGGTAACTCTAATGATAGGAGGTCAACATATGGATATCTATGTTATGTGGGAGATAAATTAATCTCTTGGTGTTCTAAGAAGCAACATATAGTTGCTTTATCATCTACAGAAGCAGAATATGAAGGTATGGTTGAAGCTGCAAAGAAGGTTATACGTTTGAAAACTCTCATGAAGAGTTTTGACATCAATCAGAGTACACCCACCATTCATGGAGATAATATGAGTTCATTGTATCTAGCTGCTAACCCTGTGTTTCATGCGAGGACTAGACATATTGAGATCCAATATCATTTCTTGCAAGAAAAGGTGGTTGATAAAGAAATTGAAGTCATACACACTTCTAAAAAAGATCAGATTGCAGACATGTTAACCAAAAGCTTAGATGGACCTAAGTTGCAGAAGTTCAAAGACATGGCAGGTATAAAGAAGATGGAGAAAATCACAATTGATGATTGAGGGGGAGCTGTTGGTGCAAGAAAATCACCAATTGATGATTTGGACAAGTTTTGAAGTCAAAAAGTAAAGCAAAGATCAAAGTTTGAGTCTTGAAGATGAGTGCATGATTAGAAGATGAAGACTTGTATATACATGTATACTACTCTTGTAATTAGTCCATAAAAACTTTGTATCCATGGTGAGTCGGGAAAAATATCTATATATGCTTGAATATAGATGTAATATAAGAGAGAGATGATGAATGATGAGAATGAAAGGTCATTAGAAGCCTTAGAGAATGAGAAGAATGTAATCCATTCATGAGATGTACATTTTCTCTGAATAGAAGAGAATTAACAAAATTGCACCTTGATCTTTTGTTGAGTGCTCTTTCTATGTTTATCTTCTTGAGGAATGCTTTTGTAAATGTCTAATTCTATAGTTGATTGACCTTTGTACAAGGTTTAAGAGGCTAGTTATAATGAGGCTAAGAGAATTGAAGATAGGAACATTTACATGTGTAAATGTGAAGAAGTGAAGATAGGAACAGGCATAATCCCAGTGGTCAAATGTTTTATCAAATATCACCCCACAATGTAAAGTTTTGAGCAACTAAGCACTTAGTCTTTAAGGTGAAAGGTAAGCTACTTGTGGCTAAAAGCATTTGAATAAACAGGTTCTAGTTTGGGAGAACCATGCATTAGAAGTTGTGGGTGTCAAAGCCAATAGAAGAACAGTTTGAGACATAGGTACATTGTTTGAAGGAAATCTCAAGATCTGCTGATTGTTTTGAAGAGATTTGACTTGCAAAAGGTGTGGAAATTTTAGGCAACACCTTGTATAAAGTTTCATTGAAACCTTTATACATTTGGTCAATCAATAAGTGAATTAGTGAAGCAGAATTTTTTGTGTAATGAGTTTATTCACAGTTAATTCAAGTCTTGATAATTTGGCAATGGATTTCCAAAATTGATTGTGTTTATGAGTTTTTCTTGATATATAGATTCTCTAACATCAAGAATCACTTGTTCTCTTGGAGATTAATTATCTCCATCAGGATCATTCCCAGTTGATTCTACTAGAAGTGTTACCTCCACTACCCTAGTGCAAGTGGTCACAAGAGCTTAAACATTATAGAAAAACCAAAACTTGTGCCAAGAAAAGATTTGAGAGGTTAGTGGGACCAAGAGCCTAACCAAAAAGAGGATGAGAGCTTGGAGAGAACGTCACAAATGAATAAAGAGACATTGGGCAAAGAAGATGAGTGATCTTGAGGAAAGCCTAAGAGAAACAAAGGCCAAGATAATTGAAATCACATCTCAAATGCACTCTCCCACATCACTACCACATTCATCCCCACCACCATCTAATCAACCTTAGGTAACCCCACCACCCCCTAGAGTAGGATCGCTCCTAGTAGATCCCACTCCGGAAGACCTAGACATGATGCTTAAAGCATATCAGGCTAGAATTCAAGAAGGGCCAAATGTAATAGAACATGAAAAATGTTACCCTAGAGCTCATCTAGAGACTGAGCGAACCAAGCTTTCTGCTTAGATGGTAGAATTGGCTCAAACCATGTTTCAGGCTAGTGGCTTCTTCAATTGCTCTAGTTCAGCTAAGTCTCAATTGCATTTTGATGGACTGTTGGAAAGATTGGAGAGGATAATTGCAAAATTTAGAAAGGAAGACACCTCCCAGGATAAGAACAAGGCAAGTGAAGTAATGGGCATTCCTTCCCTGGAAGCTTATGTGCCTAATCTGCTCTTCTATGAATAGTATTCACACGAATTTCTACATTTGATTCAGGAAGAGAAATGGGCAAAAGAAAGCGAAATCCTCCTCCCACTGAACTTGTGGAATACTTACATGATCAATTCCCACAAGATATTCCCTTTATTTATGGTGAACAAGAGGATGCCCAGCCAACTGAGCGATTAGACTTCGAGTCTAATTCTTTACAAGAACTAGCTCATTTCACAGGACCATGGGAAGCAAAATACGAGAGCCCCCACCATCATGGTAAGGAATGAGGACTCAATCATACCTAGGAATATGGAGGTAGTAAAGAACACTAAAGTGCAGTGCAATCTCACTTTAGAGGAGCTACTCAAGGTTAAGCCAGAATTGTGGAAGCATGTAGCCAATCAGGTGCTTGAAGTAGCTAAACCTCATTCCCAGGTAGGATCCCATAGGATAATTCCCGAAATACCTTCAGACAAGATAGCAGACATGAGCGAAGGAGAAGAAGGAAACACCTATCTTCCAATCACTCATCAAGGTTACACAACCAAGGCAATTTTGGACTCAGGTGTAGGAGTTGCACTTGCTTCAACGTGCAATCATGTTCAAAGTGTCCAAGTTTACCACAATTCTAACAAAAATTACAGTCATTAGCTGAATCATTTCTTTGGAAATTTCTATGACCTCTTTGGCTCCCCCTGCCTCCAAATTGTCCTCCTATTGCATGATTCTGTTGTTGACCTTGATCTTGGTTATTGTTTCCTCTTCCACTTTCGAAACCTCTAACTCTACCTCTTTTCTGCTAGAGCAGAATGCCTACTCAAAACTAAGCTTTCCTTGGGAGTTTGAATCCTCACCAAGATTCTTTTCTTCAATAATCAGCATGGATACCGAATTAGCAAAATTCGGAATATTTTCTTTGGTCTGTATAGAAGTTCTGAATTGATTATATGCAACTCCTAAACCACGAAGGCACACTTCCACCTTATCATCATCATCTACATTCATGCCAATCGATGCAAGTGACTCCCATATGATTTTGATTTTCAAGGTGTAGTCACTTACCGACATGCTCTTTTTCTCTAATGTATGCAGCTCGTTCTTGAGTTGCAATTTGCATGCCTTTGTATTGGTCTCATACAACGTGAACAAACTATTCCAAGCCTCTTTTGGAGTCTTAGCATCTTGTATGTGCCCAATCATGCTATCTTGTATGCTAACAGATAGCTAATACATTGCCTTTCATGCTCCTTGATTCCATTCTTCATACGCTCTTAACTGGTCTACAGTCTGATTCCTCTCTGGTAATTATGGAGCATTTTCATTCTCTCCTTTGATGTACTTCCAATAGCCTTTTCCGATCAGAAAATTTGTCATTCTGAATCTCCAAGCATGGAAGTTGTTCTTGTCCAGCTTATCGCTCATAAGCTAACTCATTCCATCTGTGTTTGCCATTTCTGTAGCAAATCACAACACTGCAAAACACTACAAGCAACACTTCTTCTTGAACACTATCGCACTATGACGTGACAGTTTGATGTCAGAAAAACACAGTTTTCGTGTATCAATAGTAGATGGAATCACTTAAAATTCTGGATCTGGAATATATGAGTGTTGGCAAACATGACAGAAGTTACACTTTTTGAAACTAACCTAGTTTTTTCTATGGGATGAAAATATTTTGAGGTCTTCTACCTCCATGCCAATTTTTATAGCAATCTGAGGTCATTTGTGAATTGCATTTTCTCCATGCCTTCTCATGTACTCTTCACTCTCAGCCTTCTCCAGGAGCTCTCTACAACAACACTAGCTCTGATACCATGTCACGAGGAAGCAGATAAAGAAGAGAGCTCACACACACACTCTCACAATCAAAGAGAAGCACACACTCAGATTGAGGCAAGGAAGAATGATCTTCTTCTTCTTCTATTACATAAAAAGGAATGTACAAGAATGACCTAAAAACAAGAATACAACTACTGCAATATATAAATACCAATACATAAGGAAAAGCCTAATGTCTGTGAATGAGTGAGCTGACAAGAAACAAATGTGCCATCACTCTTGATAGATAAATCTACTAAAGCTCAATGAAGTGTCCCTGACATATATTGGTGTGACCACTATACATGTCAGAGAAATGAAAAAGTGAGATGTGTCATAGTGGATCATCACATGTTGAGCTTGATATCTCAATAGTATACAGCTTCCTTGATGGGCTCTCTGGCTACAATCAAGTGGTCATTGCTCCAAAAGATCAGCATAACATGGCTTTTGCTACAGAGTGGGGCATATTTTCTTTTCGAGTAATGCCATTTGGGCTCACCAATGCCCCAACTACCTTTCAAAGTCTGATGTGTCATGTATTTAAAGAAGTTTTGCATCAAAACTTGGAAGTTTATGTTGATGATCTGTGTGCTCATTCCAACATTAGACAAACACATATACCTGAGTTGAAAGCTATCTTTGACAAATGTAGAGAATATTAGGTCTACTTGAACCTAGAAAAGTGTGTTTTTATGTTTGTTAAACGATAATACTTCTATCCAACTTTCGGAAGAGTATTATCGGGTCCTCGGGTTCTTGGGAGTGGTAGGGGTCTGTTAAACAGAGGCCCTGTACTATTTTCCCAATTCTTCACACAGTCATAAATACTTCCTCACGTCTTAGCACAGTGGGTGAATCTGAATACTGACCACGCTTCGGCACGGTGAGTGTTAGGACTTTTCAGACTGAATATGTTATGGTAATGAAGCAGTGGTCCTGTTGTGACTTATAACTAATAGAATACGCATTTTTCAGTAATTAAATACTTCTCAATGTGATGATTCCATGTGCTAGGTAAGTACACCGAACACAGACAACTATAATCGAGATTACGCCAAACTTTTCGTATACTGACTCAAGTCATAAATTCCTACCGCAATTGATAAACTTACCAATACTTCTGTCCACATACAGATCTTATCGAATTGTCAGTGAACGCAGACTATTGTCTCGAATCTGGTCACTTAACCGAAAAGATATTAAACGTAGATGTTTAACTTTGGCCTTACACAGTCTCACGCAGGACGACAAACACACAATCTCACGACAGAAGAGATACAGAATCGTATATAACTGATCATCAAATAGACTCACAACACAAGACTACCGAATGGAAATCGGTTCAACCAAGAGAATCGCAGAATAGTTAAATACGAATAGAATGGAACAGAACTCAATGTACTCATCAATATCTCATACATAGTTTCAAAATATGACGCTCGCAATCTCCCAAATTGATTCAATATAACAGACAAACAGAATACAATACGATACTTGCAATTTCCAAACACTTCAATTCACGATATGATCAACCCTACTCACTACAGTGCTCAACAGAACAGAGACTCCTTCCGAAAAACTGCCGATCTTTATCGCTTTCCTTTATGCGCTTTAAATAGAAATCTGCTACAATGTTTTCGCAAATCCACTTTTTACGGCACTTATCCGGGTTCATCTATCCTGGTTCGGCGGCCCTCTAACACTGGCACGCACGGTGGACTCGAACCCGCAAGTGCAGGACTGTTGGTAATATCCTTTTGCCTGGACTATTCCAATGCATCCACAAAGGCTCTGACTAAACGGTCAGCATGCCAATATCCTGCTGGTGATTTAGCAAATATCCTTCAACCCCGAATGTGTCAGTGTACGTGATAGGTCTTCTCTTTCTCCAGAACTTTCTCAAACTCGTATAGCTGGTCTAGTTGCCTTTTCATGAAATCCCGCTTTCTTATATGCTGTTGCCTCAAAAACTCATGTTTTACATACTCGTATTCTTCAGTTGCAGCTCTTCCTTTTTGACTTAATTAGCTTTTTGAACATCTAAGCCATTCTGAAAAACATGGCTATTTATACATACAATAGGGGGCCAGACAATGATATGATTGTTAGCTGCTTCGAGATCATGCTTTCAGAATCCTGTGCATCACCCTAGACGATTATATCCTTCTGAAACTCCAGTATTGCAACGCCAAGGTGTCCTTGATAGTTCCACTTCGTCTGGACATCTTCCAGATTTAAGCGTGAGAATCTACTCTTGATCTCGTTGTTACCTGGATCCACCCTCTTGCCATCAACAATTACACTGTTATTGATGTTGACGATGATCCCCATCCAAGGCCACACAAGTTGAAGCTGTTCGTGAGTTAGCACAGACAGCTTGACCTTGTGAATTGGCCTTATCATGTGCTTTAAGCGTTTTGAATGGACCGAACCAACGTAACTTGAATTTTCCTGCTGATCTGTTGGACTTCGCATTGTAGAAAAGAACAAACTGTCCTACCGAAAATACTGAGGTCTTTAAGTTGCGGTCATGTGTCCTGGCCTGTCTTAGTTGGATTTCTTTCATAGTTAAGAAACTGAGCCATCTGTGCTCATCTAATTCTCTAAGTGTTTCTAACCGAAATACCAGTGACTCTTCGGGTAGAAGCTTCTGAGAAATTGCTACTCTTAAACTTGGTATTACAATTTCCATCGGAGCTATTGCTTCTAGTCCATAGGCTAACTTGAATGGTGTCAAGCCGGTGGTTACCTTATATGTAGTGCGATAGGCCCATAAGACTGCAGGTAGCAACTGATCCCATCTTTCTGGTGTTTCTTTAGTCAATTTCTGAAACATGTTCAGCAAAGATTTGTTGGTACTTTCTGCCAATCCATTTGCATGAGGATAATATGGTGAGCTGAATTTATGACTGATCTGGAATGACTGTGTTAATGCTTTCATCAAATTGTTCATAAAATGGGTGCCCTGATCTGAAACAAGCTCTAGTGGCAATCCAAATCTTGGAAAGACATCTGATAATAGACATTTTGCTACTTCAACTGCTGTAGCCGAACGTAAAGGCCATGCTTCTGCCCACCTGGTTGTGTAATCTGTGCAAGTCAATATATACCTGTTATTACTGAATACCGCGGGAGGTGTGATGGGACCAATAAAATCAAGACCCCATTTCTGAAATGGTTCTAAAGGAAGTACTGGATGAAGTGGAAAGTAATGGCGTTGTAGTGGTTGTCCAGTTCTTTGACAGTTATCACAAGTTTTGATAAATTCCAATACATCTCTGTACATAGTTGGCCACCAAAGTCCACTTTGCAGAATTTTTCGGTGGGTAAGATCTGCTGCAAAATGTCCTCCTGTTGGACTTGAGTGAGCTAAATTGATGACTGAATTTACTTCGTGTGTAGGAACACACCGGAGTAAGGTTCCTGTATGATCTGCATAATAAAGTTCTCCAGCAACTAACCGGAATCTTCGACTAAAACCTGCAATTTTTCGGCGTGTAGCTGTGGGGACTTCAGAAGGTAGACATCCATTTGAAAGGAAGGTCAATAACTGATCATAATACGTAGTTGGTACTGGTTGGTTTGACAATTCCTCAGTAGTTGGTTCTGAAGTATAAATGGCTAGCGTTGTATCATTTATACCAACCGGAGGTTCACCTGAATCTAAGCGTGACAAAAAGTCTGCTAAGGCATGTGAACTACCTGGCCGATGAATGACATCATAGTCGAATTCCTGCAATAGTAGAACCCATCGTGCTAGGCGGCCACCTATATGTTGCTGTCGAACCAAGTAAACAAGTGCAGCATGATCGACATGAAATGTAAATTTTCGGCCCAGCAAATAATGTCTGAATTTCTTTACCGAATACACTAATCCTAAGCATT
Source organism: Ceratopteris richardii (assembly GCA_020310875.1). Taxonomy (NCBI): domain Eukaryota; kingdom Viridiplantae; phylum Streptophyta; class Polypodiopsida; order Polypodiales; family Pteridaceae; genus Ceratopteris; species Ceratopteris richardii. Next base: position 38,437,970 of record CM035432.1, on the reverse strand, counting down.
CCCTCTCAATCACCGAGTAGTTCTTCTCTGCAGGTGCTAATCTTCTGCTAGCATAGTATACTGGTCTAAACCATTTATTTGTTTGTTGCATCAGTACACTTCCTATTGCTATATCAGATGCATCAACAAATACGTGAAATGGATGATCCCAATCTGGTGGCTGTAAAATGGGAACCTGTGTTAATAACTGTTTCAGTCGATCAAATGCTATCTGACATTCCTGAGTCCATTCAAATTGCCGTGGCATCTTGGAAATTAATTTGTTCAGTGGTATTGCCACATGAGCAAGCCACCGTAAATGCCTTCCATGCCATCTCACTTGACCCATAAATCGCATTACTTCCTTAGGTGTATTAGGCACCGGAGCTTCTAATACTGCTGAAATTTTATCGGGATCAACTTGAATACCCTGTGCCGATATGATGTGACCAAGTAACTTACCACATGAAACTGTAAATACAGATTTGTTTGGGTTTAAACACAATCTATATTCTCTACATCTCTGAAAGCAACATCGTAAATGTACCAGATGTGCGATCATCTGACCGAAAATTGAAAAATCGTCAAGGTATACTTGCATAAATGAGGTGAGATAAGGAGAAAATATCTCCTGCATACATCTTTGAAATGTGCTTGGCGCATTCCTCAATCCAAACCACATTACTGTACAAGCAAAGACACCCCAATTTGTAATAAATGCAGTTTTTGGTATATCTTCTTCAGCCATTCTTACTTGATTATATCCACTGTATCCATCTAGAAATGAATACATCTCATGACCTGCTACTTTGTCAAGCATAGTATCCAAAAAAGGAATCGGAAAAGGATCCGGTACTGTTGCAGCATTTAATTTCCGATAATCTACGCAAATTCTCAATTGCTTGTTTTTCTTCGGTACAATTACAATCGGTGAAATCCATTCCGCATGTTCTATTGGTACTATGAATCCAACTTTTAATAACCTATCAAGTTCAGCCTTTACCTGTGATGCATAATGTGGATTCATCCGGTAGCTGGTTTGCCTTATCGGTTTCGCTTCTGGTTTTAGCATAACTCTGTGTTGATAAATACGAGGATCCAAGCCCTTCATGTCTTTATAATCCCATGCAAAGACGTCAGTAAATTCTTGGAGTAACTTGATTAAATCTGCTTGAAAGGCTTCAGGTAAGTTTTGCTTTATCTTTACAGGACGAGGGTGATCTTCATCTCCAAGATTATAAGTAATTAACTGGTCTTCTGGAACATAAAATTGTTGATATTTCTCTGTATTAGCTGATGGTTCAAGAAGTTGCTGTAGTTCATTACCGTGAATCGAAATGGTATCTTCCTCCTTAATTTCTTCGGCAATAGGTATTACTGTACATACTGAAGCATTCCAGGTATCTACCACAGACTGTAGATCAATAGTTCCTAATGTCATTAAATCAACATTATTCTTCAGAAATTCTTCTTCTTCATCATCAGACAACCCATCTAACATATGGACAGGTTCGGCAAAATATGGTCGAGCATGTAACTCACATGGTTGTATCGCATCTAACTTTACAACACATTTGCGCTGTTTATCTTTGAACGTAAGTTCCTGGGCTGACCAGTCTTGAATTACCTTGGCTTGTTTCAACCAAGGACGGCCGAAAAGTAGATTGTAATCTAGGGTGGATTCCGGCAATTCTAGAACAACAAAAGTCATCTTAAATGTTGTGTCTTGGACAGTTATGGGTATATCTTGGACCAATCCTACTGGATGAACTCTAGATTGATCAGCCATCCTAACAAAGAATTGAACTGGTTCTATCTTAGTCCATCCTAACTTCTTACAAAGTGACGCAGTGGCAATATTCACACCAGACCCCCCATCAATTAAAACTTGTGGAATTTGATGTTTATGAAACCATACCGTAATCAGAGGAACTGAGTGATCTACCGTAGAGTCTGGCTCTGGTTGTACTGTTGCGGTAGCCGGAATGCAAGCAGATTTTGTAGTAGACTGTTGTTGAAATTGTTGGCGTATTCCTGGTACTAATGCCAGTAATTGCCCGAAAGGCAGTGTGATGGATGCTTTTGACAATATATCCCAAGCTGGTTGCAATTGATTTGCATCTTCCTGAACTGTTGAAGATGAAGCTTGGTCTGAAGATGGTAATTCTACTGCATATGAGGTACCTGCTTCTGTATTCTCAGCACAAGCTTGTGTCGTATCCGGGGACTGGATAACTGGAGTAGGTTCTGGAAAAACAGGTGGTTCTACGGTAGTCCACTGGCTCGCTTTATGATACATTCTGTGTTGTTCACGTATCCCTGGTTCAAATAATTCTGCTGCTGGTTGCAATTGTTTACCGGAACGAGTTTGAACTGCTGCTGCCTGTGTCTCTACAGGTGTGATCGTTACCACATTGGCCATTGGGTTTTGACGTTCCTTTTTCCTTTGATCATATTCCGCTGCATCTCTACAGAATCGTCTAATATGGCCCAATTGTCCACAGAAATGACATCGAGGTGGTGGTAAATTATGATTTTCCGGTGGTGGTCCATTCTGCCAGCGCGGTGTATTGTAGTTGTTGTTCCTCTGTCCTCGATAATGTCGATACCCTTGTTGTTGATTGTGTCTCAAATGTGGGGGTACATATTGATTGGATGGCTGCCCTTGTTCCTGAATAATTGCATTAACTGTTGCTGCTCCTTGTCTTCTGGCATTGTATGCACAATTCTCAGTGGTATGTCCCACAATGTTACAGATGGCGCAATAGGTCTGATTTAACGCACACTGGGCACTAGTATGTCCTGAATTCTTGCAGGTGGTGCAATATACTTGCCTAGTTATATCTTCAGCCACATGTTTGTTTGTTTTAATCCATTCCAAATCCTCTGAAAATCCACCAACTTTGTTTTCCAGCTGAAGGGTCATTGCGATCACTGCATCGAGGGTCATGGCTCCTACACATCTTATAATCATGATTTGCCTAAGTTGAGGAAGTAATCCATTGATAAACCACTGTGTAATAACATCGTCTGGTAAATTAGCATGAGCCTAGGGTAACTGTCTTAAATGAGTTCTGAAAAGGGTAGCATACTCTTGTACAGTTTGATTTGGTTTCTGTCTGTTGTTCTGTAAATACTCAAAGATCTCTGCAGGATTCTTTTTCAGCCTGAATCGCTGCAGAAAAGCGTCTCGTACTGCTTCATAAGTACCGAAATGATTAATATCAAATTCAGTAAGCCACCTTGCTGCTTCATTCACAAGTGTAGATTGAAAAACAAATGCTTTGTATGCCGGATCCGGTGGATGATTGAGGACAGCGTAACTGATTTCAAAGGTGCGCACGTGAGCATCTGGATCATCTCCTGGAAATCCACTAAACTTTGTGTATGTTACTCCCGTTGGAGCCAATCTTGGTTGACCTAACTATCGTTGCGGTTGTTCATTCATCGTAAATGTATTATACACTCCTTTTGTATTTCTGTTTTGAGTTTCTGAACTACCGGAATTTGTTTCACCAAATGGCACGCTTTCCGGTGCAATTAGCTTACTTACTATATTGCGAATTTCTGTTTCAAATAGTCTTCCTTCCTCCTTGATATCCAGAGTAGGAGGACTTGCTTCCAAACGTTGTGGTTGAGCTGAAGATTTAGCCGAAACTGCTGAGCCGTCGCCGAAAAACTGTGTTTTTCTTACCGAAATTCCACCGGAAGGATTCGAAATTGTGACTGGATACAGTGTAGATTCGCCTGTATTAATTTCCTTCCCTAAAGTGTTTCTAATCGTATCTGAATCTATTCCGAAAACTTTTAGACTAGATTCCAACTGTGTCTTGGTAGGTTCCAAAATTGCTGTATTTTCGACAGTCTGCACCGTAGTGATACCAGACAGTTCTAGAGATGTACTACGTTCTACCGTAATCTCACCGGAATCAGTGTTATCATTCGTCACTTTTTCGACAACTGGGTCAGGTCTAATTGTACTAGTACCTCCCAGAGTTGTTCTTAATACCCCTAACTCATGATTCTTGGGATACTTTTCACCTGATCGAGTAATCGGCATATAGCATTCCCGTACTGGTCATATAGTATTACGAACAGAACAGTCTTGCAACAATCTGATTCTGTTGCTACTGTCCTTCCAACAAAATTTAGTTTGAACAAAATACCAGGCAATCTTAATGCCACTTCCCTAGTAGGATCGCCAATGTTAAACGATAATACTTCTATCCAACTTTCGGAAGAGTATTATCGGGTCCTCGGGTTCTTGGGAGTGGTAGGGGTCTGTTAAACAGAGGCCCTGTACTATTTTCCCAATTCTTCACACAGTCATAAATACTTCCTCACGTCTTAGCACAGTGGGTGAATCTGAATACTGACCACGCTTCGGCACGGTGAGTGTTAGGACTTTTCAGACTGAATATGTTATGGTAATGAAGCAGTGGTCCTGTTGTGACTTATAACTAATAGAATACGCATTTTTCAGTAATTAAATACTTCTCAATGTGATGATTCCATGTGCTAGGTAAGTACACCGAACACAGACAACTATAATCGAGATTACGCCAAACTTTTCGTATACTGACTCAAGTCATAAATTCCTACCGCAATTGATAAACTTACCAATACTTCTGTCCACATACAGATCTTATCGAATTGTCAGTGAACGCAGACTATTGTCTCGAATCTGGTCACTTAACCGAAAAGATATTAAACGTAGATGTTTAACTTTGACCTTACACAGTCTCACGCAGGACGACAAACACACAATCTCACGACAGAAGAGATACAGAATCGTATATAACTGATCATCAAATAGACTCACAACACAAGACTACCGAATGGAAATCGGTTCAACCAAGAGAATCGCAAAATAGTTAAATACGAATAGAATGGAACAGAACTCAATGTACTCATCAATATCTCATACATAGTTTCAAATATGACGCTCGCAATCTCCCAAATTGATTCAATATAACAGACAAACAGAATACAATACGATACTTGCAATTTCCAAACACTTCAATTCGCGATATGATCAACCCTACTCACTACAGTGCTCAACAGAACAGAGACTCCTTCCGAAAAACTGCCGATCTTTACCGCTTTCCTTTATGCGCTTTAAATAGAAATCTGCTACAATGTTTTCGCAAATCCACTTTTTACGGCACTTATCCGGGTTCATCTATCCTGGTTCGGCGGCCCTCTAACAATGTTCAAGCAAGGCAAGATTGTAGGACACATAGTATCAAAGAATGTCATATCAGCAGATGAGGATAAGGTTAGAGCTATTGCAGAGCTACATAGGCCAAAAAATGTCAAGGAAGTACAAGCTTTCATGGGCCATTGTGGTTATTATCGACAATTCATTCACATGTATGCAACCATTGCAAAGCCTTTGTACTCCCTGTTGACTAACTTTGAGTGGACGGATGAATGTGAAAACTCCTTTTATGAGTTTAAGCGACGATTGTGGTCAACACCAATCTCGACTATGCCAGATTGGAACAAGCCATTCCATGTTCATGTGGATGCATCCAATTATGCAGTTGGGTGTGTGTTAGCATAACCTACTAGTGAAGGCAATATGGATCTCCAATTGCTTATGCCAATAGACAATTGAATGTGGCTGAACAAAAGTATACCACTATTGAAAGAGAAGGATTAGGCATGTATATGCAATTCAAAAGTTTAGACATTATTTGCTTGCGAATAAGTTTAAATTTTTCACAGATCATCAAACGCTACTCTATCTAGTGAACAAACCATGCAATACTAGCCAATTAGTAAGATGATTCCTCTTACTAATGGAATATGACTTTGAAGTTGTGGTTAGGAAAGGCAGGACTCACCTTAGGGTGGATCACCTTTCTAGACTTCAAAAGAGTTCCCTCAAGGAGTATCAGATGACCTTCCTAATGCTTATTTGTTCAATCTAGAGTTAGTGCCTCACTGGGCCAAAGCTATAGTGCCTATTCTCATATTTGGACCTAAACATTCTGTATTGAGAACTAAAGAAATAGAAGTAGTCAGATCTCAAAAATACCACATAATGGTAGGTAGCATGTATAAACACACTGATCAATGCATATTGCTGTGTAAATGAAGACGAGCATGCAAAGTGGTTGCAACTAGCACATGTACATGCACTTCAACAACATCACTCCAAATGTAGAACCCTATAGACTCTACAAAGGTTAGGGGTATATTGTCCAACTATGGAAGCAAATGTCCATATGTTAAGCAAGGAATGCCCGATTTGTAGTACTAGACCATCCATGGAACATGACACTCTCTATCAAGTGTCTTTAGTACCAAATTAGATCAAAACATTAGTAGCCTTTTTTAGTACAAAATCATTCCCTTAAGAGATGACACTCACTAGATGCAAGAGCTTAGAGCAAGAAGCACTAGACTACACAATCATTTGAGATAATTTATACAAGCGTGGAAGAGACAAATACCTAAGATTGTGTGTCCATGAGAGTGAATACCTCAAGATCTTAGAGACTGCTCACCAAGGTGTAGTAGGAGGACATTTTGGACTAGACTGTGTTATTAAGGCAATTTTCTTCGTAGGTCTTTGGTGGCCAACACTTCACATGGATGCACATACCTATGTGAAGAGGTGTGATATTTGTTAGTGGACTCAGTATCTGATACGTAAGGATGAGATTCCATTGAAACCCATGATGGGTGGTTGCACATTATCTAAGTGGGGAATGGACTTTGTAAGTCCTATTAATTCCCTTGCCAAGAGTTCACATGCTAAATATATTATTGTTTCCACAAACTACCTAACCAAATGGGTAGAAGTAAAGGCTACAATGAAGAACGATGCTCAAACGATGACTAAGTTCTTAGTCGAGAATATGTTCACCCAATACGGGTGCCCAATCGAGTTATTAAGTGATAGAGGCACACACTTCTTGAATGAAGTCATTGAAAACCTTTTCCAAGAATTCTTGGTGATACATAAGAAGTATGCCCCCTATCATCCACAAGCTAACGAACAAGCCGAGAGCACAAACAAGATATTGTGTTATGTATTGACAAAACTGGTGAATAATAAATGCTCTGACTAGGACAAACAACTACACCATGATGTTTTGGCATATCAGGTGGCCTATAAAATGGCACTCCAAGCCACAACCTTTCAAATGTTATTTGGCCAAAATGCAGTGCTATCATTAGACTTCTTGATACCACACTGAAAGTAGCATAGGAGCATCAGTGGATTGGCCATAAGCTCTTTTCTAGAATCTTTGATCTGAAATGCTTATGTGAAACAAGATTGAGAGCAGCTGCAAGAATATACATGACCAGGAAAAGGCAAAAGGCTTACTTTGATGCCCATGTGAAGGATAAGGGCTTGAAAGCAGGAGATTTAGTTTTAGTGTACACCTTGAAGCGACATGCAAGAAAGCTAGAGAAGTGAGGGTATGGACCTATGATCATCAATAGAATCTCCACAAGTGGAGAAATCCAATTAGCCATTCTAGAAGGCAACATCCTAACTAGTTACATCAATGGATGCAGAGTCAAACTATATCAAGAACCCCTCACAAAGGAAATGCTAAACTGACTCAATACTGCAAAGAAACTTAAAGAAGAAGAAAAAGAAAATCAAGAAGAAGCACATTCAAAAGCTTTGGAATGCATCCGGTGAATGAAATTGAGAAGACAAGGTAGAGATTAGCCTATGTCAGATACTTAGGAAGCTCCAAGATATCACATGGCCATTGCGAAGCATCAGGTGTACATTCCCATAGAATAGTTGATTGATGACCCTTTGTGACCCTAGAGTTAGGACAAGGAGAGAGTGCAAGGACCGTAAGAGCTTTGATTGACTCAAGAGTAGCCACTAATGCAGTTCCACTTTCTTATTGTCAAGAATTGCAATTAAAATTCAATCCTGAAGCATATCTCATAGGATTGGGAGGTGTGGAAACCCCTTGCATGGGTGAGGTGGAGCTTCCCATCTACATTCAAGAGATTCTAATGACAGTCAAAGTGTTAATGTGCGAAGACAAGGATCTCACCAAACCTCTAATCTTGGGTCAAGACTGGATCTATGATCATGAAGTCAACCCAAACCTAAGAAGTGGACTTGTTCAGGTATGGGTAAATCAAAACTACATCTTAATGGAGTTAAAAAGTCAAGCACTCAAGCAACTAGAAAACGTTGGAGTTTATTGACCTCCAAAATATAGCTGGAAGTAAGTGGAACCACCTAGGAACAAGTTGACCTTCTCGCAAACTCCATCACAGAAAACCAGTCATGCTTGCAGAGCTTACTGTTCTCTATTGGCTTAGAATTTTTTAAAACTGTTTTAACCACATATACTAGAGACCAAGAGCTTTCCAATGAGTCAAAGAACACTCAATTTGGATAAATACACAAGGCGATATGACGTCTGCAAATTTGAGGTTTAATGGAGACCTTCAGCAGGGGGTGAACCCGAGAATACACACTACTTGCAGAGAGTACTGCTCTCAGCTCACAAATCCAATGATTATGAAAATTAACAGTATAAAAGTAGACAAGAAGAGCTTTCAAATGACCTATGAAACATGTAATTTGCATATATAATGAGGGAGATACAAGCTCTGCAATATCTGCATACAAAACTACAGCAGCGTAGAGATACACATATGACTCTCTTGGACATCCCACAAGATCACGACTTCTCCTCTCTTTTTATAGCATGGGGAACTAATCTAAAACCTTCCTAATACATCTAAATTCGTGTTAGACACTTGTGTGGAGATATTACATGAGTCAAGTGCTCAAATAAGCAAAGTATTGATGGACTTTGAGAACTAACCACATCGACCTTCCACTAAGACACCACTACAGCTCCCTTGTGACTCACTAATTTGAATCACCATGTTCTAGAACTCACGTGGTATTTTGGCTATATTTAATGAATAATATGAGCCTTCTTGAAGTATTTGAAGACTTCCCAAAGGTATTTACATAATTTGAAACTTGTACCCTACATAAAACAAATGTTCGCAACATTCTCCCCGTCAATTTCAAAGGGTATTTCCTTCATGCCAAGAATATAGTTGAATCTTTGAAGCTTTGGTCCATCCAAGGATTTGGTGAAGATATCTGCAACTTGATCCTTTGTTCCCACAAAAGAAACTTGTACTTCATTGTTTATGGCCTTCTCTCGAACATAATGATAGTGAACCTCTATATGCTTTGTTCTAGCATGAAAAATAGGATTTGAGGTCATATGAATGCTGCTCAAGTTATCCCCATATATCAGTGGTACATAACCTTCACATTCAAGTTCATGAAACAACTTTTTAAACCACATAACCTCAGTAGTAGCGAATGCTAAACCTCTATACTCAGCCTTTGTAGAAGATAAAGCAATTGTAGGCTGTTTCTTTGAACTCCATGTTAATGTCTTGTTTCTTGCTATTACCACATATCCACTTGTGGATCTTCTGTCATCTTTGCTTCCAGACCAATCTGCATCACTAAAGACTTTAAGAGTTAGATTAGCATCATGACTATAAAATAATCCTTCGTTCATGGTACCTTTCAAATACCTAAGCACTCTTTTCGTTGCATGCATATGAGGTACTCTAGGTTCATGCATAAACTGTGACAATACTCCCACTGCATACCATATATCAGGTCTAGTTTTTGTTGCATAAATCAAAGATCCTACCATGGATCTATATGCATTCATATCATGCAACTCATCACCTTCCTTTGCACTCAATTTTACATTACATTCCATTGGAGTAGAAACAAATTTACATTCCTGCATACCAAACCTCTTCAGCATATCACATATATACTTTCTCTGTATCAACCACATACCTTCATCGCCATACACAATTTCAATCCCAAGAAAGTATCTAAGCAAACCAAGATCTGAAATTTTAAATTCCTTTCCCAAATTACCTTTTATCTCTTCAATTGCTTTTGCATCATTCCCTGTAATCAACAAGTCATCCACATAAATGCATACATAGACACACATGTCATCTACATGTTTTACATAAAGTGAAGGATCAGCATGACTCGATGTGTATCCTTGCAGCATAAGATACTTTACCAACCTTGCATTCCATGCCTTTGGTGCATGTTTAAGACCATACAATGCCTTCTTTAACCTGCATACATGATCAGGACATTTTGCATCCACATAACCATCTGGTTGTGACATATACGCTTCTTCATTTAACTCACCATTAAGAAATGCATTCTTTATATCAAGTTGATATATCTTCCACCTTTTACTTGCAGCTAAAGCCAACAAAGTTCTCACCATTGCCATGTTTGCTACTAGAGTAAATGTTTCCTCATAGTCCAATCCTTGAGTTTGATTATATCCTTTTGCTACAAGTCTAGCCTTATATCTTGACACACTACCATCACTATTTCTTTTAATCTTAAAAACCCACTTGCAACCAATTACCTTTTGTTTTGGTGTCTTTGGAACTAAATTCCAAGTCTCGTTATCCTGTAGTGCTTCCATTTCTTCTCTCATTGCTTTCTCCCACTTTTCATCTCCTTTTGCCTCATCATAACATGTGGGTTCATTTTCCTGCTCAACTTTTGTCATAAAAGCATAATGAGTATTCATGAAAGATTCATAAGTATACCTTTGAGGTTGCTTACTCACTCTTGAAGTTCTTCTTACCTCCAATGTAGATGCTCTTCCTTTCTTATTAGGAACCTTTGATGATTCTCCATGCTCACATACATCACTAATTTCCTCTCCTTCATCATTAACTTCAACAAGTTTGAGTTTACCTTTGCTTTTAACACTTGGAGGTGACTCTTGCCTTAATCTTCCATTGAAAGGTATCTCTCTTTCTTCATCCAAACCACTTTTCTCATCACTTAAACTTCTTGTGGGCTGAGGTAAGCACTCATCTCCTTCACCTGTATCTTCTTCATCTCCATTTATGACCTGCAGACTTTTCTTATCTACATACCATGAAAGTGATTCATCAGAATTTACATCTGTTGCAACAACCACCTTATTGGTATGAGGATTATAACATCTATATCCTCTTTGAGTATCTGCATAACCAATAAATATACACTTTTCTGATTTCACATCAAGTTTTGATCTCACTTCACTAGGTACATGTACATAACATACACAACCGAATACTTTCAAATGACTTACACTTGGTTTCCTTCCATGCCATACCTCATATGGTGTCAAATGATGAACTCGAGCAGTAGGTACTCTATTCATAATGTACACACTTGTGCTAACAACTTCAGCCCAAAAAGAATTAGGCAAACACATATCATTTAGCATGCTTCTAGATGCTTCTGCTATGATTCTGTTTCTTCTTTCTGCGACTCCATTTTGTTGTGGAGTATACTTGCATGTAACTTCTCTTTTGATACCTTCATCATACAAAAAATCAGTAAAAGCTTGAGAGAAATACTCTCCCCCTCCATCGGATCTTAGCTTCTTAACATATCTTCTTGTTTGCTTCTCGACAAATGATTTAAAATTTTTGAAACAATCAAAGACTTCACTCTTATGTTTAATGAAATACACAAATGTCATTCTACTATGATCATCAATGAACGATACATAGTACTTATTACCAGCCAAGGATGCCTCTTTAGTAGGACCCCATACGTCCTTGTGTATAAGGTCTAGCAATCCACTGCTTACATAGCTTGAATGCTTGAAAGGCTGTCTACTCTGCTTACCCATTTGACATGCTTCACAAAGATGCACCATATGTTGCTTAGTAAGATCAGGTAATCCTTCAACAGTCCTCTTCTTTGATAGCTCCTTTAACATGTGTACATTCATGTGTCCAATCCTTTTGTGCCATATATCAAGCTCTGCTATTTGATGCATACCATAATAGAAATAGTTTGTATGATTTGGGTTTACCTTGAATGTAAACAATCTACCTTGTTTTTTACCTCTAGCAATTAGCCTCCTTTGCTTTGGATCCTCAATGAAGCAACCTGCATGATTAAATCTTATTTGCAAACCTTTTTCTACCATTTGACAAACTAACATCAAATTCTTAGTGATCGTTGGCACATAAAGTACATCCTTCAAGCAATTCATCTTGCTCTTATCCTGCATGACAACATCTCCAACATGCATAATCTTATGTGTTGTATCATCTCCTGTTTCAACATGACCTTTACATGAAGGATTATGCATATTAGAAAACCATGAAGCATCATGTGACATATGGTTAGAACAACCACTATCTACATACCATACATCACTATTGCAATTCATCTTAGTTTCTACATTCATCATAAGAAGAGAATCATAATCTTCACTTTTACCTTCAACTGCATAATTTCCTTGTTGTTTACCTCTTCTTGAATAGCCTCCTCTTCGTTTACCAACTTGATTATTTTCATTCTGATAACAATCTTTGGCATAGTGTCCATACCTTCCACATATATAGCAATTGTTGTTATCTTCACTCCTTTGTCTTTGATTGTAGTTGTAGTAGCCTCTCGTACCTCTAGCGCTTGATCTTCCTCTTCCTCTTGTGTTGAAGAAGCCACTTGAAGTTCCTTGATCATCAGTCTTTCTTCCTCGACCTCTATTTGAACCTCTTCTACCTCTGTTTCCACCTCTTGATGATCCTGCATAAAGAGGTTGTCCTTGAGATCCTTTTTGATTTGAAGTAGAACCATTTAGATTCATCTCCTCTGTGACCATGAGAGCAACAAGCTGATCAAAGTCTGGTAATTCTCCTCTAACATAAACTGAAGTAATGAATGGTTTCCATCCCTCATCATCCTTGAGTTCGTTGAGAGTATGTGCAAACAAGTCGTCGTCCTCCACATGAGCTTGAATTGATCCTAGTTGATTTCCAATCTCTTTAACCTTCAACAAGTAATCATTGACCGATGTCCTTGTATCTTTCTTTATGGTATTCAGCTCATTTTTTAGTTGAATCTTCCTTGCTCTTGTACATGTAACATACAACCTTTCCAATGCAAGCCAAACATCTCTACTTGTGTCTAGATCTTGTATGTGTCCTACCATTGATTCTTAAATATTTTGTGATAAAATGAATATAACCCTTTTGTCTCTTTCATTCCAAAGTCTAAACTCCCTCAATTGTTGCTGATTTTGATCCTCTGGTAATATAGGTTTCATATCCGTTCCATCAATCAAACCATACAAGCCTCTACCTTGCAAGTATGCTGTGATTCTAAATCGCCATGCTTGATAGTTGTTCTTATCAAGCTTCTCTATTTGTGCATGTTGATCACCCATTGTGCAAAATACTTAAACTTCCTCCTTGAACCCTCCTTTTGGATATATGTGATAAGAAGAAGTATGAGATTTACCTTTGTAATAAAGTCTATGCACCTTTCTTTGTTTGGATGTTGCTTGAGATGCTTCCTTGCTATCTCTTTTCACCTTTGTGTAGTGTCGATGATGAACCGCTACTCCAATAGCTTCAAATTCTTCATCAAGGTATTATAACCTTCTCCAAGCTTCAATTCCTTGCTCAGATACCAATGTTGGAGTTTATTGACCTCCAAAATATAGCTGGAAGTAAGTGGAACCCCCTAGGAACAAGTTGACCTTCTCGCAAACTCCATCACAGAAAACCAGTCATGCTTGCAGAGCTTACTGTTTTCTATTGGCTTAGAACTTTTTAAAACTGTTTTACCCACCTATACTAGAGACCAAGAGCTTTCCAGTGAGTCAAAGAACACTCAATTTGGATAAATACACAAGGAGATATGACCTCTATAAGTTTGAGGTTTAATGGAGACCTTCAGCAGGGGGTGAACCCGAGAATACACACTACTTGCAGAGAGTAGTGCTCTCAGCTCACAAATCCAATGATTATGAAAATTGACAGTATAAAAGCAGACAGTAACAGCTTTCAAATAACCTATCAAACATCTAATTTGGATATATAATGAGGGAGATACAAGCTCTGCAATATCTGCATAGAAAACTACAGCAGCGTAGAGATACACATATGACTCTCTTGGACATACCACAAGATCACGACTTCTCCCCTCTTTTTATAGCATGGGGAACTAATCTAAAACCTTCCTAATACATCTAAATTTGTGTTAGACACTTGGGTGGAGATATTACATGAGTCAAGTGCTCAAATAAGCAAAGTATTGATGGACTTTGAGAACTAGCCACATCGACCTTCCACTAGGACACCACTGCAGCTCCCTTGTGACTCACTAATTTGACTCACCATGTTCTAGAACTCACGTGGTATTTTGGCTATATTTAATAAATAATATGAGCCTTCTTGAAGTATTTGAAGACTTCCCAAAGGTATTTACATAATTTGAAACTTGTACCCTACATAAAACAAATGTTCGCAACATTCTCCCCCTCAAGTTTCAAAGGGTATTTCCTTCATGCCAAGAATATAGTTGAATCTTTGAAGCTTTGGTCCATCCAAGGATTTGGTGAAGATATCTGCAACTTGATCCTTTGTTCCCACAAAAGAAACTTGTACTTCATTGTTTATGGCCTTCTCTCAAACATAATGATAGTGAACCTCTATATGCTTTCTTCTAGCATGAAAAATAGGATTTGAGGTCATATGAATGCTGCTCAAGTTATCCTCATATATCAGTGGTACATCAACCTGCACATTCAAGTCATGAAACAACTTTTTAAACCACATAACCTCAGTAGTAGCCGATGCTAAACCTCTATACTCAGCCTCTATAGAAGATAAAGCAACTGTAGGTTGTTTCTTTGAACTCCATGTTAATGTCTTGTTTCTTGTTATTACCACATATCCACTTGTGGATCTTCTGTCATCTTTGCTTCCAGCCCAATCTGCATCATTAAAGACTTTAAGAGTTAGATTAGCATCATGACTATAAAATAATCCTTCGTTCATGGTACCTTTCAAATACCTAAGCACTCTTTTCGCTGCATGCATATGAGGTACTCTAGGTTCATGCATAAACTATGACAATACTCCCACTGCATAGCATATATCAGGTCTAGTTTTGTTGCATAAATCAAAGATCCTACCATGGATCTATATGCATTCATATCATGCAACTCATCACCTTCCTTTGCACTCAACTTTACACTACATTCCATTGGAGTAGAAACAAATTTACATTCTTGCATACCGAACCTTTTCAGCATATCACATATATACTTTCTCTGTATCAACCACATACCTTCATCGCCATACACAATTTCAATCCCAAGAAAGTATCTAAGCAAACCAAGATCTGAAATTTTAAATTCCTTTCCCAAATTACCTTTTATCTCTTCAATTGCTTTTGCATCAGTCCCTGTAATCAACAAGTCATCCACATAAATGCATACATAGACACACATGTCATCTACATGTTTTACATAAAGTGAAGGATCAACATGACTCGCTGTGTATCCTTGCAGCATAAGATACTTTACCAACCTTGCATTCCATGCCCTTGGTGCATGTTTAAGACCATACAATGCCTTCTTTAACCTGCATACATGATTAGGACATTTTGCATCCACATAACCATCTGGTTGTGACATATACACTTCTTCATTTAACTCCCCATTAAGAAAGGCATTCTTTATATCAAGTTGATATATCTTCCACCTTTTACTTGCAGCTAAAGCCAATAAAGTTCCCACCGTTGCCATGTTTGCTACTAGACTAAATGTTTCCTCATAGTCCAATCCTTGAGTTTGATTATATCCTTTTGCTACAAGTCTTGCCTTATATCTTGACACACTACCATCACTATTTCTTTTAATCTTAAAAACCCACTTGCAACCAATTACCTTTTGTTTTGGTGTCTTTGGAACTAAATTCCAAGTCTTGTTATCCTGTAGTGCTTCCATTTCTTCTCTCATTGCTTTCTCCCACTTTTCATCTCCTTTTGCCTCATCATAACATGTGGGTTCATTTTCCTGCTCAACTTTTGTCATAAAAGCATAATGAGTATTCATGAAAGATTCATAGGTATACCTTTGAGGTTGCTTATTCACTCTTGAAGTTCTTCTTCCCTCCAATGTAGATGCTCTTCCTTTCTTATTAGGAACCTTTGATGATTCTCCATGCTCACATACATCACTAATTTCCTCTCCTTCATCATTAACTTCAACAAGTTTGAGTTTACCTTTGCTTTTAACACTTGGAGGTGACTCTTGCCTTAATCTTCCATTGAAAGGTAGCTCTCTTTCTTCATCCAAACCACTTTTCTCATCACTTAAACTTCTTGTGGGCTGAGGTAAGCACTCATCTCCTTCACCTGTATCTTCTTCATCTCCATTTATGACCTGCAGATTTTTCTTATCTACATACCATGAAAGTGATTCATCAGAATTCACATCTGTTGAAACAACCACCTTATTGGTATGAGGATTATAACATCTATATCCTCTTTGAGTATCTGCATAACCAATAAATATACACTTTTCTGATTTCACATCAAGTTTTGATCTCACTTCACTAGGTACATGTACATAACATACACAACCAAATACTTTCAAATGACTTACACTTGGTTTCCTTCCATGCCATACCTCAAATGGTGTCAAATGATGAACTCGAGCAGTAGGTACTCTATTCATAATGTACACACTTGTGCTAACAGCTTCAGCCCAAAAAGAATTAGGCAAACACATGTCATTTAGCATGCTTCTAGATGCTTCTGCTATGATTCTATTTCTTCTTTCTGCGACTCCATTTTGTTGTGGAGTATACCTGCATGTAACTTCTCTTTTGATACCTTCATCATACAAAAAATCAGTAAAAGCTTGAGAGAAATACTCTCCCCCTCCATCGGATCTTAGCTTCTTAACATATCTTCCTGTTTGCTTCTCGACAAATGATTTAAAATTTTTGAAACAATCAAAGACTTCACTCTTATGTTTAATGAAATACACAAATGTCATTCTACTATGATCATCAATGAATGATACATAGTACTTATTACCAGCCAAGGATGCCTCTTTAGTAGGACCCCATACATCCTTGTGTATAAGGTCTAGCAATCCACTGCTTACATAGCTTGAATGCTTGAAAGGTTGTCTACTCTGCTTACCCATTTGACATGCTTCACATAGATGCACCATATGTTGCTTAGTAAGATCAGGTAATCCTCCAACACTCCTCTTCTTTGATAGCTCCTTTAACATGTGTACATTCATGTGTCCAATCCTTTTGAGCCATAGATCAAGCTCTTCTATTCGATGCATACCATAAGAGACATAGTTTGTATGATTTGGGTTTACCTTGAATGTAAACAATCTACCTTATTTTTGACCTCTAGCAATTAGCCTTCTTTGCTTTGGAACCTCAATGAAGCAACCTGCATTATTAAATCTTATTTGCAAACCTTTTTCTACCATTTGACCAATTGACATCAAATTCTCAGTGATCGTTGGCACATAAAGTACATCCTTCAAGCAATTCGTCTTGCTCTTATCCTGCATGACAACATCTCCAACGTGCATAATCTTATGTGTTGTATCATCTCCTGTTTCAACATGACCTTTACATGAATGATTATGCATATTAGAAAACCATGAAGCATCATGTGACATATGGTTAGAACAACCACTATCTACATACCATACATCACTATTGCAATTCATCTTAGTTTCTACATTCATCATAAGAAGAGAATCATAATCTTCACTTTTACCTTCAACTTCATAATTTCCTTGTTGTTTACGTCTTCTTGAATAGCCTCCTCTTTGATTACCAACTTGATTTATTTTCATTTTCATAACAATCTTTGGCATAGTGTCCATACCTTCCACATATATAGCAATTGTTGTTATCTTCACTCCTTTGTCTTTGATTGTAGTTGTATTAGCCTCTCGTACTTCTAGCACTTGATCTTCCTCTTCCTCTTGTGCTGAAGAAGCCACTTGAAGTTCCTTGATCATCACTCCTTCTTCCTCAACCTCTATTTGAACCTCTTCTACCTCTATTTCCACCTCTTGATGATCCTGCATAAAGAGCTTGTCCTTGAGATCCTTTTTGATTTGAAGTAGAACCATTTAGATTCATCTCTTCCGTGACCATGAGAGCAACAAGCTGATCAAAGTCTGGTAATTCTCCTCTAACATAAACTGAAGTAATGAATGGTTTCCATCCCTCATCATCCTTGAGTCCGTTGAGAGTATGTGAAACCAAGTCGTTGTCCTCCACATGAGCTTGAATTGATCCTAGTTGATCTGCAATCTCTTTAACCTTCAACAAGTAATCATTGACCGATGTCCTTGTATCTTTCTTTATGTTATTCAACTCATTTTTGAGTTGAATCTTCCTTGCTCTTGTACCTGTAGCATACAACCTTTCCAATGCAAGCCAAACATCTCTACTTGTGTCTAGATCTTGTATGTGTCCTACCATTGAATCTTGAATATTTTGTGATAAAATGAATATAACCCTTTTGTCTCTTTCATTCCAAAGTCTAAACTACCTCAATTGTTGCTGATTTGGATCCTCTGGTAATATAGGTTTCATATCCGTTCCATCAATCAAACCATACAAGCCTCTACCTTGCAAGTATGCTGTGATTCTAAATCGCCATGCTTGATAGTTGTTCTTATCAAGCTTCTCTATTTGTGTGTGTTGATCACCCATTGTGCAAAATACTTAAACTTCCTCCTTGAACCCTCCTTTTGGATATATGTGATAAGAAGAAGTATGAGATTTACCTTTGTAATAAAGTCTATGCACCTTTCTTTGTTTGGATGTTGCTTGAGATGCTTCCTTGCTATCTCTTTTCACCTTTGTGTAGTGTCGATGATGAACCGCTACTCCGTTAGCTTCAAATTCTTCAGCAACGTATTATAACCTTCTCCAAGCTTCAATTCCTTGCTCTGATACCAATGTTGAAGTTTATTGACCTCCAAAATATAGCTGGAAGAAAGTGAAACCCCGTAGGAACAAGTTGACCTTCTCGCAAACTCCATCACAAAAAACTAGTCATGCTTGCAGAGCTTACTGTTCTCTATTGGCTTAGAATTTTTTAAAATTGTTTAAACCACATATACTAGAGACCAAGCTCTTACCAATGAGTCAAGGAACACTCAATTTGGATAAATACACAAGGAGATATGACCTCTGCAACTTTGAGGTTTAATGGAGACCTTCAGCAGGGGGTGAACCCGAGAATACACACTATTTGCAGAGAGTACTGCTCTAAGCTCACAAATCCAATGATTATGAAAATTGCCATTATAAAAGTAGATAGTAAGAGCTTTCAAATGACCTATCAAACATGTAATTTGGATATATGATGAGGGAGATACAAGCTCTGCAATATCTACATACAAAACTACAGCAGCGTAGAGATACACATATGACTCTCTTGGACATCCCACAAGATGACGACTTCTCCCCTCTTTTTATAGCATGGGGAAATAATCTAAAACCTTCCTAATACATCTAAATTCATGGTAGACACTTGGGTGGAGATAGTACATGAGTCAAGTGCTCAAATAAGCAATGTATTGATGGACTTTGAGAACTAGCCACATCGACCTTCCACTAGGACACCACTACAGCTCCCTTGTGACTTACTAATTTGACTCACCATGTTCTAGAACTCACGTGGTATTTTGTCTATATTTAATGAATAATATGAGCCTTCTTGTAGTATTTGAAGACTTCCCAAAGGTATTTACATAATTTGAAACTTGTACCCTACATAAAACAAATGTTCGCAACATTCTCCCCCTCAAGTTTCAAAGGGTATTTCCTTCATGCCAAGAATATAGTTGAATCTTTGAAGCTTTGGTCCATCCAAGGATTTGGTGAAGATATCTGCAACTTGATGCTTTGTTCCCACAAAAGAAACTTGTACTTCATTGTTTATGGCCTTCTCTCGAACATAATGATAGTGAACCTCTATATGCTTTGTTCTAGCATGATAGTATGAATGCTGCTCAAGTTATCCCCATATATCAGTGGTACATCAACCTGCACATTCAAGTCATGAAACAACTTTTTAAACCACATAACCTCCGTAGTAGCCAATGCTAAACCTCTATACTCAGCCTCTGTAGAAGATAAAGCAACTGTAGGCTGTTTCTTTGAACTCCATGTTAATGTCTTGTTTCTTGCTATTACCACATATCCACTTGTGGATCTTCTGTCATCTTTGCTTCCAGCCCAATCTGCATCACTAAAGACTTTAAGAGTTAGATTAGCATCATGACTATAAAATAATCCTTCGTTCATGGTACTTTCAAATACCTAAGCACTCTTTTCACTGCATGCATATGAGGTACTCTAGGTTCATGCATAAACTGTGACAATACTCCCACTGCATAGCATATATCAGGTTTAGTTTTTGTTGCATAAATCAAAGATCCTACCATGGATCTATATGCATTCATATCATGCAACTCATCACCTTCCTTTGCACTCAACTTTACATTACATTCCATTGGAGTAGAAACAAATTTACATTCCTGCATACCAAACCTTTTCAGCATATCACATATATACTTTCTCTGTATCAACCACATACCTTCATCGCCATACACAATTTCAATCACAAGAAAGTATCTAAGCAAACCAAGATCTGAAATTTTAAATTCCTTTCCCAAATTACCTTTTATCTCTTCAATTGCTTTTGCATCATTCCCTGTAATCAACAAGTCATCCACATAAATGCATACATAGACACACATGTCATCTACATGTTTTACATAAAGTGAAGGATCAGCATGACTCGTTGTGTATCCTTGCAGCATAAGATACTTTACCAACCTTGCATTCCATGCCCTTGGTGCATGTTTAAGACCATACAATGCCTTCTTTAACCTGCATACATGATTAGGACATTTTGCATCCACATGACCATCTGGTTGTGACATATACACTTCTTCATTTAACTCACCATTAAGAAAGGCCTTCTTTATATCAAGTGGATATATCTTCCACCTTTTACTTGCAGCTAAAGCCAACAAAGTTCTCCCCGTTGCCATGTTTGCTACTAGACTAAATGTTTCCTCATAGTCCAATCCTTGAGTTTGATTATATCCTTTTGCTACAAGTCTAGCCTTATATCTTGACACACTACCATCACTATTTCTTTTAATCTTAAAAACCCACTTGCAACCAATTACCTTTTGTTTTGGTGTCTTTGGAACTAAATTCCAAGTCTTGTTATCCTGTAGTGCTTCCATTTCTTCTCTCATTGCTTTCTCCCACTTTTCATCTCCTTTTGCCTCATCATAACATGTGGATTCATTTTCCTGCTCAACTTTTGTCATAAAAGCATAATGAGTATTCATGAAAGATTCATAAGTATACCTTTGAGGTTGCTTACTCACTCTTGAAGTTCTTCTTACCTCCAATGTAGATGCTCTTCCTTTATTATTAGGAACCTTTGATGATTCTCCATGCTCACGTACATCACTAATTTCCTCTCCTTTATCATTAACTTCAACAAGTTTGAGTTTACCTTTGCTTTTAACACTTGGAGGTGACTCTTGCCTTAATCTTCCATTGAAAGGTAGCTCTCTTTCTTCATCCAAACCACTTTTCTCATCACTTAAACTTCTTTTGGGCTGAGGTAAGCACTCATCTCCTTCACCTGTATCTTCTTCATCTCCATTTATGACCTGCAGGCTTTTCTTATCTACATACCATGAAAGTGATTCATCACAATTTACATCTGTTGAAACAACCACCTTATTGGTATGAGGATTATAACATCTATATCCTCTTTGTGTATCTGCATAACCAATAAATATACAGTTTTCTGATTTCACATCAAGTTTTGATCTCACTTCACTAGGTACATGTACATAACATACACAACCAAATACTTTCAAATGACTTACACTTGGTTTCCTTCCATACCATACCTCATATGGTGTCAAATGATGAACTCGAGCAGTCTCTATTCATAATGTACACACTTGTGCTAACAACTTCAGCCCAAAAAGAATTAGGCAAACACATATCATTTAGCATGCTTCTAGATGCTTCTGCTATGATTCTGTTTCTTCTTTATGCGACTCCATTTTGTTGTGGAGTATACCTGCATGTAACTTCTCTTTTGATACCTTCATCATACAAAAAATCAGTAAAAGCTTGAGAGAAATACTCTCCCCCTCCATCGGATCTTAGCTTCTTAACATATCTTCTTGTTTGCTTCTCGACAAATGATTTAAAATTTTTGAAACAATCAAAGACTTCACTCTTATGTTTAATGAAATACACAAATGTCATTCTACTATGATCATCAATGAATGATACATAGTACTTATTACCAGCCAAGGATGCCTCTTTAGTAGGACCCCATACGTCCTTGTGTATAAGGTCTAGCAATCCACTGCTTACATAGCTTGAATGCCTGAAAGGTTGTCTACTCTGCTTACCCATTTGACATGCTTCACAAAGATGCACCATATGTTGCTTAGTAAGATCAAGTAATCCTTCAACAATCCTCTTCTTTGATATCTCCTTTAACTTGTGTACATTCATGTGTCCAATCTTTTTGTGCCATAGATCAAGCTCTGCTATTCGATGCATACGATAAGAGAAATAGTTTGTATGATTTGGGTTTACCTTGAATGTAAACAATCTACCTTGTTTTTTACCTCTAGCAATTAGCCTCCTTTGCTTTGGATCCTCAATGAAGCAACCTGCATGATTAAATCTTCTTTGCAAACCTTTTTCTACCATTTGACCAACTAACATCAAATTCTTAGTGATCGTTGGCACATAAAGTACATCCTTCAAGCAATTCGTCTTGCTCTTATCCTGCATGACAACATCTCCAACGTGCATAATCTTATGTGTTGTATCATCTCCTGTTTCAACATGACCTTTACATGAAGGATTATGCATATTAGAAAACCATGAAGCATCATGTGACATATGGTTAGAACAACCACTATCTACATACCATACATCACTATTGCAATTCATCTTAGTTTCTACATTCATCATAAGAAGAGAATCATAATCTTCACTTTTACCTTCAACTGCATAATTTCCTTGTTGTTTACCTCTTCTTGAATAGCCTCCTCTTTGATTAACACCTTGAATATTTTCATTCTGATAACAATCTTTGGCATAGTTTCCATACCTTCCACATATATAGCAATTGTTGTTATCTTCACTCCTTTGTCTTTGATTGTAGTTGTAGTAGCCTCTCGTACCTCTAGCGCTTCATCTTCCTCTTCCTCTTGTGTTGAAGAATCCACTTGAAGTTCCTTGATCATCACTCTTTCTTCCTCGACCTCTATTTGAACCTCTTCTACCTCTGTTTCCACCTCTTCATGATCCTGCATAAAGAGGTTGTCCTTGAGATCCTTTTTTATTTGAAGTAGAACCACTTAGATTCATCTCCTCCATGACAATGAGAGCAACAAGCTGATCAAAGTCTGGTACTTCTCCTCTAACATAAACTGAAGTAATGAATGGTTTCCATCCCTCATCATCCTTGAGTTCGTTGAGAGTATGTGCAACCAAGTTGTCGTCCTCCACATGAGCTTGAATTGATCCTAGTTGATTTGCAATCTCTTTAACCTTCAACAAGTAATCATTGACTGATGTCCTTGTATCTTTCTTTATGTTATTCAACTCATTTTTGAGTTGAATCTTCCTTGCTCTTGTACATGTAGCATACAACCTTTCCAATGCAAGCCAAACATCTCTACTTGTGTCTAGATCTTGTATGTGTCCTACCATTGAATCTTGAATATTTTGTGATAAAATGAATATAACCCTTTTGTCTCTTTCATTCCAAAGTCTAAACTCCCTCAATTGTTGCTGATTTTGATCCTCTGGTAATATAGGTTTGATATCCGTTCCATCAATCAAACCATACAAGCCTCTACCTTGCAAGTATGCTGTGATTCTAAATCGCCATGCTTGATAGTTGTTCTTATCAAGCTTCTCTATTTGTGCATGTTGATCACCCATTGTGCAAAATACTTAAACTTCCTCCTTGAACCCTCCTTTTGGATATATGTGATAAGAAGAAGTATGAGATTTACCTTTGTAATAAAGTCTATGCACCTTTCTTTGTTTGGATGTTGCTTGAGATGATTCCTTGCTATCTCTTTTCACCTTTGTGTAGTGTCGATGATGAACCGCTACTCCAATAGCTTCAAATTCTTCATCAAGGTATTATAACCTTCTCCAAGCTTCAATTCCTTGCTCTGATACCAATGTTGGAGTTTATTGACCTGCAAAATATAGCTGGAAGTAAGTGGAACCCCCTAGGAACAAGTTGACCTTCTCGCAAACTCCATCACAGAAAACCAGTCATGCTTGCAGAGCTTACTGTTTTCTATTGGCTTAGAACTTTTTAAAACTGTTAACCACCTATACTAGAGACCAAGAGATCTCCAATGAGTCAAAGAACACTCAATTTGGATAAATACACAAGGAGATATGACCTCTACAAGTTTGAGGTTTAATGGAGACCTTCAGCAGGGGGTGAACCCGAGAATACACACTACTTGCAGAGAGTACTGGTCTCAGCTCACAAATCCAATGATTATGAAAATTGATAGTATAAAAGTAGACAGTATCAGCTTTCAAATGATTTATCAAACATCTAATTCGGGTATATAATGAGGGAGATACAAGCTCTGCAATATTTGCATACAAAACTACAGCACCGTAGAGATACACATATGACTCTCTTGGACATACCACAAGATCACGACTTCTCCCCTCTTTTTATAGCATGGGGAACTAATCTAAAACCTTCCTAATACATCTAACAATTCGTGGTAGACACTTGGGTGGAGATATTACATGAGTCAAGTGCTCAAATAAGCAAAGTATTGATGGACTTTGAGAACTAGCCACATCGACCTTCCACTAGGACACCACTGCAGCTCCCTTGTGACTCACTAATTTGACTCACCATGTTCTAGAACTCACGTGGTATTTTGGCTATATTTAATGAATATAATATGAGCCTTCTTGAAGTATTTGAAGACTTCCCAAAGGTATTTACATAATTTGAAACTTGTACCCTACATAAAACAAATGTTCGCAACAGAAAAGACACCCACTCTTGGTCCTTCCTGGAGCACAAGTGAAGATGACTATGTTATTCTTGTCCAAGGTTCTATGGTGTAGAAGAATGTCACTCATGAAGGAGGTGCAGAAGCCAATGAGGAGCTCCCTTCTTTTCCAAGGAGGATCCCAAGAAAAAAGGCAAGGCAACACAAGAAGCAGATGCAACAGATGATCAACGGGCATGCTCGGTTATTGGTGCAACATAAACTACCACATGGAATGAAACAGATCTGGATACACAAGGGTGAACAACCCTCGACTTTGGAGATAGGATCCCACAGATGCACCAAATGCACTACTCAGTCGATGACTACAATGAAGGAGTATCCTAGGCATCGATCTCGACGGACCATTTCTATTTGTGTTCCAAAGCGGTCCATGAAGGTTGACCCCAATGTTGGACAAATCTGGGTGCACAAGACGTGCCTACAAGCTCAAATGGCTTCACATAAGCTCACAAGCTTGAATAGCCACTCACAAACCCTCACAGCACAGATCTCAGGGCAAACATTTTCACTCAACACCTTCACATCTCCGATCACACCTAGGATTATTTGGAAGTGGGTGCCCAAAAAGTCCCAAATCCAAGATGATCTAATCCAAATACCTTTACATGTCATCACTACCAAAAGCTATAATTCCACAATAAAAGTTTGGAGGATTAAACCTTGTATCAAACCCCTTGACCCAATTTTATAAATCAATCCGCACCAAAGTAGATGTATGTTGACTATACTGCACATCCAAAGTATGCATCTAGGGGAATCACTAACCTACTAACCGACACTCATTAACATCACGGACACTTCACCCACTAACCCCCTAACCACTTCTGGTATCATGGTGGTATTGTAAAGGAGACAAAGCATCATCATGTTTTCATTGCAATGTGTAGCTCAGTGGTGAGTAGCACCTCCTTTAATGTCAATCCGGGATGACATGAGGATGGTATGATGACCTTGAGCAAGTGATGTGCACAAGTGGTGATGGAGAAGCACACAAGCATGCACACACATACACACACACGCACATAGGTAAGAACAAAGAGAGGAACAATGGAGTTCTATGCATTACTCAAAAAATTCTCTTACAATGCTCAAATCAATAACAAGATAACCTCAAAAATGAGCTCTCTAGATCTTTTTATAGTCTTTTACTAGCTTTTGCCCTGTCAGAACCTAGTGTCTGGCCTAGTTAAAAATTAGGTTCCTTGGCTATTTTGGAGGCTCAAATGAGCTCAAAAATTATGAAAATTGGTACATAGATGCTTCTAATACTCCTCAAGCTCAAAGACTCCTCGACTTGAACAAAATGGAGTCTAATCTACCAAAAATAGTATTTACAATGTTCATGAAGTGATGAAAATCACGATTGAAAGGGAGTTATCTCGAGAAAATTGCAAATTGCTAGATCTTCTTTGATTGCTTTTCCTGCTTGGCCCTTCTCTCTGCTCTGATTCTTTATGTCAGCTCCGTTGTCTTGTGATGCCCTCACTACCAATGCTCCCCCTCTCTTGCGTCTGTCATCTCTGACAAATCTTTTCTGAGTCGATTGTTTGATGTAATATTCGACCACATATGTGGTCAAGTGATGTTCCTCAAGCCTCAGTCCTCTTGCTAGATCTGTGAGCAAAGCATCCCAATCTACTTGTCTAAGTACCTCCGGATGTGGCATATGCAACTTCTCTAAGTATAGGACCTGCTCCACAGCAAATAAGTGTAATAGGTGAGAGGGTTTGGGAATGAAGATTTTTGAGTGATACTCCCAAAAGCCGGTGATAAGCATTTCTTCAAATGTCTGTTTGAAGCATGCTATGAGATATTTGACACGAGCGTGCCATGCATATACAACATTTATGGATGGGGTGGTGCTCATATCGTATAGTAGATCGAGGTTGGCTTCGTTAAAGCCTAGGGCTGAGAGGTGAGGCTCTCTAACATTTTTGAATGTATGGAATATGACAAGCATACGTTCAAATATTTTGAGGCACATATGTGCCATTACATCTGGTACATTCTTGAACCTAATGCTCTAATGCCTAATGGCGGAAATCATATATGCAACCATTGCAGTACCACGTGGTGGTGCCAGATATACATAGTTAAGCCACTTGACACATCCTTTGACATTCTTTACTGTGTTAGTGAACTCCAGCCATGATCATCGTCGAACGAGAGGGCAATAGGAGGGGTTATACTTGATATACAAAGGCATGTTGTTCTATGTGCACACCATCTCCAGGTAGTTTTCTAGTAAATGTATCCTTTAGTTAGGCTGGAAGATGGTGCCCTATTTGGCATTCTCAGGAACATCCTCAGGGGTGAACTGTGTTGCAAAGGTTGGCTCCTTCTTGGTGTAATGATTGATCTCTGCATTATAATCTGCCATTAACACACAAAATGGTACATACTAATCGTTGGAAGTACCAATCCACCGATGATGAGATAAGTGCTTGAAGTAGTTGGATTTGATTACAATTTCTTCCAGATGAGACATGGATTGTATCTAAAGTACCACTCTATCATCATGAGTGTGCCCAACTTTTTCTAACTTCTGCAGCCATTCCAGAGCTTCAATCTCGAATGTATCGAGCCCTTCCTCTGTTTCTCAGTCTCCAGGTGTGGGCATGGCTTCGTAGGGTGAATCAAATGTCTTTTCAACTTCAGTCCGGACTAACTCTTCAGGTTTTGGCTCCACCATTGGAGAAGGTTGTCGTTCATACTACAAAAGTTGATTCTGCAAAGAGGCCACTTGTGCTTTCAATTCAATTACCTCTTCAAGTGTGGCAGTTGTAGGTGCTTCTTCTTTTTGTTGCTTTCTTTGACTAGCAAAATGCCTTCATAGTTCGTCACACTCTTTTTCTAATGCATCATATGCCTCTACGAGGTCAGCATGTGTATCCAATATTGTCTACATGGTGGCCTAAGAGAGGGCTTTGAACCACTCTGGGTTGATCTCTTGAGGTGAACCTTCCATTGCCGCTTCTAGATTTTCTTCATTCTATTTTTGGAGTTTTTTGTTCTCTTCTAATGATGCGGACATGTGCTTCCTCAGTAATGCGAGGTTACGGTGTATCTTGTGATTGGTTACCTATTGTGCATGTAGCATTTCCTCAAAATGTTGTTGTGCCTATTTACCTGGTTTGGGGGGATTGACCAATAATTCCTCATACTGTCTATGTAAGGTATCATAGTTGCATTCTAGTTCCACCTTCTCCTTCTCCATGGTCATGATTCATTCTTGTAATGTCTCATGGTCTTGTTGTAACTCATAAACACATTGATATAAATTGTTGAACATGTTATTTATAGGAGTGGGTGCCATAAAGGTTTGGAATGCAAGGGGATAGCGAAGAGGGAAAGGGGTGGTGAATGCCATGGTGGGAAATGGTGATGTTGGTGGTGGGGGAATGGGAGTTGTGAAAATATGGGGGAGGGAATGGTGCAGTTGTGGGTGATATGTCCATTTGGTCATGAGTGGATGCAGTCATGTGTGCTACCATATGAATGGGGATGTGTTGCTCTAGCACAATGGTAAGTCCACGTTAAGAAGCTCCACCTCCTTAATGTCAATCCACGGAAGAGATAGGAGTGATATGAAGATCGTGAATGTGAACTGTAGTGAGAGTGAAGGTGAGAATCATAGAGATGCACACACACACACATGTAAGAGACAAGCAAGAAACAATGGAAGGTAGGAAAATAGACTTTATTCTCAAGATCTCAATTACAAGCTCAAGCTCACATTAGCTCACACAAGTCTACACTAGCTAACCCCCAAAAATGAGCTCTTTAGCTCTCTTTATAGTTTTTTGACTAGCTTTGACCGGTTTCACATTTAGTGACCAACATAGTTAAAAAATAGGTTCTAGATGCTATTTGGAGGTCTAAACGAGGCCTAAAAATAACCAAAATTGGTAGGCTTGTTCTACCTAAGCTCCTCAAGCTTGAGGACTCCTCCACTTGCACAAAACGGAGCATATAATTACAAAAGTGGTTGTTCTATGTTTCATATGATACAAGAGTCATGAAAATAACTATTGATGGTTTTGGAAAAAGTAATATAAAACATATTTCTTTGAAAAAATAATCCGCTTGGCTCCCCACTAATTTGTTGTGATCTGCCTTCACATACTTCATCATTGTCTATGCCTCTTGCTACTGCCAACACCCCCCTCTCGCTTCTATCGTCCTCGACAGAACCTTGTTGCGGGGTTTGTCGGATATAGTTTTGTAGGAGGTCATGAGCGAGGGTGTGCTCTAAAATGGGAATACCTCTTGCAAGATCTGCTTCAAGTTTTTACCAATTTATGGGTTGAGGTTCATCCGGTGGCGGGAGTCTGTAGTGCGTGGAGTACACCATTTGTTCACAAGCAAATAATTGGAGTAGGTCTGTGGGCCTGCTTATGAACACCTATGAATAGTATTCCCAAAAACCAATACTAAACATCTCTTCGAATGTCATTTTATAGCATGCCGGTAAATATTTGATGCAACAATGTTAGGCATAACACACTCGGAGCGATGGTGTCATGCTCATCTCATACGCTAAATCCTGATTACCATGCTCGAAGCCTAGGGTGTTAACATGCGGTGCCTTGACACGACGGAAGACTTTGAATACTATCTGCATCATGTCAAATATTTGACCATCATATGGGCAGCTACATCATCCATGCGGCGTAAGTGGGGGATACAGTGGCAAATAGTTGCCATCATATATCCTACAGTGGGCGGTCCAGTGGGTGGAGTGAAATACGGGTAATTGAGCCAGTCCTGGCACTGCTTGTTGTTTTGTACTTTGATTGCGGAGGCCTTCTAGGAGTGGCGATGTGGCATTGGTCCCCAACATGGGTTATACTTTAAATGCAGGGGTGCCTTGACCCATGTGCTAATAATTCATGGCACCAAGTTGGTTGACATATATCTCCGCTTTGCACTTCCGATGGCAAGTGATCAGGCTCAAACTGAGTTGCATGTGAGGGTTTCTTGCCTGTCTCCTTTTCAATCGCCAATTGGTATTCTGCCATTAACATAAAATATGGCTTATATTGAAGCTCATGCCCAGATATATACTTGTGAGGGGCCAAATGAGCAAAGTAAGGTGATTGTAGTATATGTTCCTCTATCATGGACATTGCATGTAATTGTGCCTCCACCCGTGCTGAGTGGGTCTTCCCAAGTTCTTCTACAGTCTTCATCCATGTGGGGGTAGGGAGTTCAAAGGTGGTCTGGCCTTGAGCCGTGACGCGTCTGCCTGGGATGGGTTGTAGTTCATAGGCTTCTTCATACGTTTCCTCCACCGGGATAGACATAGTTTCTTCCTCCGTTGGGAGTTCTGGTGGGGAATCTGGCCTAGGGGGTTCTTCATATGCTGCGATCTGTGTTTGAAGAGTCAGTACCTGGGCACGTAGAGCATTGCGTTCTTCAATGATTCTAGGAGATATGGCCGCAAGAGATGGTGGTGCTTGTTGTACAGGTGCTCTCAACTGTAGCATTTTGTGGTCTTCCTTGAGCTTCTGATATGCCTCGTTCATACTATCATAATCTTCTAGTAGTTGGACATGGTCTTCCAATAGTATCTTCATAGATTCAGAGGGAACAACTTTGAAACGGCTGGGACTCAGAGGTTCGTTTCGTTGATCTAAAGCAGCTTCAAGGTACTCTCTATTCTATTCCTGCAAGTGTTGATTCTCTTCTTCAGTTGTTGCTAGGTGGCATCTTAGTAGTCCCATGTTTCGAGTGAGTGTCCGATTTTGAATGGTTTGAGCCCTTAGCAAATTGTCAATATCCGTAATGGCCTCTTTTGTCTTCTGCTCACTTTCTAGTTCAAGTGTATGGTAGGCCTGGCGTAGCTCTGGGTAGCATGTGTTAAGGGAGGCATTCTCAATAGTTAAGGAATTTAGCTGCAACTATAACTCATTCGTGGTCTACTATAGCATTTGGTAACTGGTGCCTAGAGATGCGAATTCATCTCTCACTTGTGTCATACATGCGAACATTTGATGGAATGCAGTGTCAATTGTGGGTGATAATATTAACGGTGGAGTGAGTGAGGATGTTGTGGGTGTGGGTGTTGATGCAAAATGAAGGGGAAATAGGGATGGGAAAGTGGATGCAGTTGTGACTGTGGAGAAACGTAATGTGTCTAAATGTGGTGGTGAAATGAATGAGGTGAGTGGTGGTGCAGTGGGTGGTGATATGTCCATGTCACTGGATGTTGTGTCGAGTGCAGTGACCGTGAAGAGTGGAGTGATAGTGGGTGCTTGAGTGGGTGTGAATACAGGATTTACAAAGGTTGCCAAATAATTTACAGATGGGGTTTCCTGTATTGCTTGGTGGATAGGGGAGAGAGGAAATACAGTGGGTCAGGGAGGTGAGACGGGGGAGAAGGTCAATGGAGGGGGAAATGGGAATAGGGGTCTTGGAGGAATGGAGAAGGAAGGGATACATGGACGGAGAAATGGACTGGATAGAAGAGTGGAAGTCCTAGGAGGGAGGCTAGGTTGTGTGGGTGCGGAAAGGGTGCTAGGGATTGAGGCAATAAAGGCTTCTACTATCGCACTATCGAAGGATATGGATGGTTGAGGGGAGGTAGAGTGTATAGGAGAGATTGGAGGTGCGGGAGGTGAAAGACGAGCGGTCAGTGTGGTGGTTACTTCGACGTTGTTAGGGGTATTTATAGTAGAAGTGCGAGGGGGGGGATTCAATCACGATGGTTGCTTCTTCAGTAGGGTTTTTTGGAAGGAGTCATGCTTCTCTGACTTGGTATGAGGACTAGGCATCCATTGGTACATGAATATATTGACGAGGCTTTGATAGCAAGCGTATTCATCGTGGGTCAAACTGTGGTAGTGGTTTCCTCTGTAAATAGCGTAAGGCTTCATTAGTTCCTACTGATTTAACCAATTCTCTGAAACCTTGAATGTAGGCTTCTTCAAGGCCTCCTATGGCGAGTTCCTATTCTACAAGCGCTTGGCTTTCTTCTTCGGAGAGTTTTTTTCGCAACCAAACTGCTTGCATGGTGTGGTATAGCTTCTTGATTTCCAATGTGTAGGAAGCTGCTTCAAATGTTTCATCTTCGTAAGTACTTGTGTCGCCCTCAGTGTCGGTGTGTTGTTCCTGTTCATCAGTCAGCACATTCTCTTGAGATTCATGACTACCCTGACTAGCTTCATCATCTCCATCTTCATCGTCAATCTCTGTCCTCTCTTCTTCGGAGCTGGAGACTACTTGTTCTTGTGGTTGATCACGGGGAGTGGTAGGGTAACTGGGACGTTCATATTCTTGAGAGAAAAATTGTCCTTCTGAAAATTGAAATTCGCTCGAAAAAGCATCATGCATTTCAAAATCGAACGTGGTATTCGTTGGTTCTACTTCCAAATTAGGTATAGGAAAAGTGAATGCTTTCGCACCAATGGAGGTGGGAATTTTTGTTGCCGTAGTGGTGGGTTCTTGAACTGTGGTTGCTTGAGAGGTAACAATATTGGTAGTACCTTCTATGATAACCAGTCTTGATAGGCGTATGCATATGGTTTGTATCGGTGCAGGGGGATCTGTAGGTTATTGTTCTGGAGATGTGTTGGAAGCAGTCAGAGGCACAGACGCCATGGAAGCATGTGAAGACAAAGCAGGGAGCCAGTCGGATCATTTTTTCAAAACAATTATATTTTTATTACTTCTTCAAACATCCAACAGTGATTTTCATCACTCTTGTAACATATGTAATATAGACAAAACCCCATTTTTGTAATCCATAGCTCCATTTTGTGCAAGCCGAGGAGTCCTCGAGCTTGAGGAGCTTAGGTAGAATGCTCGTACCAATTTTCGTTATTTTTAGACATCGTTTACCCTCCCAAATAGCCTCTAGAACCTAACTTTTAACTAGGCCGGTCACTAGATGTGAAACCGGTCAAAACTAGTCTAGAAACTATAAAAAGAGCTAGAGAGCTCATTTTTCAGGTTGGTTCATTTTGGTTAGTGTGAGCATAGAGCTAATTTGAGCTTGTAAGAGTATTCTTGAGTAATAGAGCGAATCTCCCACCTTCCATTGTGTCTTGCTTGTCTCTTCATTGTGTGTGTGTATGTGTGTGTGCATCTTTGTGCTTCTCACCTTCACTCTCACATCTTCTTACATTCACGATCTTCATATCACTCCTACCTCTCCCTCGGATTGACATTAAGGAGGTGAAGCTTCTTAACGTGGTTCTCACCATTGTGCTAGAGCAACACCAAATTTGGCGCCGTTGCCGGGGATCGAGTCTAGGACGAATGTGTGATGGTAAGAGTATAGCAAGAAGAGGCGTTGGAAGGTAAAAATTTCAGTTTTTGTTGTTGTTTTTACTTAATTTTTAGTGTTTTCCACCTTCCCCACACTCCATCTTCATCATTGCATCATCATTTCCATTTCCAAAAAAATCAGAAAATTCACCATATCCACCCATTCACCTCATTTCCCCTCATTTGTGCATGCGAGAGAGCGAGAGAGAACTTTTGTGCTTGTTTGTGCTTGTGTTTTCTTGAGTTTTCTTGCAGGTACAGAGCTTCAGAGCATCAGGAAAGCATCCAAAAGGTAAAAATTTCAGTTTCTGTCAGAAATTTCCGACTGTGTTGGACCATCGCGATGGTCCGCCAAGTTCGGAATTTGGAGAAGGCGACCACACCAGCGTGAAGAGCACACCTGCGCCACTAGGAATCCATACTCGCATCCCAAAAATTCGTCATTTGGTGGACCATCGCGATTGGCTCGGACCATCGCGATTGTGTCACACCATCGCGATAGGCTCACGCCATCGCGACGGCTCGGCCGGACCATCGCGACGGTTCGCTTTTTCGGACCATCGCGACGGTTCACTTGAGCCATCGCGACGGTCCACTTGGACCATCGCGACGGTTCAGCTGAGCTCGGACCATCGCGATTGGCCTATGCCATCGCCACGACAGTGCCACGTGTCACGTTGAACCATCGCGACGGTTCGTTTTTTCGGACCATCGCGACAGCCCAAATTCGGACCATCGCGATTGGCTCAAGCCATCGCATCGCGGACCATCGCGACGGTTCACTTCGGACCATCGCGATTGTCCACCGTTGACCGTTGACCGCGCCATCGCGATTGTCCGCCCGATCACGCCATCGCGACGGTTCATTTTTTGGACCATCGCGACGGTTCGACCTCACGCCATCGCGATTGTTCACTTCGAGCCATCGCGACGGTTCGCTTTTTCGGGCCATCGCGATTGTCCAAGTCCCACGCCATCGCGACGGTCCACTTTTTCGCGCCATCGCGATTGTCCAACTTTGACCGCTGACCCGCGCCATCGCGATTGTTCGTTTTTTCGGACCATCGCGACGGTCCCAGACCATCGCGATTGCCCACCCCCATCGCAAATTTTGGACTTCAATTTTTGACCAAATTTGGGGGTATTTTTGGAAAATTTTTGGACCATTAGACTCATAGGAGACCCCTTAGCTCATATTTGAAGGAAAATTTGATTGTCAGTTTTTACCCCCCAGGGCCTGAACGCGTGTAACTTTCTCATCCGAAGTCCGTTTTTTGAGCTTGATAGCTCGTTAGAAAGCTCGTGACGAGTACTACGTGACCTCAACTGTTTTTTTTCATAAAGTATACGTCTATTTTTGGATAAGCTATTTTGAGGTTCACCTAGTCTGGGACTAGGAAGTCAGGGGGCACATATTGAAAATTTGAGCTAAAAAGGTGTATATACTCAAGTGTTTAATCATCTTGTGAATTGGTCTAACATTGGAATTTTCCAGGTCTAGCAAGGGCAATCCAAGGCAAGCAAGCAAGGCAGTGAAGACAGCAGAGCTTGGGAAGCACGGCTTCTTGGGCAACAGGACATCAGAGCAACCAGAAAAGCCGACTCGAGGTTGGAAGATTACTCAACCCCCTCAGTCAATTTTTAGCTTAGGCTAAACGGTAGTTGTGGATTAACGACGATAGGAACGCCTCAAGTTCAAGATACCTAATTCTATCAAGTTTAAGACTTAAAGTAAAGGTGTGTGTGACGCGAAAACCTAAAGAAAAGAACATAAGTCTGACGGAACGAAAACTTAAAATCATCACGAAAGTCGAATTCCTGACGCATAAATTAAGACAAGAATCCAAAGAAAAATTAAAAGGAACCAAGAATTAATCACAAAGAACCATTGACGATCTAAGTGTGTAATTGAGTGTGCAAGGAAGAAAATTAATGAACCTTAGATCGGGCAAACATATAGGTAAGTCGGACAGAAGAAGCCTTAGATCATCAGAGGCTAGTGTAAGAACCACTGCACGATCTTGGGCTCAGCAATTGAACAGTAGTTATCCCTACGAGTTGAGCTCAGAATCAAGTGAATCAGAAATGGCATTTAGCACTGACAGACCAGCAGGAGGGTCTAATGTAGCATACTTAGAAAAACCTGAAGGACCCTATAGAACGCAGTTAGAGTTTCTCCGAACCAACCGATTAGGTGCTCGCATCTATGAGGATGGTTTGCAGAGGCAAGTGGTGCAACTGCACAACCCTGATCAACCCATTGGATTGGAAAGACCAGTGGTGAAGTTTGAGAGAGACGCGTACATAGACAAAGAAGGAACCATGTATATCTTGAGTACGCAGCCAAACGATACTAATGAGTTTGGCACAATCCAATTAGAGACAGAAGGGAAATTTCAAGGAAAAGAACCGTTAGAAGAACCTAGAACACCGAAAGGGAAATCCGTATTAACAAGAGTACTCATCCCAGAGTGGATCCCTCAAGATAACAGGAGCACAGAGTTGTTCATAAATAAAGAGACAGATGAAGCCTTCTGGAGGTACAGAAAGGAAAACCCCAGTGAGGTAGGCATCATTACAATCTATGAATTCAAGGACCCAGATACACCTGGAAAGGTTGTATACCTGGATGAGACTTCAGAAAGAGTCTTTGTGGTGCCTGAGCGCGCTAAAAACACATACACATGGAGAGGTGAATTGATATTCCCTCCACCTAGAACAAACGTGAATACAAATCAACAAGGGGCAGGAACATCCTCAGCCCATGGAAATCAAAGAGAAGGAAATCACGAGAGACCGGAAGTAAGCTTCAATCACCCCATAGGGAGAGATAGAACAACCACGAACACTAATAGGACGGATAGACAAAGAGATCATGGAATACCAGGTGGTAGAGATGATTTTCCTCTACCTAGACCACGTGAACATGCAAGAGTATTGAGACCCACACAGTTGGTAAAATCAATGAAAAATTATTTTGATGGGACAGGAGATCCCTATGACCATGTCGCAGAATTCAAGCAAGTACTAAGAGCAGAACAAGTTGAAGACATGTTCACGCAGTACAATGCATTTGGACTAACGTTAAAGAATACCGCTTTAACTTGGTTCCAACCACTGCAACAAAGGCAATTTAGAGACATCCATCACTTTTTAGAGTCATTCATTACTGAATTCTCTAAAAGTGGGGTTAGACATGACACGTCTTCGCTTATTCATAGCTTTAAACAAACCCCTCAGGAAACAGTAAGACTGGCAGGTCGTAGATTCAGACAATATGTCGAACGATGTCCAATGCAAGAGCTACCCTCACAAGCCAAACAGGTATCACTGTTCCTAGATGGCTTGTTGAGCGCTAAACTACGCTCTTATGTGTACCTAAAAGAACCCAGAACGCTAGAAGAATGTGTAAGAATATGTATAGACATTGAGGACAACCTAGGAGATGAATTAGAACTCTCAAAGGTCTACAAGGACTCAGATTGTTCTTCTCTAGCATCCACAAAATTGTCTAATTCGATAGAGGACCTAGCAGAAAAAGTGGCCCAAAAACTAGGAGTTTCTAGCAAACAGGTGCCCAAGCTACCTACAAATGTACGTTGTTACACTTGTGGTGGAAATCATTTGGCAAACATGTGCCCCAATGCACCTCAACCTCACGCCAACCCTAGTGGCCAATATTGCACAATTGAGAGAAGATACACGAATCATACGGCTCAGGACTGCCCATACAATAAACAAACCGTGAGACAGAACTACCCGCAAGCATACCAGCAGCCAGGTAGGTATCAAGGCCAATACAATGCTCAGCCTTATTACTATAGGCCTCCCCAGAACTACCCATACCAGGCTCAACAGAGACCTCAACCCGTCTTAGCTCAGCAGCAACCCCCACCAGCGAATGTCATCTCAGTCAAATACGCTGCTGCAGAAGAGAACCTAAGTAGGGCCTTAGTGCCTTCTTCACCCCTGATCACCGAAAGTGACCCAAACTCAAACAGCTTTGACTCTACTCATGTAACTAGTCCACCCGCCTATTACACGGAGTCACCAGAGCATGTGGAGACATATCATTATGATAGTCCACCAATGGAACCTAGTTGGGAGCCAGATTATACTAATGTGTTGTACGCAAACCCAAACCCACGGCCCCAATTGAGACAACAGAGACCACAAGGCCCTAGAGGACCATGCTTTAGGTGCCAAGGAGACCATTTCATAAAGGATTGTCCACATCCCCCAATAATAAGGCAATCGCAGTACTATAGCATCCAAGGCTTTTGCGCCGATTGTGGCAAAGAACACATAATCAAAGATTGTCCTAAGAACCCAGTTAACACTTCAAATGTGACATCGATCAACGTGATAGGTATTGTAAACAACGCAGATGGATCTAACCCTACATACGTGCCTATCCAAGCTATAACCAGAGCCCAGGCGCTCTTACAAAACCAACAGCTTAATCAAGAGAAAGTAGCCGAAGCTAGTGAAGTTGCGGAATCGAGTAGCAAGAAGACGAAATCTTGGAAAGATTCCAGAGAAAGGATGAAGAGAAAATGGAGTAAAAAGATAAGTGAGTTGGAAGGAAGTCTAAGAGAATCTAGAGCCAAAATACAAGAATTGGCTTCACAAGAATTAAATCAAGAAAACCCAGCTCAGAAATCAGGATCAGTCTTAGCGGAACCCATACCGAAAGATCTAGACATGATGTTTCGTGCATATCAGGCTAGAATAAAAGAGGGACCTCAAGTCACGGAAATGAGTAAAAACTACCCTCGAGCGGATCTAGAAATTGAGAGAACTAAACTTTGCATGAAGATGGTAGAGTTAGCACAAGCCTTGTTCGAAGCCTCTAGATATCTTAATTGGAATAACATGGCAAAACCAGAACTACACTTTCAAGGACTAATGGAGAGGCTAGAACACTTGATTGAAAGCAAAGAGAGAGAGGATCAGCATAGGAACCCTATTATCCCAGAGA
This sequence comes from Ceratopteris richardii, assembly GCA_020310875.1. Classification (NCBI taxonomy): domain Eukaryota; kingdom Viridiplantae; phylum Streptophyta; class Polypodiopsida; order Polypodiales; family Pteridaceae; genus Ceratopteris; species Ceratopteris richardii. Next base: position 38,399,723 of record CM035432.1, on the reverse strand, counting down.
CACAGGAAAGGAATCCACCATCCCTGTCTCAAGTACCCAATACAGAGAGTCAGGACAACCTATCCTCCATACATAAGTACTCACATGAATTTTTAAGAGAAATCCAAGAAGAGAAATGGAGAAAAGAACAAGGAACTCATCCTCCTATTCAAGAAATAAACGACTTGCAGGAACAATTTCCCCAAGACATCCCCTCTATATATGATGATGTAGAGGTGGAACGACTGAGTGAACCTACAGGATTTGAGTCTAATTCTCTACAAGAATTACCTCAGTTCACAGGGCCTTGGGAAGCAAAGTCTATTAGTATGAGAGCACCCACGATAATAGTGAGGAATGAAGAATCAGTGATCCCTAGAAATACGGAAGTGATCAAGAATACCAAAGTACAATGTAATCTCACTCTGGAGGAACTGTTAAAGGTGAAACCAGAATTGTGGAAACACGTAGCAGATCAATTCCCTGAGCTAGCTACCACACCCTCTCAGATAGGATCACATAAGAAGGTACCAGAGATACCCATGGAAAAGATTGGAGACGTAAGCGAAGGAGAGGAAGGTAACACATATCTTCCAATAACCCATCAGGGCTACACCACGAAAGCCATCTTAGATTCAGGAGCCGGAGTAGCCATCGCTACTACCGCTTTATGGAAACGTTGGGGTAAGCCAGCACTCAGACCCACCAGGATGAAGCTGCAAATGGCTGATGGACACATAGAAAAACCGTTAGGCTTACTAGAAGGCATATCTCTCACCACTTGTGGTGTAGAATTTGAGCATACTTTCGCCATTTGTGACTTTGCTAAAAATCATGCGTATGAGATGATATTGGGACGACCATTCATGCGTCAGTTGCAAATTGTACAAGATTGGGGAACTAATTCTTTGTACTTGCAACATTTAGGAGTAACTACCAAAGTCAATCTTAAAGACTATTCACATAGAGATGTACCCCCAATACAATGGAATACCATCCATAAAACACCAGTGGAGACGGAATCCGTGCACTCATTAGAATCAGATCCTTCTTGGTTGCATGAGGATACCCATTTATGGATGTGTAAAGTTGCCAAACAAGAGGAAGAGCGGTTAGAAGCCAGGACCTTAGGTGCAGAACAACATCCACGAACCCTTCAAGATCCAGCCTATGCACCTGTAGTATTCCCAGACGAGGAGTTTGAACCCCATGGTTGGGCGGAAATACTAGCAACCATGGATGTAGCCATCAATGAAGAACAATGGACACCCCACTGTGACGAGGATGGCTATGACATTTCAGTCTTTACGATAGAGCCAATCGTGTGCGATGCAATTTTAGAAGAGTGCGAACCTAACACTGATGCATTTGAGGACGCAAGCGATTTTGATTTAGAATCAATTATCATGGACCCACCCTTTGCATCAGAGGAAGAATATTTCTACGAAGTAGAGACTCACACTCAGAGACACGAGGACATCACGAACGAGGTAAGGTTAGCCACAGAAGTAACTACTAAGAGTGAAGGCAAGAAGAGAAAGAAGAAAGAAACCATGTCGGAAAAAGAAGAATCTTTATTTGAAGTACCCGAGAATTTCAAGAAATATGAAATCGACGATAGAAGAATCCTGGTACGAATGCCTAATAGAAAAGAGAAAGACGGACAAGTATATGATAACCGAGAGAAAACCAAGAAAGTAATAGTTGCCATAGAAGGAGAAGAAGAAAAATGCACCTACATAGGGCATGATTTGACGACTGAAGAAGAAGAAGAGTTAGTTGCCCTATTGCGCGAATATAGAGATGTTTTTGCTTGGAGTTACAAAGATTTGAAGGGAGTAGACCCAGATATATGTTCTCATAGAATCCCTATGACTCCAGATGCAAAACCGACAAAACAGAAACCTTACACGTACAATGATAATTACGCTGCGAAGATTAAAGAGGAGATAGATCGGTTGATAGAAGCAGGATTTATCTACGAAATTGAGCATACCGAATGGGTATCCCCCATTGTGGTTGTGCCCAAGAAGAATGGAAAATTGCGTGTGTGTATTAACCTTAAAAAAGTTAATGCCGCCACGATTAGAGATAGTTATCCTCTTCCTATCACGGAACACCTATTAGAAAGAGTTGCGGGCAAGGAAGTTTACAGCTTTCTTGATGGATTCTCAGGCTATAACCAAGTAGCCATTGCTCCAGAAGACCAACACAAGACGGCTTTTGCCACAGAATGGGGCATATTTGCATTCCGTGTAATGCCATTTGGCTTGACAAATGCACCCGCTACTTTCCAGCGACTTATGTGTCATGTTTTTAAGGAATTCTTACGTAAGAGCTTGGAAGTTTATGTCGATGACTTATGTGCTCATTCAAATGTAAGGCAGACACATATCCCAGAGTTAAGACAAATATTTGACAAATGTCGAGAATATCAGGTCTGTTTGAACCCAGAAAAATGCGTTTTCATGGTCAGACAAGGCAAAATTCTAGGACACATTGTGTCAAAAAATGGAATCTCTACGGACGAGGAAAAGGTGAAGGTAATTGCAGAATTACCTAGACCAACTAATGTGAAAGAGGTACAGGCATTTATGGGCCATTGCGGTTATTATAGGAGATTCATACACATGTATGCAATCATAGCCAAGCCTCTGTACTCTCTTTTGACCAATTTTGAGTGGACAGATGAATGCGAAAATTCATTCAATGAACTTAAACGACGTTTGTGCTCAGCACCCATATTGACTACCCCAGATTGGAGTAAGCCATTCCATGTACATGTGGATGCATCCAATTACGCCATAGGATGTGTGTTAGCACAACCCACGAATGAAGGTAACATAGATCTCCCCATAGCTTACGCTAGCAGACAACTGAACGCAGCAGAAAGAAATTACACCACGACGGAAAGAGAGGGATTAGGGATGATCTACGCTGTAAAGAAGTTTAGGCACTACTTGTTGGCCAACAAATTCAAGTTCTTTACAGATCATCAAGCCCTATTATATTTAGTCAACAAACCTTGTAACACAGGACGACTGATACGTTGGTTTCTACTGCTCATGGAGTATGATTTTGAAGTGGTAGTTAGGAAAGGAAAGACGCATCTTAGAGCTGACCACCTCTCAAGATTAACCTCAGGAGAAGCCCCCCAAGGAGTAGCGGATGATCTACCAGATGCATACTTGTTTAACCTTGAGATAGCACCAGCATGGGCTAAGCCGTTAGTCCCTATTCTGACATACGGACCCAAGAGTCCTAGGATAAAGATCAAAGAAGGAGAGATTACCAAATCTCAGAGATATCAAATAATAGCAGGAAGCATATATAAACAGGATAATCAAAAGATTCTTGCTTGTTGTATAGATGACTCAGAACAGGCGAATTGGTTGCAATTAGCACACTTAGGTGCACTAAAGCAACATCATTCAAAACATAGAACACTACAGACTCTGCATAGATTAGGAGTATATTGGCCTACGATGGAAGCAGAAGTCTACAAGTTGTGTAAGGAATGCAGTGTTTGCTGTGAAAGACCACCGGTAGAGCATGCGACATTATATCATGTGTCTCTCACACCAGACTGGAGTGAACCATTAGTGACCTACTTGAGGACGAACACATTCCCTCAAGGCATGACCTTAGCTCGACAACGCAGTCTAGAGCAGGAAGCTCAAGACTATTCACTTATTGGCGATAATCTATACAAAAGAGGACGAGATGGATATCTAAGACAATGTGTTCATGAGAGCGATTATCTGAGAATACTAAAGACGGCACACCAAGGTGTTGCAGGAGGTCATTTTGGACCAGATAGGATAATCAAGGCCATCCTCTTTGCAGGATTATGGTGGCCCACTCTTCACATGGATGCACATACCTATGTAAAGAGATGTGATGTGTGCCAAAGAACTCAGTTTCCTACTCGCAGAGATGAAATGCCATTGAAACCCATGATGGGCGGACGTGCATTTTCTAAGTGGGGTATAGACTTTGTAGGACCCATTAACCCCCCTGCAAAAGGTACACATGCGGAATACATTATTGTTGCCACAGATTATTTAACCAAATGGGTAGAGGCAAAGGCTACGAAAAAGAATGATGCTCACACGACTGCAAAATTCTTATTTGAAAATGTCTTTACAAGATATGGATTGCCTATAGAGTTAGTGAGCGATCGAGGCACTCACTTTCTAAATCAGGTCATTGAATATTTGTTACAGGATTTTATGGTGATTCACAAGAAATCTGCACCATATCATCCTCAGGCCAATGGTCAGGCTGAAAGCACTAACAAGATACTTTGTACCGTACTGACGAAACTCGTGAACAATAAACGTTCAGATTGGGACAAACAGCTACACCACGCTGTTTGGGCATATCGAGTGGCCTACAAGACCGTACTCAATGCAACTCCCTTTCAGATGGTTTTTGGTCAGAACGCAGTGCTTCCCTTGGACTTCTTGATACCGACCCTTAAGGTTGCACAAGAACATGAGTGGACCGGCCATGAATTATCAGCGAGAATAATGGACTTGGAACGATTAGGAGAAACAAGGCTGAGGGCAGCAGCAGGAATATACGCAGCGAAGAAGCGACAGAAAGCATATTTTGATGCACATGTGAAAGATAAAGGCCTAAAAGAAGGAGATTTAGTTCTAGTATATACGCTGAAACAGCACGCACGGAAGTTAGAAAAGCGAGGTTATGGACCTATGATCATTAACAAATTCTCGACGAGCGGAGCAGTACAGTTAGCCACCTTAGAAGGAGATATAATGCCTAATTACATTAGTGGCTGCAGAGTCAGGTTATATCAAGAACCTCTTACTGAGGATATGCTAAGACGACTCACATTGGCAAAGAAGCGTAAGGAGGAAGAAAATAGAATACGAGCAGAAGCTCAGGCAGAAGCCATAGAACGCATTAAGCGCATGAAGCTAAGAAGACAAGGACTAGGAAGAGAACATTATAACCATCTGGAAACATCACCCAGATATCCCATGGCCATGTGTCAAGTAAAGTCAACCACTCACCCGAGCATAGTGGATAGGAGACCATTCATTACAGTGAGGCTAGAGCACGGTCACCACAGCCAAGAACTCAGGGCTTTAATTGACTCAGGTGCTGCGACTAGTGCGATTAGATGGTCCCACTATAAAGATTCAGGAATAGAAATGCGGCCAATTGAGGCATACCTCATAGGCCTAGGAGGCATGGAAACCCCTTGCATGGGTGAGGTGGACCTTCCTATCCTCATTAAGGATGTGAGCATGACGGCAAAGCTACTAGTGTGCCATGATGACGACCTGATAGAACCCCTAATCCTTGGCCAAGATTGGCTATACGATCACTCAGTGGACCTAAATCTTAGACAAGGCTCCTTACAGATTGGAACCTTAGAGCAGAAGCGAGTGATACCGCTTGACTTCCCTAACGGCATTCCGCTTGACGGTTGTGACCCTAGACCCAAGGAAACGCATGCGACGGAAGACAGGAAGATCTTTGATCAGCTCAGTCACGTTACGTCTACACCAACCCACTCGGGCTTGGCGAGGGACGAATGTCAGTCAGAAGGACGACAGGAGATCTTCCCTGGGACTTCCTGCAAACTAGAAGAGACAGTTACCCAACAGCAAGGGCAGAAGGGCACAATCAGAGGTCAGGTGGGTTGCATCAGCGGCCAAATGAGCACGACACCCTACGGTGCTCATCCTTCCAAGCTTGTTGCGGACTGGCCTAGATTAAAGTTACAAAAGGCATCACTTCCTGATGGGCAGGTCACGCAAGTGTTGGAACTCCCTTCTTTTCCAAAGCAGAGTGTCCATCCGACCTCTCAAACCCAGCAACAACAGAGTCGACCACGACAAAGGAACCCAGACCGATTGCAGTATCAGAGGAAACAACATGGAAAGCAGTTTAGGCCTCCCAAAGGAAGCGGCACCAGACAAATATGGGTGCCAAAAGGACAAAAAGCACCAAAGAACTCCAACCAAGCAGAGATCAACAAACAAAAGGCAGAACAGAAACCGAATCGACATCCACCATCCCCTCGACCTTCTTCTATAGGTCAGACCATTCGACAAATGTGGATCGCCAAGAAGTACCTTACCCATAGACCCACGCCCACGCAGATTTGGGTACCCAAACCATGTATCATAGCTCAAACCATATGCCATGTAATATATAATCCTTACAAACCTTTTCATCCCTCTACACCACCACACCCGATGCCACCTTTTACCCCTCAGCAGAAACCTACCACCCACTCCAAGATCCTTAGGAAATGGATACCGAAACGTGTCCAACCGTCTTCCCCTAACCCCATGTCTGATAAAACTACCCCCCCAACTAACATACAACCTTGTACTAAATCACTAACCTTTAAACCTTGTATAAATTCACCCACCATCATCACACATCACTCGTAATCTCATCAAGAAATGTATGCATGATCTGAAACATATAGGTGTCTAGAGACCTGCACTAGTGCTGCAAAAAACATTGCATCCATCACCTCACAGCACTTGGCTACACGGGTTACGCATCAGTTATGGAAAGGGATTGCGGTCTCACTTTAATGGGATCATGATTAATTTCCATGCTAATGTGTTAATCTTTTGTAGCAGATCTTTCTCACTAGCGCACCAGCCACCATGCAAACTGACGAAGGAACATCAGGAGTAGGCCCCAGTGTAGCAGCAGTACCACTCAACGTGCTACGAGCAGAGTCCCACCCTACTGCTCCACCGCCGGAATTTCAGGGATTTCCAGGGCCCATGCCTATCGATAACCCCCCTATGGGCTACACCGAAAAGATACACAGGAATTCTCATTGGTTTCAGGGACTGGCAGGACCCCTCGCGGACGCAGACTTTATATTTGAATCCTCTCTGACTTTTGATGACCGCACGTGGGGAAAGTACCAGTTTTTCTCCAGAGAATTCGAAGCCCTACAAAACACCCAAGATTTAACGCATGTTTGGGCTAGAGCCGGTTTCACAGAATATTTCAGTGATCCTCTACCCAAACCAGATTTTTATAGGTGCTATTACTTGATCACTACCTTACTGGCATCCGAGAATAAGGACATCCCAGGAACCTTCATCTTGCCTACCCTAGTGGATGATCCACCTTATAAGAGATTTTATCTCTCTAAGGACCTAATCAGAGCAGCCATCAAGATTCATGGAACCCACACTCCCACAGACAGAGAGAGATTGATTCCAGAACCGATGAAACGTGGGGATGTCACGAAGTGGGAAGAGATTTCAGCCATCACACCTGAGTTGTCAAAGCCATTAAGAATATGCATGCAACATTTTGCCTTTCCAGCTCAGGACAGGTTTACCATGCCACACAAAAGAATATGGTTTGGATTATATTTGGCATGTACGGGACCTCAAACAGTCGATCTAGCAAGCTGGATCATAGATCAGATGTACCTGGCACAGCACAGATGGGAGCGTAAAAAAGTACTTAACGGATGTTGTGCACTCACAAGAATTGTGTATATGTGTTTGGCTTATGACTTGCCCATCGAGCGTGCATTAACAGGAGAGGAATTGAAGGCATTCAAGAGCACAGCGAAGAAAGCTAAGAAGCCCAGTAGGACACGGGCTGGTAAGCGCATGCGAGGCACCATCCCTTGCCTCCAAGTGCCAGAGTCGCCGTCACCACAACCCTCTCCCGAGCGACCACAGACAGAAGCTGAGACCACTGTACAACCTATTCGCATACGGTTGTCCAGACCAATAATTACAGAGGCCACCCCGAGTACCGCTGCACCTCAGGCAGCTACCACCACAGAACCCCCAACCACAACCGCAGAAGCTCCCACCACCATTGGTGCGGAAGCGTTTTCTTTCCCGATACCACATATGGAGACCGACCCCATAAACACGACATTTGATTTTGAGATGCCTGATGCATTCTCAAACGAATTTCAGTATTCAGAAGCACAACTGTTCTCCCAGGAATACGAACGTCCCAGCTACCCCACTACGCCGCGAGACTTGCCACAGGGACAAGCTGTGTCGGGCTCTGAAGAAGAAAGAACGGAAACAGACGACGATCAAGGCGACGATGAGGCCAGCCAGGGCTCACAAGAGGAACATACAGAGGGCCAAGGCCAACAGACTGACACACACGGCGACACCAGCACATATGAAGATGAAACTTTTGAAGCCGCAGCGTATACATTGGCCATAAAGAAATTATATCGTACCATGGAGAAAGTCTGGGCTCGAAAGAGGTTAACTGAAGAGGAGAGCCAGGCATTAATTGAACAGGAACTCATCTCCGGAGGATTCGAAGACGCCTATATCAGAGGGTTCCGAGAGTTAGTCCAATCAGTAGGCTCCCATGAAGCACTCAGATTTTTACAAAGAAAACAACTACCACAATTTGATCCCCGCCGAGTGCGATTACTCTCAAAACCCGGGGAGTATATTCGTGTACCAACAGGAGCCCAATCTTCAGCACAAGCCAGGGAGGCACGCCTCGCCCCCGAACGTTCAGTAACCGCAGAAACCATTCTTGTAGATTCGCCACCCCGTACCACCATTGTACATACCACTACAATCCTTGAAATAACCTCCACCCCCTCGACTCCTCTTTCACCTCATCCTTCACCAACCCATCCTGTATCACCCGCACACCCACCTGCTTTCCCCACATCCACACCTGTACAAAGCAATATAGCCCCAACCTCTTACCTACCCATTCATACCACCCGGCCCACACCCAGCCCTCTGCATCCCTATGTTAATCCCTTCGCCCCTTCATCCTTCCCAGCATTTCCCCCACCTCTAAGAACCCCATTTCCCTTCCTAACCCCGCTAACCTTCTCACCCGTCTCACCTCCCCAACCTGCCTTAACCCCTATTTCCCCGTTTCACCAAACTATTCCCACCATCCCCCCTGTAAACTACTCTACGTTTGTAAATCCCGTATTCACACCTACGCAACCACCCCCAATCACACCACTGTTCACAGTCACAACATTAAACACGTCCAATGGCATGGACATATCACCACCCACCTCACCACCACCCACTACAGTCACAACACCCTCATATGTAGGCACTTCACAATTTTCCACACTCACCACTGCATCCACAGTCCCAACCCCGATTCCCATTCCCACTGCATCTACCATCACTGCATCCTCATTTAGCACTTCACTACTGCTATCGCCCACCGTAGACACAGCATTTCAACACATGTTCGCATGTATGACGCAAGTCCGAGATGAGTTTGCATCACTCGGCACCAATTATCAACAGCTGCAGAAAACGACGAACGACTTACAAACGCAGCTTAACTTGTTGTCAATTGAGAACGCCTCACTGAACAGCCGGTACCAGGAATTACGCGAGGCTTATCACAAGTTAGAAATAGAAAGTGAGGAAAAAAGCAAAGAGGCCACCGCAGATTTAGATAACCTACTTAGAGCCCAGACTGTCCGCAATGCAACGCTTACCAGAAATATGGGCTTATTAAGAAGACATTTAGCCGCAGCTAAAGAGGAGAACCAGCGACTCCAAGAGCAGAACAGAGAAAACCTGGAGGCGGCTTTAGATCATCCAGACAAGCCACTAAGTCCGAGCAGATTCAAGGCCGTCCCATCTGAGTCGATGCGGATGTTGCTAGATGATCATGTCAGATTGCTCGAGGACTATGACCGTATGAACGAAGAGTATCAAAAGTTAAAGGAAGATCACAAACAGCTACAACTCAGAGAACCTGCAACACAACAGGTACCAGTAGCAGCGGAAGTACCAGCACCTGTGGACCCTGCCCCTGAAGTTTTAGAGGAACTCAACGCACTCCGGGCCCAGGTAGTGAATCTTGAATCTCGAATCGCCATCTATGAAGCACCACCAAGGCCAGACTCCCCACCTGAGCTACCAGCTGAGGAAGAGACTGTCACTATCCCGGTGGAGGAGACCTTCGAAGAGGCTTATGAACCAATACCCATCCCAGGCGGACGTGTCACGGCCGAAGGCCAGATGACCTACGAACTACCTACCCCCGCGTGGATGAAGACAGTAGAAGAACTCGGAACAACACACTCGGCCAGAGTAGAGGCACAGCTACATGCCATGGCCATAATTGAAGAAAAAATTTTACAATCACCATTCTTTGCTCACATGGCCCCGCGAAGATACATATCCGGGCATGAGCTTCAGTATAAACCATACTTTATGTTAATGGCAGAATATCAATTAACCATAGAGAAAGAAACCGGCAAGAAACCAACGCATGCAACTCAATTCGAGCCAGAGGACTTGCCACCAAGGGCGCAGAGAGGTGAAATCCACCAACCAGACTGGCGCAAGGATTTACTGCAAAATTATCCAGAAATGATGAGCACGTGGGTAAAGGCGCCTCTTCACTTAAAATTCAATCCGTGCTGGGGACCAGTACCACGACGCCGCTCTTGGACTGCCTTCGCTATAAAGCTACAGAACAATAAGCAGTGCCAAGACTGGCTGAACTACCCCTATTTCAAGCCACCAGTCGCGTTACCCACAGTTGGATATATGATGGCGACGATCCGCCACTGGCTCCCTCGATTAAAACCTATGGATGATATAGCCGCGCAAATGAGTGTCAAAATCTTTGACATGATGCAGATGGTCTTTAAAGTCTTCCGGCGCATCAAGGCTCCCCATGTCAACACCCCGGGCTTCGAGCATGGCAATTTGGATTTAGTCTATGATATGAGCACAACGCCATCGCTCCGGGTGTGTTACGCCTGGCACTGCAGGATCAAATATCTACCGGCATGTTACAAGCAAACATTCGAAGAAATGTTCACCACCGGTTTTTGGGAGTACCATTCAGAAGTATTCATAAGCAGGCCGACACATTTATTGCAATTATTTGCCTGTGAACGAATGGTGTACTCCACACACTATCAGCTCCCACCACCAGACGAGCCGCAACCCATTGACTGGGAGAAACTCGAGGCTGATCTAGCCCGAGGTATTCGTGTATCAGAGCACACCCTCGCTCAAGACCTCCTACAGAATTACATCCGGCAGACCTCACAACAAGGTTCTGTCAGGGACGACAGAAGCGAGAGGGAGGGGGGTGTTGGAAGCAGTCAGAGGCACAGACGCCATGGAAGCATGTGAAGACAAAGCAGGGAGCCAGTCGGATCATTTTTTCAAAACAATTATATTTTTATTACTTCTTCAAACATCCAACAGTGATTTTCATCACTCTTGTAACATATGTAATATAGACAAAACCCCATTTTTGTAATCCATAGCTCCATTTTGTGCAAGCCGAGGAGTCCTCGAGCTTGAGGAGCTTAGGTAGAATGCTCGTACCAATTTTCGTTATTTTTAGACATCGTTTACCCTCCCAAATAGCCTCTAGAACCTAACTTTTAACTAGGCCGGTCACTAGATGTGAAACCGGTCAAAACTAGTCTAGAAACTATAAAAAGAGCTAGAGAGCTCATTTTTCAGGTTGGTTCATTTTGGTTAGTGTGAGCATAGAGCTAATTTGAGCTTGTAAGAGTATTCTTGAGTAATAGAGCGAATCTCCCACCTTCCATTGTGTCTTGCTTGTCTCTTCATTGTGTGTGTGTATGTGTGTGTGCATCTTTGTGCTTCTCACCTTCACTCTCACATCTTCTTACATTCACGATCTTCATATCACTCCTACCTCTCCCTCGGATTGACATTAAGGAGGTGAAGCTTCTTAACGTGGTTCTCACCATTGTGCTAGAGCAACAAGATGGTTGAGGTGATGGCGACTCTAGAACTTGCAAACATGGGATGGATCCGCGCATGTGCTTTCCTGCCCGTCCCTTACTAGCTTTTCTGGATTTCTTGGCGGTTCCTTTCAAATCCTTCAATTCTTCACTTGTCATTGTGTGTTCTATAGGCAAGTCATAGGCCAAGCACATATAAACAATTCGAGTGAGAGCACAATATCCATGGATAACGTTTTTCCTTTCCCATCTTTGTTGTGCTAGATGATACAACTAATCAATGATCCAACTTGCAACATCTATTATTTGGGGCCCAATACATGCTAAATACAATCCGAACCAAATACGCTTGTGGGGTATAGTAAAACGATCTTGAGCCGGGAATGCAAAATGTTGCATGAATATACGTAGCAGCTTAGCTAATTCAGGTGTAATGGCCAAAATGTCTTCCCATTTCACGACATCACCACACTTCATCGACTCTGGAATCAGCCTTTCTCGCTCTCTCGATGTGTGAGTTCCATGGATCTTAATTGTAGATCAAATCAAATCCTTTGAAAGATAGAACTTCTTGAATGGGGGATCATTTACCAAAGATGGCAGAATGAACGTTCCCGCCAAGTCCTTGTCCTCGGAGCCTATAAGTGTGGTCACCAGGTAGTAGCATCTATAAAAATCTGGTTTGGGTAATGGGTCACTGAAGTATTCCGTGAAACCTGCTCTAGCCCAAACATGCTTTAAATCTTTTGTATTTTGGAGCACTTCAAATTCTCTGGAGAAAAACTAATACTTGCCCCACTTACTACTGTCAAAAGTCAACAAAATGAAGTCTGTGTCTGCCAAAGGTCCTACTAAACCTTGGAACCAATGGGAATTACGGTGAACTTTTTCAGTGTATCCCCTAGGAGGATCATCAATCGGCATTGGTCTTGGGAATCCTTGTAATTCGGGTGCTTGTGACGTAGGATTTGGTTCTGCCAGTAATTCGCCAAAATTGACCACACATACACTGGGACCAGCCTCAGACGGTCGTTCTGTCTGCATGATGATGGATGCAAATGTGGAGAATATCTGCTACAAACGATTAGCACATTAGTATTGAAATTAAGCATGATCCCATTAAAGTGAGACCGCAATCCCTTTCCATAACCGATGTGTAACCAGTGTAGCCAAGTGGTGTGAGATGGTTTATGCAATGATTTTTGCAAAACTAATGCAAGTCTCTAGATACCTACATGCTTCAGATAGTGCATACGTTGCTTGATGAGATGTTATTACAAGTGATGTTGGGTTAGTGTAGATGAGTTTATACAAAGTTCAGTTGTGACAGAATTATTACAAGGGAGTTGGTTATTCGGGATGGGGTTAATGTTATACAATTGGTCATGAGAGGGCTTCTGGATACATTTTAGAATCCATTTCCTAAGGGTCACTGAGTGAGTCGTATGTTTCTACTGACGGACAAAATGTGATATTGGATGTGGTGGTATTGAGGGGTGAAAAGATTTCTCAGGGGTAAATATTACATGGCTTGAGTGTTGAGCTATAGTAAATTGTTTGGGTACCCATATCTGCATGGGTTTCTGTCATTTCCTTAGGTACTTCTTGGCAATCCAAATATGTCGATTGTTCATACTTGTGTGTTGGCAGCAGTCAAGGAACTGAAGGACTCACAAGACAAGGAAGCCAACGATGGGAGTCGGAACGAAGAGAAGGCAAAAGCAGACAGAGTAGTCAAAGAAGATCTGGCAAGTAGGCCATCTAAATTTTTCATGTATTAAAGAGGTGGGCACACAAGAAGAAGGAGCAAGTAGGGAGCTCCAGGAAATGTATGTCAAACTGTTAGAAGAAATCCCTACAAAAATAGTGATTTTCATCACTAAAAACCATTGTCAATATCATTTCATATTGTTGTAGCTCCATTTTGTGCAATCCAAGAGTCCTTGAGCTTGAGGAGCTTTAGAAGTACCTACCTATCAGTTTTCATATTTTTTAGACTCCGTTTGATCCTCCAAATAGGCCAGAGAACCTAATTTTTAACTAGGCCAGAAACTAGGTCTGGACAGGGCCAAAAACTAGACAAAAACTATAAATAGAGCTAGAGAGCTCATTTTTGGGGTTATCTTGTAATAGATTTGAACTTGTATGAGCATTTTGGAAGTAATCTAAAAGAACTCCATTGTCCTCCTCATTGTTCTTGCTGTGTGTGCACGTGTGTGTGTATGTGTGTGCATGTTTGTGTGCTTCTCACTCACGCACTTGTGCCTTCACTTGCTCGAGGTCATCATACCATCCTCACGTCTTCCCCGATTGACATTAAAGGAGGTGCTACTCATCACTGAGCTACACCAAATTTTGGCACCGTTGTCGGGGATCGAGCTTTGAGGACGAGCGTGTGATGGTAAGACGTAGAGTTGTGATGTTGGCGCTGTAGGTAATATCTTTACTTTTCCCTTATTTTTCTCTTTCTTACTTCATCATCCTCACCATATCCGATCTCCATCTCCATCATCACGAAAATTTTAGTTTTTTTATCATATCTACTTTCCCCTTCTTTTTCCCTCATTCCACTTGTGAGAGAGAGCGAGAGAGCGATTTGTGTGCACTATTTTTGCATGTTCCTTGAGTTTTCTTGCAGGATCTGGCTGTCCCATCATCTCCAGCACTCTGCGCAGGTACGGAAAAGCTTGGTCCTGTCTCTGTGTTGCCGACCTCTGTCGATCGCGATCGACAGATGAATCACTCATTTGGTAAAACAAAGCACACATGACACACATGAGGAGCACTTTCCAAATCACTACATAAAATTTAAAAATTCCATGTTTCTCTGTCAATCGCGATCGACAGACCTGTCAATCGCGACCAACAGACGTGTCGATCGCGATCGATAGACCCCACAACCGACCGACTGCCACGTAGGATTCAGTCAATCGCGATTGACACCGTCGATCACGACCGGCTGAAAATCCACGATTGATTGAATTTCTCGTGTTGCCACATGTCCATCGTGAGGGACACAACCCCGATCGATTGAAATCATGGCAAAATTCGCGGAAAAAGTGTCGATCGCGATTGATACCATCGATCGCGATTGACAGGACCCACGACCGACTCTGTCGATCGCGATTGACATTGTCGATTGCGATTGACGTGTCGATCACAACCGACAGGCCCCGACAGACACCTCTGTCAATCGTGATTGACAGACCTGTCGATCGCGATTGACAGGCTTTTTCGGCCAAAATTCTAGGGTTCTATTTCCAAGTCTTTGGGGTAATTTTTGGGCATACTTGTCAAGCCATTAGTGATTTGTGAAGTCGCTACACTTGTGTTTCAAGAAAAGTCCTCTGAACTGTTAGCCTGTTTGAACCTTGTTTTAGCCCCAGAACCCTGAACTAGCATAACTTTCTCATACGAAATCCGTTCGGGGTGATCTTAGGCTTGTTGGAAAGCTCGTGGGGAGTACAACCAAAACTTCCATTGGTTATGGTAAAATTAATATCAAGATTATTAGATAGGGTATTTTGAAGTTGACCATACCCCGGGGTAGGAAAACTAAAGAATCCTTGGGCTTGTTTTCCATAAAGGCAAAGGGAAATTTGTTTTGTGAATTGCATGCATGAAAGTGATCTGTCCATCATTTGAATTTAAGTCTTGAGCTAACCTTGAGACTCTTACAGGTCCATTGAGAGCTCTTGAAGGCATCCAAAGCAAGGGCTTTTTGCAAGCTTGAGAACCGGGTTCTTGAGCACCAAAGGACAAGGGATCAGCAAGCGAGGTTGGAATACTCTCAACCCCCTCTGTCAATTCCTAGCTTAGGCTAAGTACGAATAGTGCTATAAGTAAGTCAGGGCAACGATAGGCACGAGACAAGTCAAGACTATCTACGAAATCAAGTTCAAGTCAAGAGATAACCTGTGTGTGACCGACAACATTAAAGGAAAAAGAACCTAACGTGAGACGATCAACTTTAAAGTGCGGAAATTAACTCAATTATTCCTGACGACGTGATATCACACAAGATCATAAACACGATAATTAACTTAAAAAAGAATCAAGTGACTAATACAAAAGAACTCAGCAACGAGGTTGTACCTTGGGTAAAAATTGGGATTGCTCAGCTAAGCATATGAACCTTAGATCAGGACGACACCTAGGGAGAGATAGACAAAGTCTTAGGTCTTCAGAGGCTAGTGTTAATCATACTGCTAGGTCTTGGGCCCAGCAGTTGAGCCATTATTCACACTACCCTAGCTCTGAAACTAGTGGGTCAGAGATGTCCCACGGTATGGAGAGACCCACAGGAAGTTTAGGTGTGCCATACTTACATAGGGTAGAAGGCCCCTACAAGACGCAGCTCAAATACCTTAGGAACAACCGATTAGGTGCTTGCATCTATGAGGACGGCTTAGGAAGATCTGTGGTACAGATCAAAAACCCAGATCAATCCATTGGGCTAGAACACCCAGCTGTCAAATTTGAAAATGGAGCATACCTGGACAAAGAGGGAACCATATATGTAGTCACCAGTCACCCAGATAGGACAGACGAGTTCGGAAATGTGATCCCTGAGACGGACATAGGTGACCTAGAGCAAGGAAACATGGGTGTAGAACCTAGAACCCCTCGAGGCAAATCAGTTCTCACTAGGATTATCACACCAGAGTGGATTCCCCAAGACAATAAGAGCATAGATCTTCTCCTGAACCGAGAGACTGATGAAGCCTTTTGGAGGTATAAATCTGATCAGCCAAATGAGGTAGGAACAATCATGATGTATGAGTTCAAAGATCCTGATAGCCCAGGCAGAGTGACCTATTTAGATCATGCTTCAAAGAGGATCTTTGTGGTTACAGAACATGATAGGCATGCTTACACTTAGAAAGGTGAATTTATTTTCCCCCAACCAAGGTCGAATGTGTCCTTTGGTCACCCAGGAGCTGGAACATCCCAAGCTCATGGAGCTCAAAGAGATAGACATAGAGATAAACCTGAGGTAAGCTTTGCCAACCCAGTGGGAAGAGAAAGAACTAGAACGGGAACAAATAGAGCGGAACCTGAGGGACTTAGAGCCCCAAGGAACCAAAGGAATGCTGATGATTTCCCTCTGCCAAGGCCTAGGGAACACACCAGAACCTTGAGACCTACACAGCTGGTTAAGTCCATGAAGAACTACTTCGATGGCACAAGAGATCCATATGATCATGTGGCTGAGTTTAGGCAAGTCTTGAGAGTTGAACAAGTTGAGGACCTATTCACGTAGTATAATGCCTTTGGTCTAACCCTTAGGAACACAGCCCTTACATGGTTTCAACCATTGAATGAGAGACAGTTCAGGAGCATAGACCAACTCCTAGAGGCTTTTATCACTGAATTCTCTAAGAGTGGGATAAGGCATAATACTTCCTCATTGATACATAGCTTCAAGCAGACCCCCAAGAGACAGTTAGACTTGCAGGAAGAAGGTTTAGGCAATATCTAGAGAGATGTCCTATCCCTGAGTTACCCACGCCAGCCAAACAAGTGGCTTTATTCCTCAATGGGCTCCTGAGTACAACGTTGAGATCATATGTGTACTTGGAAGACCCTATAACCATAGAAGAGTGTGTACGCATGTGCATTGATATTGAGGATAACCTAGGGGAAGAGTTAGAGCTTTCCAAAATTTACAAAGATTTAGATAGTGCCTCTAGTCTCTCTTCCTCGCAATCCACATCAATTGAGGAACTCACGGAGAAAGTAGCACAAAAACTAGGTGTCACTAGCAAACAAATCCCAAGATTTGCCCCAGTAAAGAGGTGCTATACTTGCGGTGGTGACCATATGGCGAATGTATGCCCCATTATGGCCCAACCCCAAGTGAACCCTAGTAGCCAATATTGCACCATAGAACGGAGATACACAAATCACACAGCACAAGACTGCCCATACAATAAGCAAGCAGTGAGGCAAACCTACCCTCAGCCCTATCCACAACAGGGAAGATACCAGAACCAGTTCCCTCCACAACAATATGGTAGACCACAGCAATCCTATCAACAACCCTACCAAAACCCACAAAGGCCTCAACCTATGTTAGCTCAACAACCTCCAACCCCAGCTAATGTGATCCCTGTAAAGTATGCAGCTGCTGAGGAAAATTTGAATAGAGCCATAGTCCCAGTGACTCCATTGCTTTCAGAAAGTGACCCGAGTGATCATAGTTTTGATTCCACTCACATAGATAGTCGACAGGCTTACTACATGCACTCTCCTGAACATGGTGAGTCCTACTATAGTGAAGAACCGAGTGAACCTAGTTGGGAGCCAGATTACACAAATATCATGTACGCAAACCTTAACTCTAGACCTCAACCTAGGCAGGTAAGACCCCCATTCCCTAGAGGGCCATGCTACAGATGTCAGGGAGATCACCTCATTTGTGATTCCCCATGCCTGCACCCACACAACCCAGTCAGTAACAATACAAGGCTTTTGTCAAGATTGTGGCAAAGAGCATCTCTTACGAGATTGCCCAAAGAATCCCAATAATATGCCAAAAATCACTCCTATCAATGTTATTGGGTTAGTTGTAGACTCCACAGGGAGTGTGACTTCCACTGCACCAGTGAAAGTGGTCACTAGAGCTCAAGCCCTGCAGCAGAACCAAAGTTTAGGCCAGGAAAAAAGTGCTGAGGCTAGTGAAACTGAGAGCATAACCAAGAAGAGGACTAGGGTCTGGAGAGATAGTAGAGAAAGAATGAAGAGGCAGTGGGCTAAGAAAATGAGTGAACTCGAGGAAAGCCTAAGAGAAACAAAAGCCAGGATAGTTGAACTCACATCTCAAACTCCCTCTCACACTACGCCACTACCACCATTCCCATCTCCATCCGATCCAACCCCTTCCAACCCGCCTCATATGACCCCTCCACCCCCTAGAGTAGGATCAGTACTAGCAGATCCCACTCCCGAAGACCTAAATATGATGCTTAAGGCATATCACGCCAGAATCCAAGAAGGGCCAAATGTGATAGATCATGAAAAGTGTTACTCGAGAGCAGAACTAGAGCTTGAACGAACCAAGATTTGTGCTAAGATGGTGGAATTGGCTCAAACCATGTTTGAAGCCAGTCTCCTCTTTAACATCTCTAGTTCAGCTAAGACGTAGTTGCATTTTGATGGACTGCTGGAAAGATTGGAGAGGCTAATTGCACAATCAGAAAAGGAACCCACCCCGCCAATTAAGGGCAAGGCAAGTGAAAGAGAAAGCCTACCTGCCAAGGAAGCCTGTGACTAACTCTACGGAGCCAGACACATCTTCTTCCATGAATCGGTTCACACCAGAATTCCTACGAGAGATTCAAGAAGACAAGTGGCCTAAAGAAAGTGAAGTCCCTCCTCCCATTGAACTTGTGGATGATGCACATGACCAATTCCCACAAGACATCACATCCATTTATGAAGAGCAGGAGAGCACTCAATCTCAGGAGAGATTAGACTTCGAATCTAATTCCATACTTTCACAGGCCCATGGGAGGCAAAGTCCACGTGTATGAGAGCACCCACAGTCATGGTAAGAAACGAAGACTCATTCATACCTAGGAACATAGAGGTAGTGAAAAACACTAAAGTGCAGTGTAACCTCACTTCAGAAGAGCTACTCAAAGTAAGGCCAGAGCTATGGAAACATGTAGCCAAACAAGTACCAGAGATAGCAAAACCTCGTTCCCAGGTAGGATCCCATAGAACAGTGCCAGAGATACCTTTGGACAAGATAGAAGACATGAGTGAAGGTGAAGAAGGAAACATCTATCTTCCCATCACCCATCAAGGATACACAACCAAGGCAATTCTGGACTCTGGTGCAGGAGTTGCAATTGCTACCACTTCCCTATGGAAGCATTGGGGTAAGCCAGCACTCAAGCCAATGAGAATGAAATTGCAGATGGCTGATGGTCACATCAAGAGACCTTTAGGACTGCTAGAGGGAATAACTCTCACTACCTGTGGTGTTGAGTTTGAGCATTGTAGAGGAGGTACTGGGGTATCCGCTTTTAACAAAAGTAGAGAATGAAAACTAAACACGTCCAGTACATCACCTACTCAAGGGGGGTTCTCTTTAGGGAAATATACCCTTTAACATTTCTGTGAGCAGGTAGATAACACGGATTGCACAGAGTGGTACATACTTCAGAAAATATGAACAACAATTGACCAAGGAAGACCGTACACTGCTCGACTCTAATCAGATGATTACGAAGTTGGGCAGAATGCTGGATGATGCTCAAAAGTGGAAACTTAGGACTAATAAGCCACAAGCTTAGGGCTAACAAGCCTCCCTAAAAGTAATTCACTCCAGTACAACAGATTCTTCTCATCAACATAAGGGGCCACTGATATGCAGGCTAACTCAGAACAATACAAATGGGAGAATTTCTCAAGAGAATAAAGGTTAATCAACACACTAACTCACAGAACGAAAATAGATCCAAGCTACTCTCTTACACTATAGTGCTCATAGCCCTCCACTGAGAAGCCCACCCTCTGTACACACACTACAGAGTAGCTCCTACAATAGGCTTGAAACCACAAGTGCAAGAGAGATCTTCTGCACGTATACACGAACCTCTGTACCTCTCAAATTGTTGTACCCCAATGAGCAAAAATCCATTGCTTTTATAGGCCTCAATAGGCCAAGAGAGCCTTGCCGAATCCTCACGTCCACTGATCACGCGTCGGTTAATTATCCCAAATTGAAGGGGTAGGTCAATTATTCCCTTGATTTGAATTGGATCCACAAAAAATAGGTAGTCGCCGTGAATGATTTGGTGGCAACATTTGTTTATCCACTTTTACTTTTAACAATTCCTCTTTAGTTAGCTCCCATGATGACTGATAACCGTGGAACACACTGAACTTTTTGACCAGAAGCAGCTTCTTCCTCCCCTTCGTAAGCCTCATGCATGATTTGATGTTGTTTTCCTCCTCATTTCTCTTTCCATGCTAATTATCTTGCAGAATAGTTTCCTCACTTTTAGTCTGCTTCATATTTGTCACCTCCTGAGATGGCCTAGAAGGAAGAATTGCCTCCAGAGTTTTGCATTGATCCTGAGGGGGCTCGTGGGGGCATGTGGAGGGGGAGGGCGGAGGTGAGGAGAGGATGGAGGAGGGCGCTTGAGGGGGTTCGTGGGGTTATGTGGAGGGGGGGGCGGAGGTGAGGAGAGCAGGGAGGAGGGCGCTTGAGGGGGCTCGTGGGGTTATGTGGAGGGGGAGGGCGGAGGTGAGGAGAGGAGGGAGGAGGGCGCTTGAGGGGGCTCGTGGGGTTATGTGGAGGGGGAGGGCGGAGGTGAGGAGAGGAGGGAGGAGGGCGCTTGAGGGGGCTCGTGGGGTTATGTGGAGGGGGAGGGCGAAGGTGAGGAGAGGAGGGAGGAGGGCGCTTGAGGGGGCTCGTGGGGTTATGTGGAGGGGGAGGGCGGAGGTGAGGAGAGGAGGGAGGAGGGCGCTTGAGGGGGCTCGTGGGGTTATGTGGAGGGGGAGGGCGGAGGTGAGGAGCGGAGGTGAGGAGAGGAGGGAGGAGGGCGCTTGAGGGGGCTCGTGGGGTTATGTGGAGGGGGAGGGTGGAGGTGAGGAGAGGAGGGAGGAGGGTGCTTGAGGGGGCTCGTGGGGTTATGTGGAGGGGGAGGGCGGAGGTGAGGAGAGGAGGGAGGAGGGCGCTTGAGGGGGCTCGTGGGGTTATGTGGAGGGGGAGGGCGGAGGTGAGGAGAGGAGGGAGGAGGGTGCTTGAGGGGGCTCGTGGGGTTATGTGGAGGGGGAGGGCGGAGGTGAGGAGAGGAGGGAGGAGGGCGCTTGAGGGGGCTCGTGGGGTTATGTGGAGGGGGAGGGCGGAGGTGAGGAGAGGAGGGAGGAGGGCGCTTGAGGGGGCTCGTGGGGTTATGCGGAGGGGGAGGGCGGAGGTGAGGAGAGGAGGGAGGAGGGCGCTTGAGGGGGCTCGTGGGGTTATGTGGAGGGGGAGGGCGGAGGTGAGGAGAGGAGGGAGGAGGGCGCTTGAGGGGGCTCGTGGGGTTATGTGGAGGGGGAGGGCGGAGGTGAGGAGAGGAGGGAGGAGGGCGCTTGAGGGGGCTCGTGGGGTTATGTGGAGGGGGAGGGCGGAGGTGAGGAGAGGAGGGAAGGGGAGAGAGATAGAGAGAGAGAGAGGGTACGTGAGGGGGCTTGTGGGGAGGGCTGAAGGGGGTTAGAGGGGGGCTAGGCGGGGGTGGCTGAGGGGGAACTAGTGGGGGTGAGGGTGGTGCTAAATGGAGGGGGCGGGGGTGGAGAAGAGAGAGAAAACTAATCAAATGAAAGCAATAATCTGCCCGGAATACTGAAAGCATCAACTGTCTAGACCCCATATGTCCAAAAAACGGAATGGCCACTCCCTAAAGCTGCAGCCCAAGGCATCCGAGAGCTCTCCTCTCAATCTCTTTCTCTTCTATCTTCTTAGGATTAGTGGATTCTGTCCCCTGTGCTTGGAGCCCACGGCCTCATGCCCCAAAGAGAGAGAGGGATCATAGAAGGGGCACTACAGACCCCCACATCAAGCTTTTGCACCGTCCCCGGTGCAATTTCTCCCTTATTATACTCATTTCAATGAGATCTAGTTATTCTGTAATTACTGAAAAGAAACATTGTATGTACAAGGGGTGGAATGCTTCCACTTTGACCTAGTTCCAATACTTCTTCACCCTGGAGATGTTAACCAGGGGAATCCTTTTACCCTGCAGATCTTCCAGATGCACAGCACCGTGTGGCAATACTTTGATTACCTTATAAGGTCCTGCCCATTTGGGTGCCAATTTAGTTGAAATTGCTGGGACCTGATGCACTAAAACCATGGACCCTTCCTGAACTTCATTGGATCTCAGATACCTGTCATGCAATCTCTTGCGCTCCTCTTGTGTCACTTGAAGTTTTTGCATTGCTCCTTCTCTGTATTCTTCTAATGCCACCAATCTTTGAATGGGGGGTTCAATTCCAATGGTTTTGATTCCTATTTCCTTTCTGATAATGAACTCAAATGGTGCCAATGCCTCTTTTCCATAAACTAAGCGAAAAGGAGTCTCGCCTGTGGTTCCCCTCTTCGTGGTTCTGAAAGCCCAAATTGCACCAATTAATGCTAGTGGCCAAGAGCTTTGATGATCAAAAGATAATTTGCGAAGTAGTCCAATCAAAATCTTATTGGAACTTTCTGCTTGGCCATTTGCCCTTGGGTAATAGGCACAAGATTTTTTATGGAAGATTTTGTACCCGTCAAATATAAACTGGAGCAATTGATTTACAAAATGTGTACCCCTGTCACTAGTAATTTCCAGTGGGCAACCAAATCTTGAGAAAATCCGTTTATACATAAATTTAGCTACTGTTAAAGCCGTGCAGTCCACAGTAGCTTTAGCCTCTATCCATTTAGTGGCATAGCATGTGGCCATCAAAATATACTTTTTTCCTCCAGGTTGACCAGTTGGACTAATTGGTCCTATGAAATCAAGACCCCATCGTTCAAATGGGAGCCATCCTGTAGATATGACCAATGGTTGGAAATTTAATCTGGTTGGCGCGGGAGCACACCTCTGGCAGATGTGGCATTCTTTAGAAAACTTGATTGCATCCTTGAAAATATGAGGCCACCATAAACCTTTGTGGATGATTCTATGAGCCAATTCTTCCCCCTTTAGATGTCCTTCATTGTGTGCAGCCTCTAGCAGAAGATTTACCTCCTCTGGATAGACACACCTTCTCAATATATCATCTTGACAGTATTTATATAAATTTCCATTTATAAGAGAATATGCTTTGGTTTTCACGAGCAATCTTCTCTTTTCTACAGGTGTCAAATGTTCTGGGATCTTTCCAGTAGTGAGAACATGAAGAATTTCATCATACCAACCTGTCCGAATTGCTACTAGAAAAAGATTGCTATCCACCAATTCATCATTAATACCTGTTGCCTTTTCGCTCATTGCCGTCCTGGACACTTGATCTTCCATGTAGTGCTCTTTTCCTGGCTTAATATGAATATCAAAATTAAACTCTTGAAATAGAAGTAACCATCTCCAAATCCTTCCAGCTACTCTAGGCTTGTTTATCAAATACTTCAAGGGCTGATGATCAGAAATAACAATGAAATGTACACCAAGGAGATAATGTCGGAACTTCTGAAGAGCAAATACGATAGCCAAACCTTCTCTTTCCGTTGTACTGTAATTTCTTTCAGCTTGGTTGAGTAGTCTGCTTGCATAAGAGATAGGTCTATCCACTTTGTGAGATGATGGTTGAGCTAGAACTGCACCAACAGCATGAAGACTAGCATCTGTATGCACATGAAATTCCAATGACCAATTAGGAACACTTAAAAGTGGAGCAGTACATAGCCTCAACTTTAGTTCACAAAATGCTTTGTCAGCTTCAGCACTCCATGAGAAAGGGATCTTTTTGCTGGTAAGCCTTGACAAGGGCTTAGCAATTTCCGAATACATCCTAATGAATCTTCTGTGATACCCTGCATGGCCCAAGAAACTTTGCACTTCCTTTGGGCTTTGTGGAATAGGCATGGAAAGAATAGCTGTAACCTTTGCAGGGTCAACAGTTATGCCTTCAGCAGATACTATGTGACCAAGAAGAGTGCCCTTAGTGACCAAAAAGTGGCATTTATCAGGATTCAATTTCAAACCTGTTTTGAGACATTGCTCAAAAATTTCTTTTAGATTTTCCAAATGGTCATGGAAATCTTGAACTGCTGCCCTTCTATCTGTACCTGAAAATACTGAAAAGTCGTCCATGAAAATGCATAGAAAGGTTGTTAACCATTTGCCCAATATCAGATACATCGTTCTATTAAATGAAGCCGGTGCATTCTTCAAACCAAAAGCCATTCGAGTATAGACATAAGTGCCCCAGGGAGTGAAAAAAGGATGTTTTGTCCCTATCATCAGGATGGATCACTATCTGATTGTAGCCACTAAAACCATCCAAGAAACTATACAAAGTGTGACCAGCTACCTCTTCAAGTACTTGCTCTGTGAAGGGCTGAGGAAATCCATCTTGAATAGTCACTTTATTCAAAGCACGGAAATCAACACATACCCTTATTTTTCCACTATTTTTCTTCGGCACAATAACCATAGAAGAAAGCCACCTGGAATGTTCTACTGGCACAATTATACCTGCTTCTTCTAATTTTGTAATTTCTGCTTTTACCGCCTCTGCATACTTCGGATTGAGTTGATATGGCCTACTTCTTACAGGTGCAGCTCCCTCAACCAAGGGTATCCGATGTAATCCAAGCTCTTCTGGTATTCCTGTTAGATCTTTGTAGGACCATGCGAAGACACTTTTGTAAGTAAAGAGCAAAGAAGTTACCTTCTGTAGTAAATTAGGATAATGCCACAACCAGGATGCCAAATGGACTACTTGAGGGTTCTCTTCATCCCCTAAATTTACTTCTTGAACCAATGTTTCAGGACTGGCCTTGTTTGATAAATCATCTCCACTATATGCAGGAGTGGAGTTTAATATATATTCTACAACATGTTCTTCCATCCATCCTTGAGGTATATCTGAGAAAGGAAGATCTTCTCTGCCCTTATGTTCAAAATATTCTACCTCTGATACTTTTATCTGGGTTGCTTCCTCAAGGCTTGTGCTTTCCTGCAATTGCTCATTCTCCAACACCTTGTGGTCTTCATTGCCCTTTCCTGTAATTACCTTATCTGCAACTTCTTCCTCAATTTCATTAATCTCCAATGTGCAACACTCTACACTTCCCATCATCCAATTTAACAATGTATCCTCTTCTTGGGGTAGAGAGGGCATTACCTGAGTGTCCACAGTATATCCAGTAGTTTTTCCTGAGTCGAATCCTTCTTCCAAATGTAGTTGCAGTTGGCTATTGGTATTTGTTGAAATCCATAGTTTATTTTTTCCCCAATCTTGCAAAGCTTTTGCTTGTCTCAGCCAAGGTCTTCCCAGGAGTAAAGGGTAAGAAGTCTCCTGTGGAAGTGCAATAACAACAAAATCTAGAACAAAATGGCAGCCCTGTACTACCATCAGTACCTTCTCAATAATGCCCAGTGGCGCAACCCGATGTTGATCTGCCAATGTAACCGTGAATGGTGCCAACTTGGTGGGGTTCAATTTCAGCTTCTTCATTGTAAAATCTGGCATTAAATTGATACCAGAGCCTCCATCTATGATCACACCTGTAAGAGCTTCATCCTTTATACAAACTGATAATCTTGAACTTTGGTAGTCTGCTAAGGGTGCAGGGGGAAAATCAACCATGAATCCATCTATACTAGGTGATTGGACTAGGTGAGCAGAGTGTATAATCTTCAGTAAGTCACTTCTTATTTTTGAATCCATCCTTATAAGTTCATATAGACTAACCTTGTGATGAATACCTTTCAAGATTTGTTCAATGTTTACCTCCTGAGTATTTTCTTGCAGAATTGTTGGTTGACCCTTTAGAGAAGTAGTCATCTTATCATAAGCTCCTTCAATTTCTACTTGATCCTTCCATCCAGACTCCTTTTCTTCCTCTTTATCCTGAAATCCTTGTTGTTCATCTCTCTGGGTTGCAGCTGCTTGCCTAGCTCTAGTCATCATGGGCATTGCA
This sequence comes from Ceratopteris richardii, assembly GCA_020310875.1. Taxonomy (NCBI): domain Eukaryota; kingdom Viridiplantae; phylum Streptophyta; class Polypodiopsida; order Polypodiales; family Pteridaceae; genus Ceratopteris; species Ceratopteris richardii. The sequence continues at coordinate 38,373,384 of CM035432.1, read as the reverse complement.
GAGGATGAAATAGCATAAGTCTGAGTGATTTTTCCTTCTTCATGTGGAGAGACTGCAATCATGTGGATTGGAGCAGGACGACCTCTTGGGCAATCCTTGGTATAATGATCTTTGGCCTCTGGAAAATGTTGACAGGGAGGTGCATCTTCTGGAAGAGAACACCTATTTTGCATGTGGCCATACTCACCACAACGATAGCACATCAAAGGTCTATTATATCTAGGCTTTGCAGGCCTATTCTCCTCTCTATTAGATGTATTTGAAGTACTAGCATAATATGAATCCAAATTTTGAGGGTTACCTCTCTGCTGTGTACCCTTGAGGTAGTAGCAATCCCTTGCTTCATGACCATCTTTCCCACAAAATTGACAGCTTACCTTAATAGGGCAATTAGCATTGGAATGTCCATTGTTATTACAGATTGTACACCAAATTTGTCTCCTTATATCTTGAGTGGTCTTCAAGTCTTTTAATTCTCAGCGAAGTTGGGCCACTTCATCATCAGTTCGACGCAGTGGTGGCAAGACCTTCTCTTCTTGTTGATTTTGTTGCATCTTCAATGCCTCCAGTTCCCTCCTTAGTTGCTCAATAGGATCCAGGTCTGCAGCATACTTAGGTTGTGTATCCCCTTCAAAATGTTGCCTTGCTTCTTCAATGCGTGATGCCGCTGCAACAAAATCATTGAGGGTGGCATCCAATCTAAGAGACTCACGAAGCTTCTGCTGAGATGACCTGGGCAGAGCCTTCTCTATCCACTTTTTAACCAAAAAGTCACCTGGAGCATGTGGCAGACGTGCAACAAGTGCTTTTGTTCTAGTGTGAAGTTCATGAAAAGATTCACCTGATCTTAGCTTCAAATTCTCTAGCTGATCTAGAGCTCTTTCTGAGGAATCACTTGGTTGGAATGTCTGTGAGAATGCCGCCTTCAGAGCCTCCCATGTAGTGAAATGGCCATCTGCATATTGACTATACCATTTATCTGCAAGACCCTCCAATGTGGATGGAAAAAGTGCCAGCATTGCATCCTCTCTATTTTGCAGACCTCTTCCACGGCATAAAGAGATGAATCTCCTCACATGATCATCAGCATCCTCATAGGCTTGTCCCTTGAAGGTAGGGAATTTGATATTTAATCTGGAGAGTAAATGAGAGAGCTCCTCCATTTGTACTGGTGTTTCTTCGGACGTATCTGAGGAGAAGTCTAGAGTTCTCCTATACCCCTCTTTTGACAATGGTGTCGCACCCAAATCAATTGATAAATTTAGGGAGGGCAGAGGGGAGGTAGACTCACTAGTCGTGGTTATGGCTAACTTGTTAAGGCTCCTCCGAACACGAAGAGACTCCTTATCTGCTCACGTATGGGTCATGTACCTACTTGCAAATGTAATAGGGCAAAAATACCTCTCACAGAATTGCAAAGGTCCCACCGGGCGTGCCAAACTGTAGAGGAGGTACTGGGGTATCCGCTTTTAACAAAAGTAGAGAATGAAAATTAAACACGTCCAGTACATCACCTACTCAAGGGGGGTTCTCTTTAGGGAAATATACCCTTTAACATTTCTGTGAGCAGGTAGATAACACGGATTGCACAGAGTGGTACATACTTCAGAAAATATGAACAACAATTGACCAAGGAAGACCGTACACTGCTCGACTCTAATCAGATGATTACGAAGTTGGGCAGAATGCTGGATGATGCTCAAAAGTGGAAACTTAGGACTAATAAGCCACAAGCTTAGGGCTAACAAGCCTCCCTAAAAGTAATTCACTCCAGTACAACAGATTCTTCTCATCAACATAAGGGGCCACTGATATGCAGGCTAACTCAGAACAATACAAATGGGAGAATTTCTCAAGAGAATAAAGGTTAATCAACACACTAACTCACAGAACGAAAATAGATCCAAGCTACTCTCTTACACTATAGTGCTCATAGCCCTCCACTGAGAAGCCCACCCTCTGTATACACACTACAGAGTAGCTCCTACAATAGGCTTGAAACCACAAGTGCAAGAGAGATCTTCTGCACGTATACACGAACCTCTGTACCTCTCAAATTGTTGTACCCCAATGAGCAAAAATCCATTGCTTTTATAGGCCTCAATAGGCCAAGAGAGCCTTGCTGAATCCTCACGTCCACTGATCACGCGTCGGTTAATTATCCCAAATTGAAGGGGTAGGTCAATTATTCCCTTGATTTGAATTGGATCCACAAAAAATAGGTAGTCGCCGTGAATGATTTGGCGGCAACATTTGTTTATCCACTTTTACTTTTAACAATTCCTCTTTAGTTAGCTCCCATGATGACTGATAACCGTGGAACACACTGAACTTTTTGACCAGAAGCAGCTTCTTCCTCCCCTTCATAAGCCTCATGCATGATTTGATGTTGTTTTCCTCCTCATTTCTCTTTCCATGCTAATTATCTTGCAGAATAGTTTCCTCACTTTTATCCCGCTTCATATTTGTCACCTCCTGATATGGCCTGGAAGGAAGAATTGCCTCCAGAGTTTTGCATTGATCCTGAGGAGGCTCGTGGGGGCATGTGGAGGGGGAGGGCGGAGGTGAGGAGAGGATGGAGGAGGGCGCTTGAGGGGGTTCGTGGGGTTATGTGGAGGGGGAGGGCGGAGGTGAGGAGAGCAGGGAGGAGGGCACTTGAGGGGGCTCGTGGGGTTATGTGGAGGGGGAGGGCGGAGGTGAGGAGAGGAGGGAGGAGGGCGCTTGAGGGGGCTCGTGGGGTTATGTGGAGGGGGAGGGCGGAGGTGAGGAGAGGAGGGAGGAGGGCGCTTGAGGGGGCTCGTGGGGTTATGTGGAGGGGGAGGGCGGAGGTGAGGAGAGGAGGGAGGAGGGCGCTTGAGGGGGCTCGTGGGGTTATGTGGAGGGGGAGGGCGGAGGTGAGGAGAGGAGGGAGGAGGGCGCTTGAGGGGGCTCCTGGGGTTATGTGGAGGGGGAGGGCGGAGGTGAGGAGAGGAGGGAGGAGGGCGCTTGAGGGGGCTCGTGGGGTTATGTGGAGGGGGAGGGCGGAGGTGAGGAGAGGAGGGAGGAGGGCGCTTGAGGGGGCTCGTGGGGTTATGTGAAGGGGGAGGGCGGAGGTGAGGAGAGGAGGGAGGAGGGCGCTTGAGGGGGCTCGTGGGGTTATGTAGAGGGGGAGGGTGGAGGTGAGGAGAGGAGGGAGGAGGGCGCTTGAGGGGGCTCGTGGGGTTATGTGGAGGGGGAGGGCGGAGGTGAGGAGAGGAGGGAGGAGGGCGCTTGAGGGGGCTCGTGGGGTTATGTGGAGCGGGAGGGCGGAGGTGAGGAGAGGAGGGAGGAGGGCGCTTGAGGGGGCTCGTGGGGTTATGTGGAGGGGGAGGGCGGAGGTGAGGAGAGGAGGGAAGGGGAGAGAGAGAGAGAGAGAGAGAGAGAGAGAGAGAGAGAGGGTACGTGAGGGTGCTTGTGGGGAGGGCTGAAGGGGGTTAGAGGGGGGCTAGGCGGGGGTGGCTGAGGGGGAACTAGTGGGGGTGAGGGTGGTGCTAAATGGAGGGGGCGGGGGTGGAGAAGAGAGAGAAAAATAATCAAATGAAAGCAACAATCTGCCCGGAATACTGAAAGCATCAACTGCCTAGACCCCATATGTCCAAAAAACGGAACGGCCACTCCCTGAAGCTGCAGCCCAAGGCATCCGAGAGCTCTCCTCTCAATCTCTTTCTCTTCTATCTTCTTAGGACTAGTGGATTCTGTCCCCTGTGCTTGGAGCCCACGGCCTCATGCCCCAAAGAGAGAGAGGAATCATAGAAGGGGCACTACAAGCATACATTTGCTATATGTGACTTTAGCAAAAATCATGCCTATGAGATGATCTTGGGAAGACCATTTATGCGATAGTTGCAAGTGGTACAGGATTGTGGAACCAATTCCTTGTATTTGCAACACTTATGTGTTACGACTAAAATCAATCTCAAGGATTACTCTCATAGAGATGTCCCTCCTATCCAGTGGAACCCGATCCATAGAGCTAAAGATGATACGGAGTCAGTGCATTCCATAGGATCAGGATCCTCATGGATGCATGAAGACACCCATTTATGGATGTGTAAGGTAGCAGTAGAAGAAGAGAAGAGAGAAAAAGCCAGAGAGGTAGGTGCGAAAGAAACCCATAGATCAGTTCAAGACCCAGCCTATGCACCTGTAGTATTTCCTGATGAAGAGTTTGAACCTCATGGTTGGGCAGAAATTTTAGCAACAATGGATGTAGCCATCAATGAAGAACAATGGACACCCCACTGTGATGAGGATGGCTATGATATTTCAGTCTTCTCCATAGAGCCAATCATGGGAGATGCAGTTTTAGAAGAGTGCGAACCTAGCCCTGATGCATTTGAAGATGCAAGTGACTCCGATCTAGAGTCCATCATTATGGACCCACCTTTTGCATCAGATGAAGAATACTTCTATGAAGTAGAATTTCAACCTCAGAGACATGGAGAGCTCACCAATGACGTAAGGTTAACCACACAAGTGACCCCTAAGGATGAAGGAAACAAAAGAAAGAAGAGAGAAGTCACACGAGAAGAGGAAGAATCCTTGTTTGAGGTCCCCGAGAATTTCAAAAAGTATGAGATAGACGATAGGAGAGTCATGGTAAGAATGCCTAAACGCGAGGCACAAGCAAGAGAGGCCTATGATAACAAAGAAACTACCAAAAAAGTAGTCGTAGCCATAGAAGAAGGAGAAGAAAGATGCATGTACATAGGCCATGACTTGACAGAGGAAGAAGAGCATGAGCTAATAACCTTGCTGAGAGAATATAGAGATGTATTCGCTTGGAGTTACAAGGATTTAAAAGGTGTCGACCCTGACATATGCTCACACACTATCCCCATGACCTCAGATGCTAAACCTTCTAAGCAAAAGCCATACACATACAATGATAATTATGCTGCCAAGATCAAAGAAGAGATAGTTTGTCTGGTAGAAGCTAGATTTATCTATGAAATTGAGCACACCGAGTGGGTATCCCCCATTGTAGTTGTGCCCAAGAAGAATGGAAAGATACGCGTGTGCATTAACTTGAAGAAGGTTAATGCAACCACTATTCGAGACAACTATCCGCTTCCTATCACTGAGCATCTGCTAGAAAGAGTACCAGGCAAGGAAGTGTACAGCTTCCTTGATGGATTTTCGGGCTACAATCAGGTAGCCATTGCTCCGGAAGACCAGCATAAGACAGCTTTTGCCACAGAATGGGGCATATTCACCTTTAGGGTAATGCCATTTGGGCTTACCAATACTCCTGCAACCTTCCAAAGATTGATGTGTCACGTGTTTAAAGAGTTCTTGAGAAAGAATTTAGAAGTCTATGTTGATGATCTTTGTAGAGAATATCAAGTCTGCCTGAACCCAGAAAAGTGTGTTTTCATGGTCAGGCAAGGAAAGATTCTAGGACACATAGTGTCAAAGAATGGCATATCTACAGACGAGGAAAAAGTTAGAGCTATTGAAGAGCTACCTAGGCCAAAACATTTCAAGGAAGTACAAGCTTTCATGGGGCATTGTGGTTATTACCGACGGTTTATACACATGTATGCCATAATAGCAAAGCCTCTGTACGGACTTTTGACTAACTTTGAGTGGACTGATGAATGTGAAGACTCTTTCAACGAGCTCAAAAGAAGATTGTGTTCAGCACCAATCTTGACCACACCAAATTGGAATAAGCCCTTCCATGTTCATGTAGATGCATCCAATTATGTTATTGGATGTGTGTTTGCACAACCTACGGGCGAAGGTAATATGGATCTTCCAATTGCCTATGCTAGTAGACAATTGAATGCAGCTGAACAAAATTATACAACCACTGAAAGAGAAGGATTAGGCATGGTATATGCGGTTAAGAAGTTTAGATACTATTTACTTGCAAATAAGTTTAAATTTTTTACTGATCATCAACCACTGTTGTACTTGGTAAACAAGACATGCAATACAGGTAGATTAGTAAGATGGTTTCTCTTACTAATGGAATACGACTTTGAAGTTGTGGTGAGGAAAGGGAAGACTCACTTGAGAGTGGACCACCTCTCAAGACTCACATCCGGAGAAGCCCCGCAAGGAGTATCAGATGACCTTCCTGATGCTTACTTGTTTAATTTGGAAGTTGTACCTCAGTGGGCTAATCCATTAGTGCCGGTGTTGACATACGGGCCTAATCACCCAGTCATAAACACTCAAGATAAGGAGGTAGTAAAAGCCCAGAAGTACCATATCATGGCAGGAAGTATGTACAAGCATACAGATCAAGGGATCTTGGCTTGTTGTGTGGAAGAGGATGAGTACGCTAAATGGTTGCAATTAGCACATGTAGGTGCATTAGAGCAACACTACTCAAAGCAACTAACCCTACAGACACTAAGGAGACTCGGAGTGCATTGGCCGACTATGGAAGCTGATGTCCAAAAGTTGTGCAAGGAATGCCCAGTCTGCTGCACTAAACCACCTGTGGAACATGCCACTCTTTATCAAGTGTCCATAGTGCTAGATTGGAGTGAACCATTAGTAGCCTTCTTGAGGACGAGAACATTCCCTCAACATATGACATTGGCCAGACAAAGAAGTTTGGAACAAGAAGCCCTAGACTACTCACTTATTGGTGATAATTTATACTAGTGTGGTAAAGATGGTTACCTAAGATTGTGTGTCCATGAGTGAATACCTTAAGATCCTGGAAACGGCTCACCAAGGTGTAGCAGGAGGACATTTTGGACCAGATCGGGTGATCAAGGCAATCCTATTTGCAGGTCTTTGGTGGCCGACCCTTCACATGGATGCACATACCTATGTGAAGAGGTGCGATGTTTGTCAGCGAACTCAGTATCCTATACGCAAAGATGAGATGCCACTGAAACCTATGATGGGTGGACGTGCATTCTCTAAATGGGGAATAGACTTTGTAGGTCCTATTAATCCCCCAGCGAAGGGTTCCCATGCTGAGTATATCATTGTTGCCACAGACTATCTAACCAAGTGGGTAGAGGTAAAGGCTACGACAAAGAATGATGCTCAAACGACCGCTAAGTTTTTATTTGAGAATGTGTTCACTAGATACGGGCTACCTATAGAGCTAGTTAGCGATAGAGGGACTCACTTCTTGAATGAAGTTATAGAAAATCTGCTCCAAAAGTTCTTGGTAATACACAAGAAGTCTGCCCCCTATCACCCACAAGCTAATGGGCAAGCCGAAAGCACAAACAAGATTCTATGCAATGTGCTTACCAAATTAGTGAATAATAAACGTTGTGATTGGGACAAACAACTACACCACGCTGTTTGGGCATACAGAGTTGCCTATAAAACGGTACTCCAAGCCACACCCTTTCATATGGTATTTGGCCAAAATGCAGTGCTACCATTGGACTTCTTGATACCTACATTGAAAGTAGCACAAGAGCATGAGTGGACAGGGCATGAGCTCTCCTCTAGAATCCTTGATCTTGAACGATTGGGTGAAACACGATTGAGAGCGACAGCAGGAATATATGCAGCTAAGAAGAGGCAAAAAGCATATTTCGATGCACATGTGAAGGACAAAGGCTTGAAAACAGGAGACCTAGTCTTAGTCTACACTTTAAAGCAACATGCACGGAAGTTAGAGAAGAGAGGCTATGGACCCATGATCATTAATAGGATCTCAACTAGTGGAGCAGTTCAATTAGCTACTCTAGAAGGTGATGTTCTCCCTAGTTACGTTAGCGGATGCAGAGTCAAGTTATATTAGGAACCCCTTACGGAGGAAATGTTAAGTCGACTCAATACTGCAAAGAAGCGTAAAGAACAGGAACAACAAATTCGAGAAGAGGCATAGGCAGAAGCATTGGAACGCATCCGAAGGATGAAGTTGAGAAGACAAGGACGAGATCAGCTTAGGACAGAGGCGTATGCAGATCTAGGGTATCACATGGCTATGTGTGAAGTTCCAAGGAATAGTTCTCATCGAATAATTGATAGACGTCCTTTTGTAACCTTGGAGATAGGACAAGGAAAGAGTGCAAGGACTGTAAGATCCTTGATTGACTCACGTGCAGCCACTAGTGCTGTTAAACTTTCTTACTGTCGAGAATTGAACTTAAATGTCAATCCTGTGGAAGCATATCTCATAGGGTTGGGAGGTGTGGAAACCCCATGCATGGGTGAGGTGGAAATTCCCCTCTATATTCATGATGTTTTACTGACAGTTAAAGTACTAGTGTGTCAAGATGAGGATCTCACCGAACCTCTTGTCTTGGGTCAAGATTGGATCTATGATCATGCAGTCAACCTTAACCTAAGAAGTGGACTTCTTCAGGTATGGGTAAATCAGAGTCGAATTAGAGTTGAGTTAGATAATGGAGCACTCAAGGAACTAGGAAAGGCACCGACTCCTGGTCCTTCCAGGGGTACACCTGAAGCTGACAATGCTATTCTTGTCCAAAACTATGTGATGCAGACGGATGATTGTCTCAACAAAGAAGTTAAGGGTACAACGGAACTCCCTTCTTTTCTAAAAGCCACAGGGATGCAGCAACCAAAGGCAGATCAAATGCAGAAGAAGCAACCGACTTATGCTCAAGGCACAAAGAAAATACGATGCACGGTGTCTCAACCACCAAAACAAGTGTGGGTACGGAAAGGGGAGCATCTTATTGCGGTCAAGCCACAACAACTAGCTCAACTTCCTATTAGTGATCAACGGCATGATACTAATAAAGAGTCTTCCAAAGACTCTTCTTTGAAAGTAAAATCTATCTGGGTACCCAAGAAGTCGATGAAGGTCGACCCACAATCAAGACAAATTTGGGTGCCTAAGGCTTGCTTGCGGGCTCAAATAGATACACAAAGACCACACCCTGCGCAACATGGTTCACTCACTCGAACATCTGATACCCATTCTTATACATCACGCACGAACATATATTCTCCCATGAGCACAAGTAGAATCACTTGTAAATGGGTCCCTAAAAAGCCTCATTTCCAAGCAGACACTCTTATAAACCCCTCCAGAGTCTCCGCAAAATCAAGACCAACAGCCATTCAGTTTGTTTGGCAGCCCAAAGCATGTAACAAACCCCCTGACCCCATTTGTAAATTCACTGCCACCTACTAACTGCATCATTCTCACACTGCTTCTTTCCATTTAGCTCTTAGGACAATCCATCCACTAACCACACCCACAATCACCGAGCACTCACTGACTAACTAACATATCACTAAAACCTCATGTTAATGTTGTAATGGGGGCACGTGACCACTTGGTGTCCATTTGCAATGTTAACATTCAATTGTATATTCTCATAGAACCGGTGACCAGTCTCTTCAATATGGCCGATGTTGTAGGAACTAGCTCCTAGGCAGGCACCAACCCTCAGATTGTGGACATTGAAAGTCTTCCCATTGAGGAGGAATTGAAGGAACGTCTAGTGGCATTGAGAGCATTACATGCCATACCGGTGCAGAATCCTCCACAGGGGCACACAATGCCAGTGAGCAAAAACTCACATTGGTTCAGTGACGTGGCAGGACCTCTGGGAGAAGGCACTTACCTGTGGGAGGCAGAGATAGAGTTCAACGGGCGCTGGGGCAGGTATCACTTCTTCACCAGGGAATTTGAGAGACTTCAAAATAATGAAGTACTGAAATCGATATGGAAGAAGGCGGGACTATACGATTACTTCAAAGCCCAATTGCCGAAGCCCGACTTTCTGAGGTGCTCATATTTGATTAGCACCCTCACTCCGAGCAAAGAGAAAAAGGGATAGAGCACTTTTGTCCTACCATCGCTCACAAGAGGCAATGAGCTGAAGCGGTTCAAATTGACGAACAACTTGGTGAGGGAAGCTCTCGACATGAAAGGTATGCACATTCCCACCGAGAAAGAGACTATGGTCCCCGACAACATGAAGAATAGGAATCTGACGAAACTAAAGGACATGGTGGCAATGACACCTACTATTGCCGTTCATCTTCGGATGTGCATGCAGCATTTTGCATTCCCCGCTCAAGAGAGGTTCACAATGCCACCCAAGAAGATATGGTTCAGTTTATATTTAGCAGATGCCTTCGATTTGACAATCAACATGCCTCACTCGATTATTGAACAAATCCACTTGGCTCATCAACGGTGGTATAAGAAGCAAAAGTCAGTACTGTATGGATGTTGTGCTCTCACAAGGATTGTTTATAGATGTTTGGCATATGATCTGCCAGTTCAAAGGGCACTTATTTGGACCAGGGTGCAAGAATTCCAACGTAGACTATCCACCGCAGGGCCTCCATCCAAGAAAATGAGAGGCGCAGTTTAGATGCCCTGTGCACAGGCCCGCGGTGCGACACTGACACCAGAGACAACTCCATGGCTTCCAAGGCGTGTGCAACCCTTCACTATCAGATTACCAAGACATAGCATAGACGGACCGAATCTGGTGTTTCCACCTATACCAACCGACTTAGAGTTTCCTCATGGCTTTACATTGGAAGATCTAACTGATGAAGAGGTAGCAAGAATAATCAATGCTACGAATTTAGAAGTGGAGGCAGAGCAGGCAAGCGGGCAGCAGAGAGTCGCAGACCAACCCCACCCTGTCCGACCAGAAGTAGTCCAAGTGGATGATGATGAGGAAGAGGAGGACCGAGAAGGACTGCCCGACGAAGAAGAGCAGGAATATGAGCAAGAAGTTCTACAGGAACTTGAGGATGCCCCGGCTTATACGAAGCAATTGAAAAAGCTGTATGATACTATCAACCGAGTTCAAGAACAACACAAACTGTCCCTGGCAGCAAGAAAAGCCCTCATGAACCAAATCCTTGAGGAGGAAGGTGTGGACGAGCAATACCGAGCAACCCTTGACATGATATCTAATGCGTTGGGGGTACCTGAGATGGTGCATACCGCTCTTGCATATTCACGACAATCGAAACGACGATACAGCAGACGCCCCCCTCGATCAGGAAAACAAATGAACGTATTAGTATCAGAACCACAAGGCACCACATCCACAACCACGGGCACAGCTCATACCATTCATGACACTGAGGAAGCCCATACATCCAGTGCACCCCCGTCACCCCCCTTACCCCCTCTCCCTCCAACTCCGCCACTTTCACCTCCCACTACCTGTGAAACCACTACTGTCACCGCCTCAGGGTCCACTTCCCATACCGAAGCACAAACCGCTAGTCAACCCACACAACCTACACAACCGATCACCACCTCTCTTGTTTACACTACTACTGACTCTGTAATTCTAATTGTAGCCACGGAAAACCCCGTTCCCCCAATCACACTTCCTGGCGGTTCATATTCACAACTACACACACCACTTTACACCTTCACCACCATCACCGCACCCACAATTCCCATGTTCACAATCACTCCCACGATTGCATCCACTTTTGATCTCATGGACATATCACCCACCTCTGCACCTCTCCCTCCCCCCATACGTCCACAATCTCCCATTCCCCCACCACCAACTTCACCCTTTTCAAGCACAGCATACACGCTCCCATTCCCTTTTCCCTTCCCTTCTGCATTCAACACCTTTCCCGCATCCACTCCCATTAATAATGTATTTAATAATATGTACCAGTGTATATCTCAAGTGCAACAGCATTACCAGCACCTAGACGCACAGCATACGAGCCTCTTCAGAAACCATGAACAGCTCCAAGCAAGATTCATTGATTTAGAGAGGGAGAAGCGGCTATTACAATAGCAGTATACTACATTGCAAGCACAACATGATCAATTAGTTGCCAATCCACCCCAGTCAGATACTGAAGAAAAACAACAACTCGACGACATGTTACATGCTCTGATCACAGACAATCTCAAGCTTCGACGTAATCTCGCCTTATTATAGAAGCACATGTCCGCAGCACTCGAAGAGAATAAAAGACTGCAGAAACAGAACGAAGAAAACCTAGAAGCAGCAATGGAGGGTTCACCACAGGAAATCGACCTAGAGAAATTCAAGGCTATCCCATCTGGAAATATGCAAATCGTCTTGGAAACCCATGCCGACCTCCTGGAAGCCCACACAGCATTAGAAAGAGAAAGAGATGATCTACTAAAACAACTGGCAACTCAGCAAGAGTCACCAAGCAAAGTCACAACAGCAGCCGACACTTCGGAAGAAGTCGCAAAACTCAGAGCAAAACTAAAAGAACTACGAAGTAAAGTTCTTCAATACGAGCATCAACCCTCTCCCCTGGTGGAACCGGAACCTGAAGACTTAGTGCCAATTCAAGTGGAGGAGATCTTTGAAGACCCATATGTTCCCATGCCAGCACCCGGAGGCAAGCAAACAGAAGAACGCATGGACACAATTGAGATCGAGGCTCCTGAATGGATGCAAAGGTTAGAGAAGGTTGCTACAACCCATGACGAGAGAGTTGCACTTCAGATAGCGTCTATGTCACAATTGGAGGAAGTCGTCATAAAATCGAATTACTTCAGAAACCTCTCCCATCATAGGTGGATTGGCACATCCGATGATTTGTATGTTCCATTCTGTGTATTAATGGCAGATTACAATGCTGAAATCAAGCAACAGACATCAAAAGAACCAACCTCGGCGACAGAGTTTGCACCGGATGACATCCCTGCAAGTGCCAAGCTGGGTAATACATCAACCTACTTGGAGGATCCGTCTGCTTGAAACCTATCATGAGATGGTATGCACGTGGAATAACATGCCTTTATATATCAAGTATAATCCCTGCTACTGCCCTGTATTTCGAAGAAGGTCTTGGCCGGAGTACACAAAAACAGTGCTGAGAGTCAAAGGATATGAAAAATGGCTCAATTATGTCTACTTAGCCCCACCTAGAGGCCAACCCATAGTTAACTACATGATCTCAACCATCGGACACTAGGCAGTCAGATTCAAGAATATACTAGATATCATGGCACAGATGTGCCTCAAAATTTTTGAGCTCATGCTGGTTACATTCAGGACATTTAAGAATATCAAAGAACCTCATCTTTCGGCTCTCGGATTTAATGAAGGGAATCAGGACCTTGTCTATGATATGAGCACCACACCATCCATTAACGTCGTATACGCGTGGCATGCTCGTATAAAGTATCTACCCGCCTGCTTCAAACACACGTTTGAAGAAATGTTCATCACATGGTTCTGGGAATATCATTCAGAGATATTCATTCCCATACCATCTCACTTATTACAGTTATTTGCGGTGGAACAAGCTTTACATTCAGAAAAGCTACGTATGCCACATCCAAAAGTTCCAGGGCCAATAGACTGGGATGCCCTACTCACTGATTTGGCCAAAGGGTTGAGAATAGTCGAACATCATTTAGCCACAGACGTTGTGGAGTACTACATCCAACGACCCACTCAACAAGGGTCTGTCAGAGACGACAGATACGAGAGAGGGGGGGGGGGTGTTGGCAGCAGCTAAGGAACTGAAGGACTCACAAGACAAGGAAGCCAACGACGGGAGTCGAAACGAAGAGAAGGCACAAGCAGATAGAGTAGTCAAAGAAGATCTGGCAAGTAGGCCATCTAAATTTTTCATGTATTAAAGAGGTGGGCACACAAGAAGAAGGAGCAAGTAGGGAGCTCCAGGAAATGTATGTCAAACTGTTAGAAGAAATCCCTACAAAAATAGTGATTTTCATCACTAAAAACCATTTTAAATATCATTTCATATTTTTGTAGCTCCATTTTGTGCAAGCCAAGGAGTCCTTGAGCTTGAGGAGCTTTAGAAGTACCTACCTATCAGTTTTCACATTTTTTAGACTCCGTTTGAACCTCCAAATAGGCCAGAGAACCTAATTTTTAACTAGCCCGGACACTAGTCTGGACAGGGCCAAAAACTAGACAAAAACTATAAATGGAGCTAGAGAGCTCATTTTTGGGGTTATCTTGTAATAGATTTGAACTTGTATGAGCATTTTGGAAGTAATCTAAAAGAACTCCATTGTCCTCCTCTTTGTTCTTGCTGTATGTGCGTGTGTGTGTGTATGTGTGTGCATGTTTGTGTGCTTCTCACTCACACACTTGTGCCTTCACTTGCTCGAGGTCATCATACCATCCTCACGTCTTCCAAGATTGACATTAAAGGAGGTGCTACTCATCACTGAGCTACATTGTGGAAGAAGGTCGAGGAGATTTTAGATGTTGACTCTACTTCTACCTTAACTTCTTCTTGTCATTGTCTGCATTGTTGAAATCTATTGGTGCTTTCTGACCTTTTGGCACCCATACTTGTCTCGTGCCACTTGTTTTGTGATGTTGATACTGCTTCTCTTTTTGTGTCGTCTGGTATGCTCCTTGGTCTCGGTTCCTTCATCATGGGTGACTCCTTTTTGGTTGGGTTTGAGGGGTCAGATGGACACTCTGCTTTGGAAAAGAAGGGAGGTCCAACACTTGTGATACTTGCGCATTAGGAAGTGCAACATTTTGTACCATTAATCTAGGCTAGTTCGCAGTAAGTGTGGAAGGATGAGCACTACAGGCTATAGTGCCCTCGTGGTTGTTGATGCAATCCACTTGATCGCTGATGCAACCCACCTGACCACTAATGGTCCCCATTTGGCCCATCAATTGGGTGATGATCCCTTCTAATTTGCAGGAAGACGAGGGGAAAATCTGTTGACATTCTTCTAATATACTGCTCCACTTGTCAAGAGTTTGCTAATGATCATAGGTCCATAACCTCGCTTTTCTAATTTGCACGCATGCTGTTTCAGCATATATACTAGGACTAAATCTCCTTCTTTTAAGCCTTTGTCTTTCACATGTGCATTGAAATAGGCTTTTTGTCGCTTCTTTACTGCATATATACCTACTGCTACTTTTAGCCTGGTTTCTCCTAATCGTTCCAAGTCCATTATTCTTGATGATAATTCATGGTCAGTCCACTGTTGTTCTTTTGCAACCTTAAGGGTCGGTATCACGAAGTCCAAAGGAAGCACCACATTCTGACCAAAAACCATCTAAAAGGGAGTTGCATTGAGTACGGTCTTGTAGGCCACTCGATATGCCCAAACAGTGTGGCGTAACTGTTTGTCCCAATCTGAACCTTTGTTGTTCATGAGTTTCGTCAATACGTTACAAAGGATCTTGTTAGTACTTTTGGCTTGACCATTGGCCTTAGGATGATATGGTGTGGATTTCTTGTGAATCACCATAAAATCCTGTAACATATATTCAATGACTTGGTTTACAAAGTGAGTTCCTCGATCGCTCACTAACTCTATAGGCAATCCATATCCTGTAAAGACATTTTCGAGCAAGAATTTTGCAGTTGTGTGTGCATCATTCTTTTTTGTGGCCTTAGCCTCTACCCATTTGGTAAGATAATCTTTGGCAACTATGATGTATTCTGCATGAGTACCTTTTGCAGGGGGATTAATGGGTCCTACAAAGTCTATACCCCACTTAGAAAATGCATGTCCTCCCATCATGGGTTTCAATGGCATTTCATCTCTGCGAGTAGGAAATTGAGTTCTTTGGCACATTTCACATCTCTTAACATAGGTATATGCATCCATGTGAAGAGTGGGCCATCATAATCCTGCAAATAGTATGGTTTTGATTATCCTATCGAGGCCAAAATGACCTCCTGCAACACCTTGGTGTGTAGCCTCTAGTACGCTCAAATAATCGCTTTCATGAACACATTGTCTTAGGTATCCATCTTGTCCTCATTTGTATAGATTGTCGCCAATAAGTGAATAGTCTTGAGCTTCCTGCTCTAGAATGTGTTGTTGTGCTAAGGTCATTCCTTGAGGGAATGTGTTCATCCTCAAGTATGTCACTAATGGTTCACTCCATTCTGGTGTGAGAGACATATGATATAACGTAGCATGCTCTACTGGGGGTCTTTCACAACAAACAGGGCATTCTCTACACAACCTGTAGACATCTACTTCTACGGAAGGCCAATATACACCTAGTCTATGCAAAGTCTGCAAGTTACGATATTTTGAATGATGTTGCTTTAATGCACCTACATGTGCTAATTCCAACCAATTCGCATGTTCTGATTCATCTACACAACAAGCAAGAATCTTTTGATTATCTTGTTTATATATACTTCCTGCTATCATTTGATATCTTTGTGACTTGGTAATCTGTAACATAATCCTGGTAGGAGATGGTTGAACCACACCCTAAGAGAGAGGATTAGGAAGTAATCCTCAACCATGGCTTTTGGGGCAAGTGGTTAGCCCATCACATTCCTAACCAAGAGGTTGTGAGTTCAATTCCTTACATTGGTATCAGAGCCTAGGAAGTAGGCTTGGGCAAGGTGGAATGATCCAATGGCCTCTAAAAAAGGCGCTTGGGCACTCTACCATGTGAAAGGGTAGGAATTGTGGAAGGCGCGCGCGTCGGTTTCAAGGTTGGACCCAACAAAGAACCAAGTGTATCTCTCAATCCGTAGGTCGGATTGAGGCATGTAATATACCGTTGGAAAGCTCTCGGAACAAACTTTCCAATGAGCTAGCTTGGAAGTGTGAATTCCTTGGAGATCCTTGGGTGGCACTTGATTGAGTGTTCAAGATATCAAGCATGGGTGAGAACAAGGTTCAAGACTGAGGTTGAGAACAAGGGCTCGAGACACCGAGATTGCGAACAAGAAGGTTCAAGACACCGAGGTTGAGAGCAAGGGTTCAAGAGACCAAGGTTGCGAACAAGGTTCAAGAAACTATGCGAGGTTGAGGGACATCAATTCAAGGGCACCTAGGGGTTCAAGGGACTGATCACCGAGGCTAGAGGGATACAAGAGTAGATCATTGAGGACAATGATCGACCAAGGGGGGAAGAATGTAACATAATCCTGGTAGGAGATGGTTGAACCACACCCTAAGAGAGAGGATTAGGAAGTAATCCTCAACCATGGCTTTTGGGGCAAGTGGTTAGCCCATCACATTCCTAACCAAGAGGTTGTGAGTTCAATTCCTTGCATTCTAACTTGAACATCCTAGATAGATGTTATGTACAAGAACCTTTTTCAATCTTCAAAAGATGATAAGTCTAATTAGACCTATTCATTTGAGTTTGCTTCAAGTTATAGCATAAATGACTTTCTAGAGTCCAGTATACTCTAGAATAGGGAAGTTAGGAATTGCTCATCAGATTAACAATTCCCAAGAACTTTCAGTTAAAAGTCTTTGAGAAAAGTGTCCTAAGTTGGACAATTTTCATTTTGAATTTGAATTGGTGAAGTTAGTAATGGTTGGTCCCACCAATGGTAAACTTTCTCTTACAGTTTACATAGGATTTTTTCAACTCATTGGGACAAAGTAGTCCTCTAGTCGGGTGAAAAAATCAAGTAACTGTTAGATAAAAGTAAACCATTGAACATACATCTAAAGTTAGATGTATGGGACAACCACACTTCAAGTTCTCCAAAAGAAATTCAAGTGAATCAAGAATTCTCAAAGTCTTGCGAGGGATAAGAATCCCACCTTCATTACTAAGCCCATGCACCAGTTATGCCTAGAAATGGACTAGTAATTTGAATCCACCTAGTTCACATGTTTGTGCCTAGATCGCACATCCAGAAACTGTGAATTAGCCAGGGATGTCATTAGATCCACCTTTATTATTCATTCACTAGTTTGTACTTTGTCCCGTTCATCAAAGTACAAAACCAGATAGTGTTTTGAATCATTTGGGCAGGGATGCCACCACAGAGATGAGACATGTTCTTCCAGTTCTAGAACATGACCATGTTCTTCCAGTTTTAGAACATGAGGCTCGGGGGTTGCCTATAGTATGTATATAGCTCTATTTTCGAGGACGAAAATCTTTTCCAAGGGGGGAAGAATGTAATAAAGTAAGTCTATGATCCAAGGGTCTGGCCGGTTCAGACAGATCTGAAATCGGACACCGTTTGGTCATCCGTGTGTATGACCAAAGATCTCGAGTTTAGACTTACTAGGAGGTCTTGTGCTCTTGTGAACAAGTGATCCACTTAGCTTAGTGGTTAAGTCTCAAGGATGTGAAGGACGAGGTCTTGGGTTCAATCCCCATGAGGTACATGGGAAGAGTATTTTGCCCAAAGAGCTCTAGAACCTTCTAGAAGCATCCACTGGACACTTGGCGCACATGTAGTTACATGGCTGACACTTGGATGATTAGCATCCACCTGCCCAAGAAGGCAGTCCCCTGGAGAGAGCTATATATAGAGGCATTTGGTTGGGAGGAGAGTCATCTCTCAAGCTTGTGGTGGTCGTAATTCTTAGATTGTTGCATAATCTCTCCTTCTTTGATCCTTATCCTAGGATTCTTGGGTCCATATGTGAGAATAGGGACAATAGGTTTAGCCCATTCTAGTACTATCTCAAGGTTAAACAAATATGCATCGGGTAATTCATCTGCTTTTCCTTGAGGAGCTTCTCCTGTGGTTATTCTTGAGAGGTGGTTGGCTCTGAGGTGTCTTTCCCTTCCTGACTATTACTTCAAAGGCATACTCCATGAGTAATAGAAACCAACATATCATTCGTCCTATGTTACATGGCTTATTGACTAAGTACAATAATGCTTGATGATCCATGAAGAATTTGAACTTATTTGCCAAGAAATAATGCCTGAATTTCTTTACTGCATAGATCATTCCTAATCCTTCTCGTTCCGTAGTGGTGTAATTTCTTTCTGCTGCATTCAACTATCTGCTCGCGTACGCTATGGGGAGCTCTAAATTACCTTCATTTGTGGGTTGTGCCAACACACATCCTGTGGCATAGTTGGATGCATCTACATGTACATGGAATGGCTTGCTCCAATCTAGGGTTGTTAATATATGTGCTGAGCACAAGTGTCGTTTAAGTTCATTGAATGAATTTTCACATTCATCTGTCCATTCAAACTTATTCAAAAGAGAGTACAGAGGCTTGGCTATGATTACATACATGTATATGAATCGTCTGTAATAACCACAATGACCCATAAATGCATGTACCTCTTTTACATTATTTGGCCTAGGTAGATCTGCTATTACTCTCACCTTTTCTTCATCTGTAGAGATTCCATTCATTGACACAATGTGTCCTAGAATTTTTCCTTGTCTGACCATGAAAACACACTTTTCTGGGTTCAGACAAACCTGATGTTCTCGACATTTGTCAAATACTTGCCTTAGTTCTGGGATATGAGTTTGCCTCATATGCGAATGTGCACATATGTCATCGACATAGACTTCCAAATTCTTGAGTAAGAATTCCTTAAAAACATGACACATAAGTCGTTGGAAACTGGCGGGTGCATTTGTCAGCCCAAATGGCATCACACGAAATGCAAATATGCCCCATTCTATGGCAAAGGCCATCTTGTGTTGATCTTCTGGAGCAATGGCTACTTGATTATAGCCTGAGAAACCATCAAGAAAGCTATAAGCTTCCTTGCCTGCAACTCTTTCCAATAAATCTTCTGTGATTGCAAGAGGATAACTTTCTCTAATCGTGGCGACATTAACTTCTTAAGGTTAATACACACACGCAATTTTCCATTCTTCTTGGGCACAACCACAATGGGGGATACCCATTTGGTATGCTCAATTTCATAAATGAATCCTACTTCTATCAAACGATCTATTTTCTCTTTAATCTTAGCGTCCTAGTTATCATTCTAAGTGTATGGTTTCTATTTCGTAGGTTTTGCATCTGGAGTCATGGGGATTCTATGGGAGCATATATCCGGGTCTACTTCTTTCAAGTCTTTGTAACTCCAAGCGAACACATCTCTATATTCATGTAATAGGGAAATTAACCCTTCTTCTTCTTCTTCATTCGTCAAATCATGCCCAATGTATGTACATTTCTCTTCTTCTCCTTCTATGGTGACTATGATTTTTTTGGTTTTCTCTCGGTTATCATATACTTCTCCAACATCAGCCTTTCTTTTAGGCATTCGTGCCATGATTCGTCTATCCTCTATTTCATACTTCTTGAAGTTCTCTGGTACTTCCATGAGTGGTTCTTCTTCTTCTTCTGTCTTAGGTGATTTCTTTCTCTTCTTTTGTTTGCTTTCTGTATCTCTTATGGATGGCTCAAGTTGTTCCATTTGATTTTCCTTTTCCTCTTCAAGGGTTTTGGTTTCTACAAAATAAAGATATTCCTCTTTTGTGGAACAAAAGGGTTCCATGATGATGGATTCTAGGTCCTCATCATCACTCTCGTCTGGTTCTTGGGTCATTTCCATGCATTCTTCTAGGATAAAGTCTTCCTCAACAGATTCAATCATGAAAATGGAAATGTCATACCCGTCTTCATCACAATGAGGGGTCCATTGTTCTTCATTCACTGCTATGTCCATCATGGCTAAAATTTCTATTCAATTGTGAGGCTCGAATTCCTTGTCAAGAAATACTATAGGTGTGTAAGTTGGGTCTTGAAGAGTTCGCGGATGTTGTTTTGAACCTAAAGCCCTAGCTTCTAACCGTTCTTCCTCTTGTTGTGCTAATTTACACATCCATCAATGAGTATCCTCATGCAACCATGAGGGGTCTGATTCCAATGAGTGTACTGACTCTGTTTCCTCTTGTGTCTTATGGATGGTATTTGGGGTATGTCTTGATGGGAATAGTCTTTAAGATTGACTTTAGTAGTCACTCCTAAATGTTGCAAGTACAAAGATTTAGTTCCCCAATCTTGTACAATTTGCAGCTGACGCATAAATGGTCGTCCTAAAATCAATTCGTAAGCATGATTTTTCCCAAAATCACAAATGGTAAAAGTATGGTCGAACTCCACACCACAAGTGGTGAGAGATATGCCTTCTAGTAAGCCTAATGGTTTCTTTATATGTCCATCGGCCATTTGTAACTTCATCCTAGTGGATCTTAATGTTGGCTTACCCTAACGTTTCCATAAAGCAGTCATAGCGATGGCTACTCCGGCTCTTGAATCTAAGATGGCTTTAGTGGTGTAGCCCTTGTGGGTTATTAGAAAAGTGTTACCTTCCTCTCCATTTCTTACATCTCCAATTCTTTCTATGGGTATCTCGGGTACCTTCTTGTGTGATCTTATCTGAGAGGGAGAAATGGCAAGCTCAGGGAATTGATTTGCTACGTGCTTCCACAGTTCTGGTTTAAGCTTTAATAACTCCTCTAGAGTGAGATGGCATTGAACTTGGGTGTTCTTAATGACTTCCGTGTTTGTAGGAATTATTGATTCTTCATTCCTCACTATTATAGTGGGTGCTCTCATGCTAATAGACTTGGCTTCCCAAGGTCCTATGAACTGAGGTAATTCTTGCAAAGAATTGGATTCAAAATCTATGTGTTCACTAAGTTGTTCCTCCTCTAAATCGTCATAAATAGAGGGGATGTCTTGGGGAAATTGTTCTTGCAAGTCGTCTATTTCTTGAATAGGAGGATGGGTTCCTTGTTCTTTTCTCCACTTCTCTTCTTGGATTTCTCTTAGAAATTAATGCGAGTATTTATGTATGGAAGACAGGTTGTCTTCAACCTCTGTATTTGGTACTTGAGACAGGGATGGTGCATTCCTTTCTTGTGTCTCAAAGTCATTTGGGTTTCTATGCTGATTCTTTTTCTCATTGCTATTGACCAAGTATTCTAACCTCTCGAGTAGTCCTTGAAAGTGTAATTCAGATTTTGCCATGTTGTTCCAATTAAGAATCATAACAAGAGGTTTCAAACATAGTTTGTGATAATTCTACCATCTTCATGCAAAGTTTAGTTCTTTCAATTTCTGAATCTGCTCCTGGATAGTTCTTACTCATTTCAGTTATTTGGGGTCCTTCTTTTTAGTCTAGCCTGATATGCATGAAACATCATGTCTAGGTTTTTTGCCATGGGTTCCGCTAAAACTGATCCTGATCTTTGAGCTAGATTCTCCTAATTCGATTCTTGCAAAGTCAATTCTTGGATTTTGGCTCTGGATTCCTTTAAACTTCCTTCCAACTCAGTTATCTTCTTACTCCACTTTCTCTTAATTCTTTCTCTTGAATCCTTCCAAGATTTCATCTTTTTATTACTAGTCCAACTTCACTAGTTCCGGGTACTTTTTCAGGATTAAGTTGTTGGTTTCGTAAGAGCATCTAGGCTCTTGTTCTAGCTTGGATAGGCACATATGTAGAGTTGGATCCATCTGCATTGTGTACAATACCTATCACATTGATCGGTGTCACTTTTGAAGCATTAGTAGGGTTCTTGGGATGATCTTTGATGATATGCTCTTTACCACACTAGGCACAAAAGCATTGTATGTTATAGTATTGTGTCTGTCCCGCTATTAGAGGATGTGGACAATCCTTAATGAAATGATCTCCTTGGCACCTAAAGCACGGTCCTCTGGGGCCCTGTGGTCTTTGCTGTCTAAATTGGGGTCGCGGATTAGGGTTGGTATACATCACATTAGCATAATCGGGCTCCCAATTGGGTTCCAATGGTGGACTATCGTATTGATATGTTTCCACATGTTCTAGTGACTCCGTGTAATATGCAAGTGGACTACCTACATGGGTTTAGTCAAAGCTGTTAGAATTAGGGTCATTTTTTGTGATCAGGGGTGAAGAAGGCACTAAAGCCCTATTGAGGTTTTCTTCTGCAGCATATTTGATTGAGATGACATTAGCTGATGGGGATGGTTGCTAAGCTAAAACAGGTTGAGGTCTCTATTGAGCCTGATAAGGCTAGTTTTGTGGAGGCCTATAGTAATGATGCTAAGCATTATATTGACCTTGATACCTCCCTGGTTGGGGGTATGATTGCGGGTAGTTCTGCCGTACTACTTGTTTGTTGTATGGGCAATCTTGAGCTGTGTGATTTGTGTATCGTCTCTCAATCGTATAGTATTAGCCACTAGGGTTGGCTTGCGGTTGTGTTGCATTGGGACACACATGTGCCATATGATCACCACCACAGGTGTAACAATGCTTGTTTGTTGTTAACCTAGGCATCTGTTTACTAGAAACTCCTAGTCACTAGGCCACTTTTTCTTTGAGGTCCTCTATCGAGCTAGAAATTTTTGAGGATGCTAGAGATGAACAATCTGAGTCTTTATAGACCTTTGAGAGTTCCAACTCGTATCCTAAGTTTTCCTCAATATCTATACAAATTCTTACACATTGCTCTAATGTTCTGGGTTCCTTTAAGTATACATAGGAGCGTAGTTTAGAGCTCAAGAGGCCATCTAAAAACAATGACACTTGCTTGGCCTGTGAGGGTAACTCTTGCATCGAACATCTTTCAACATATTGTCTAAACCTATGTCCTATCAATCTGACTGTTTCCTGAGGGGTCTGTTTGAAGCTATGAATTAACGAAGACGTATTATGTCTAATTCCACTATTAGAGAATTCTGTGATGAATGACTCTAACAAGTGATGGATATCTCTAAATTGCTTTTGTTGCAATGGTTGAAACCAAGTTAAAGTCGTGTTCTTTAACATTAGTCCAAATGCATTATATTGCGTGAACATGTTTTCTACTTGCTCTGCTCTTAGCACTTGCTTAAATTCCGCAACATGGTCATAGGGATCTCGTGTCCCATCGAAGTAGTTTTTCATTGACTTTACTAATTGAGTGGGTCTTAATATCCTTGGGTGCTCATGTGGTCTAGGTAGAGGAAAATCATCTCTACCACCTGGTGTTCTAGGTTCCCTTTGTCTTTCCACTCTATCAGTGTCCATGATTGGTCTATCTCTCCCTATGGGATAAGTGAAACTTACTTTTGGTCTCTCTTTGTTCTTGTCTCTTTGAGTACCATGGGCTGAGGATGTTCCAGCACCCTGATGGCTCGTGTTTACATTTGCTCGAGATGGAGGGAAGACTAACTCACCTCTCCATGTGTAGGTATTACTCGCATGGTCTAGTACTACAAATACTCGTTTTGAAGTATCATCTAGGTATACAACCTTTCCAGGTGTATCTGGGTCCTTGAATTCGTAAATCATGATGGAGCCTACCTCACTAGGTTGTTCCATTTTGTACCTCCAAAATGCTTCATCAGTTTCCTTATTCAAGAATAATTCTATGCTTCTATTATCTTGAGGGATCCATTCTGGGATTAGTACTCTTGTCAGTACAGATTTCCCTCTAGGTGTCCTAGGTTCTTCTCCTAGTGGTTCTTTTCCTTGGGTTCTCGCTTCCGCATCTAGCTGAACTACACCAAACGCATTGGTATGATTTGGCTGAGTACTTATGATGTACATCATTCCTTCTTTGTCTATGTATGCATCTCTCTCTAATTTCACCACTGGACGTTCCAATCCAATGTGTTGATCAAGATTGTGCAATTGCACCACTGATCTTTGCAAACCATCCTCGTTGATGCGAGAAGCTAAGTGGTTGGTTCGGACATATTCTAATTGTGTTTTATAGGGTCCTTCAGGTCTTTCCAAATATGCTATGTTTAACCCTCCTTCTGGTCTTTCTCTGCTAAAGGTCATTTCCGATTCACTCGTATCTGAGCCCAACTTGTAAGGGTAGCTATTCAATTGTTGTGCCCACGAACGTGCAGTAGTTCCTACACTTGCTTTTGATGATCTAAGGCTTCGTTGGTATGACTTACCTATATGCTTGCCCGATCTAAGGTTCATGAATTTACTTTGTGGCACTCTCTGATTGTCAATGTCTCTTTTGTTCTTTATTGCTTGTTTCTTTTTAAATTCCTTTAAATCCTTGTCTTGTCTCAATGTTCACGCCAGGAGTCCACTTTTCGTTGTACTTTTGAGTTTTCATTCCATCATACTTAAATTCTTTCCTTTAGGTTTTTGTATCGCACAATTTTATCCTAGTCTTGGACTTGAAAAATTAAGTCTCTTGAACTTGATGATTCCTATCGTCGTTCTAATTTGATCCACAATGCTACCATTTAGCCTAAGCTAATAATTGACTGAGGGGGTTGAGTATTCTTCCAACCTGGAGTCAGCTTCGTTGATTGCCCTGATGCCCAAGAATTCGCACTTCCCAAGCCTTGTGTTCTTCACTGCCTTGCTTTGATTGCCTTTTGTAGCCCTTGCTAGACCTGTAAAAATCCAATATTTAGACCAATTCTCAAATTGATGATCAAGCACTTTGATATATACACCTTTTAGGTCCTCTCTCCTTGGCCCGAATTCTAATGCCCCCTGGCTTTTCTAGTCCCAGCAATGGGTCAACCTCAAATTTTCTTATTGAAAAAACAATGGCTCAAGTAGTACTCATAAAGAACTTTCTAATGAGCTATAGAGCTCAAAAAATGGACTTCGAATGAAAAAGATATGAGCGTTCAGGTCCTCGGGGGTAAAAATGACAAACATGTTTCTCTTTCCCTATGAGCTAAGGGGTCTCCAATAAGCTCAATCACCCAAACATTTTCTCCAAATAGCCTAAAATTAGCCCAAAAAATGAAACCCTAAATTTGGCGTGGGGTGGAAAATCGCAATGGTCTTGGACCGTCGTGATGGCTCAGATGAACCGTCGCGATGGTGTGGTACAATCGCAATGGTCCGAGTGTGCGAGGTGTCGCGATGGTCTCATGAAGCGTCACGATGGTCTGTCTGGCAAGCAATCGCGATGGCATGGGCCCATTGCGATGGTCACGAGGTGTGATGGCTTGAGCCAATCGTGATGGTCCGATTTCAAAGCGTCACGATGGCGTACCTAGTATCGTCGTGATGGTCTAACTTGACATGTGGCAGGGGATCATCGCGATGACGTGGGCCAATCGCGATGGCATGGGGTCGATGGGATTGTCGCGATGGTCAGTGACCATCGTGATGGTTCAAGTGAACCGTCGCGATGGTGTGAGACCATCACGATGGTCCAGCCGAGCTGTCACGATGGCGTGAACCAATCGCGATGGTGTGAGCCCATCGTGATGGTCCACCAAACTAATGATTTTGGAGATGCAGTTGTGGATTCGTGCAAGTGCAAGGGTCACCTACCTCGTGCTATGGTCGCTTACCAAAAGTGCCGACTTTGTCAGACCATCACGATGGTCCAAGCCCAACGACAGATCCTGATAGAAAGTGAATTTCTTACCTTTTGGAAGCTTTCCAACTGCTCTAGAGCATTGTACCTGCAAGAAAACTCAAAAACACACACAGCACAACAAGCACAAAATCTCTCTCTCTCTCTCTCTCTCTCTCTCTCTCTCTCTCTCTCTCTCTCTCTCTCTCTCTCTCTCTCTCTCTCTCTCTCTCTCTCTCTCTCTCTCTCTCTCTCTCTCTCTCTCTCTCTCTCTCTCTCTCTCTCTCTCTCTCTCTCTCTCTCTCTCTCTCTCTCTCTCTCTCTCTCTCTCTCTCTCTCTCTCTCTCTCTCTCTCTCTCTCTCTCTCTCTCTCTCTCTCTCTCATGCACAAATGAGGAGAAATGAGGAGAATGGGTGGATATGGTGAATTTTCTGATTTTTTTGGAGTGGAAGAAGATGATGCGGTGATGAAGAAGGAGTGTAGAGGAGATGAAAATTACTAACAACTAATTAAAAACAACAACAAAAAATGAAATTTTTACCTTCCAACGCCACTTCTTGCTATACTCTTACCATCACACATTCATCCTAGACTCGATCCCGGACAACGACACCAAATTTGGTGTTGCTCTATCACAATGGTAAGTACCACGTTAAGAAGCTCCACCTCCTTAATGTCAATCCGCGGAAGAGATATGAGTGATATGAAGATCGTGAATGTGAAATGTAGTGAGAGTGAAGGTGAGAAGCATAGAGATGCACACACACGTACACACACACATGTAAGAGACAATCAAGACACAATGGAAGGTAGGAAAATAGACTCTATTCTCAAGATCTCAATTACAATCTCAAGCTCACATTAGCTCATACAAGTCTACACTAGCTAACCCCCAAAAATGAGCTCTTTAGCTCTCTTTATAGTTTTTTGACTAGCTTTGACCAGTTTCACATCTAGTGACTGACATAGTTAAAAAATAGGTCGTAGATGCTATTTGGAGGTCTAAACGAGGTCTAAAAATAACCAAAATTGGTAGGCTCATTCAACCTAAGCTCCTCAAGCTTGAGGACTCCTCGGCTTGCACAAAATGGAGCATATTATTATACAAGTGGTTGTTCTATGTTACATATGATACAAGAGTGATGAAAAACACTATTGATGGTTTTGGAAAAAGTAATACAAAACATAATTCTTTGAAAAAATAATTCGCTTGGCTCCCCACTACTTCGTTGTGATCCGCCTTCACATACTTCCTCATCGTCTGTGCCTCTGGCTACTGCCAACAAGATGGTAGGTGTGGTGGCTGTGGTGAAAGTGTACAATGGTGTGTCAATTTGTGCTTGTGGGCTTCCAAGATGCATGATAAGGGAAATGAGATTACCTGTAACCATGGTTAGAGCACTATAGCCCATGGTAATAGTTACAAAGTTGGTGGTTTTGGATCGTGATAGTTGTGAGGATTGACCTATATCGAGTGATTCACTAAGCGCGATTGAGACAATGGTTGTGACAGTAGAGACAATGGTGATTATGGTATGAGGTGAGGGGGGTGGAGTGAGAGGGGAGGGTGGTAAGGGTGGGGATGGTGGTGCACTTGATGTGTGGTGTTCTTTAGTATGTTGTGTACCTAAGTTCCAACCTAGGGACTTGCGGAGAAAGAGACTATACCTCAATCTCCCTCAAGTGCATATAGTGAGGATTCACGCTTTATTTATCAATCCAAGGAGTATCAAAACCTAGCCGAGTGTATGAGGACATGCATTCAAATGATGATCAATGCAAATGAGCTTCCCAAAGAGTGCAAACAAGGCAAAGACTAATCCAAACAAGCTTCAACTGTTAGTCATGGTGTCACGATACTTGGAGCAGCAGCCAACAGTAAATTGAGCTTTTCTCTCAGCTCCGAACTCTGAATATAGTGAATAGCATATGCATTTCGAATCTCTCGAGAAGACGCATCCAATGGTTGTATTTTCACTCAATTCTGACACTTCTGCTTCAAGTTATGAGCAAAATACTGAGTCACGGGAATGACCTTCCTACACTTCACACACACCTTAACCACAACAAACAAACACTTCCATGCATAGACAACACTTCCTAACACTCTTTTCAAGCAATACACATGCACACAAGCTCACAAAGAAGATGATACAGAGAGGAGAAGACACAAATTCGAAATTATGTGCTCTTGATTCTCATAATGGTAAAAAGTCTTTACAAAGGCTAATTTCCTACTAATTTACATCGGAAAATATATTACAAAATGATTATCATACAAAAATAAGGTGTCCAAATCGGAAAATTTTTGGGGCCCGTCTTTTTCTCTGCCTTGTGCTCTTCTTTGCTCTGCGACACTCTCCCCCTCTTTGTCTCTATCGTCCCTTGACAGGCTTTACTTCTTGTCTTCAGTTTGTTGTCCGCATGCATCTTTTGGTCAGTTTTGCCTGTTTGTTAAACAGGTGTTCAGTTTTGATGGCCTCTTCTTGATTCTTCTTTGACATCCTCTGGGCCTGATGCATTTATGTTGCCTGTTAAGTCGGGTTGCCAAGCACGCCACCAGTGGAAGGTATGAGGATGTGATCCTTCAGTCTTTGATCTGGACCTTCCAAAGACCCAGATGTTGAAGAACCTTCTTGTGGTTTCGGAACCGTTGGATATCTTCTTGCACTTCTTCATGGATACTTTCTTGGCCCTGGTTCCTCCTTCCACCTACGTGCTTTTTCCTTGATATGTGCCCCTGCGGGGCTCTGTGCAGAGATGGGTGTTGCACCCCTGTGGGGCTTCCTGCAGAGATGTATCTTCAGATATGATCTTTTTAATGAAGCTTCTTTCTTTGTCTTCTTCTTTTCTTCTTTTTGCTTGATCTCCCTCAACACTGCCCCCCTCCTGAACTCTGTCGTCCCCGACAGGCTTTGGGAGTCGACGGGAGTATGTTCTATACACTTTTTGCTCTTTTTCATTAAGCAGATTGGCTTCACATATCATTAGCTGCTTCCACTGTTCTGCTTTCACACCGTCATGTGGTGGTTGTCTATGATCGGCGAAGAAGTTGAGCTCATATGCCACTAATCTGGCATTCAAGTTAGATGACATCTTTAAAACGATTTCTGAATCAATTTCAAAAAACCATGTGAAAAAGGCTTCTTCGAATGTCTGCATATATGTACTCGGCAAAAACATCAACCTAGAATAATATGCCATTATTGTGGGTCGGCTTGGCATAACAGACAAGTCAAAAACGAGAATATCGGTTCCTTGATTAATGCCAAGGAAGTTCAAAAATGTATATGCCGCGTGTTTGAAGACCTTTAATACTGTAAGTATCATACTGAGTATTTTATGGTCATCTTGATAGTTAAATCGGGTACTGTTGCATAACTCTGCAGCCAAAATTCAATGGTTTTTACCATGAGTCTTCCGTTGGTAGATAATTATGAGGTGGACTTGGGAGTAGTGGATAATTCAGCCACTGTTTATGGAGAGCACCACTTTGTTGCATGTCCAAAAATTCTCTGGCTTCTCGTCGACGTGGTGTTGGACAAAAAGAAGGATTTACCTGTAATAAGTATGGGGTTGCTTGCCAGTGCACCCGTAATGTAGGATGTTTCTCCAAAAATTTTCTCCTCCAAACAGGCTGTGCTGCTTCAAATGCCTCTTGAGTATAGTTGAACATGGTATTGTTGAACTGCAGCTGTTCATCTGGATTTTTCTGTGTGATCTTCTTTATGTATTGTCTTGTTTTCTCTTTCAATAGTCCAGACGGAATGTTGAAAGGCTTCATGATTGTCACCAAGTCTTTATCTTTAATCCTTGCTTCTTTCATGACTTTGATGACTTCATTTTCAAAATTTTCTGTCAACCGGGACACCAATAGTGCCCGTTCCTTCTGACCTATTTCTGCAGTGTATGGCATTGGGTGATCATCATGTATGTCCGCCATCTGCTCTTTTATTGGAGAATCATAAATCAGGGGAGACAGAGGACGTACCTCTACCTCGTCAGTAGGATTTTCTTTTGTTGGCTCTACTGGTGTCCCGATTGGTGCTTTTTCTTCAGCTTTGGTCTCTAATTGTGCTAAGCGTTCAGTCTTCTCTTTAATTTCTTGCATAGTTGCGCTGAGTGCTTCTTTAATCGTAAGGAGCTCATTACCAATTTCTGCTACATTATCCATGTTTTCACTGTAACTTGCTGCAAGTTTTCCATGGGCCATATTCAACTGCATTTTTATCTCATTTGTATCTTGAGCGTACTTACGTTGCCATTCGTCTCTTAAGGCCTGCTCTTGCTTCAGCAATTCGGCATATTTCTCCATCTGATTTTTCAATTCTTTCTGATCATTGATGGATGTCTCTTGTTTTTCTATAGGCTGGTCATATAGCAATGCCTTCATCAATTCTTTATTGCGGCTGCGTAAGCTATCGTTTTCTTCCATGTATACTTTCAGTTGTGTTTCGAGTAGATTACTTCTAGCTTTCATTCTCTCTTTGTCTACTTCACTGGCTTCATGTTGTCTTTGTAATTCTGTCAGTTGTGTCTGTAGTTGATGATGTTGGTTCATCAATGTATCACATTGTGTTTTGACTGCGAGTAACTCCATTTCTTTGGCGGCAGTCTCTTTCTGGGCCTGGATGAGCTTTGCAGACAGTTGTTCACTCATGATTTGAAACTGATTCTTTTCCCGCATAGCCTTGTCATAATCCGCATCTATGTCCCTCATTTGCTATTGCGTGTCCATGGCTGTTTGTATCATTTGCTTGACAATAGGTTTCAATTGAGTAACATCCACATTTAACCATGTGGTAGGGATACTAGGTTCTGCTCCTGTTGTCACATCTTTCCCTTGTGCCACGTGTAACGTAGTATCATGGGGCTGCCTAATATGAAGTTGGATCCTTGGCTCAACCTCCATGTTGTCAATCTTACCTTGAGGTGTATCATCAGGCACTTCAATCATAATTGGTTCCTTAGTTGGTTGTAGGCCTGAGTTTTGGTCCACTGGAGTTTGTATTTCCTCTTTGATAGGTGGCACTACATCGTTATTAGTTATTGGAACTTCTTTGATGCTTATCTTTGACTTATCATTCAACTGAATTATGTGCACTGGTTCAGTGGATTCTTCCATGCTCTTTGCGTGTGCCTGTTGGTTGTCAGGTGTGACTTCGACTTGATTGACCTCTGTCCATTCCTCATTGTGTGTTTCTGTTCTTATGTCAGTATCCAGGGTGTCCTTCTCAGGGCTTGATCCCTCATTAGAGCTGGAATCTTCTAAACCCAGTTCTTTATATCTGGCCACTTGTTCAGGGGTCTGTTCTATATCTTTTTGTCTCCTTTCTTTGCTTGCCTGCATGTAATGGTGACTTTGAACATTTAAATTTACTTGCCCCCGCATGTACTGATGCGTTTCTTCCAGGGCGGCAGAGAGGTCTCTCTTGGTGATAGGCTGCTGCGTCATAGAAATTTTTGGCAGTATATGGGTCCTTTTTTATGTTGGTGTCTCTTGAGCTTCTTCCTCTCTTATGCGCTTAGTACCCCTCATGAGTTTCCTTGAACTGGTTCCTACTTCGTCAATAGAGGTGGCTGTTTTCTTTTTCTTTGGAACAATCGCTGACTTAGCATATTTGGCTAGCTCTATTGATGTCGGCATCACGTGCAAGCAGTTCTTCATGTCAAGTGCCTCATAAATGAGTAATGTTAATGCCAAACTTCCATTTAAGAACTTTTTATGTCCCCACTTTTTCTTTGCTTCGAACAAGCGATCTTGAATATATGGAGTCATATTGACTTGATTTTCGACTTGCCTCATAGCATGTGAGAGTAGTTTCACAACAATCTTTTGAGGTGTTGTATATTATGCATGCTTGGAAAACAAAAGTGTTGGTGCACCAAGCGAACAACATCTTCAATATCCGTTCTGTTAATTTCTAAAAATGTTCTCTTTTTCGGGTCATGAAATTCATCTTTGATATTCGTGAGTCCTTCTTGATTCCATCCAAAAGCCTTGTTAATTAGCTCATGAGTGAATTGAATTGTCTTCCAAGTACCAACTTTATCCAGTACTCTAGCTTCCGGGACTGATAATTTATTTGATGCAGACTGAAGTGTATTCATTACTTGCATACATCTTTGGAAATCTGGCATATAGATAGGCAGTCTTAGGAATGCATCAATTCCTGCTTGTGTCCAGACATCCGTCATGCGCGGTAGTCCTTGTATGATGGTCTTGAAATCTTGGGACATGATGGGGAAGTAGTGATCCCTATCCATAATCTTGATGGTCGCCATGAAAATGAGTTCCGACACTAGTTGGTCATCCAAAAACCAATGACCTCTTGCCTTAGTTATTGATTCCAGGGGAAGAAGTTGGACCTCTTCCTCTTGCGTAGCTTCAGAATTAGTAGATGCCATCTACACTCAGTATAGAGTATGAATTAGTGGCAGAATAGTATCAAAAAATCCTCCTTCATTTGTCTTTCATAAGATTGGCAATGCTCCGCGTGAATGGTGTCGTCCCTTCCCCGTGAGTGTGAGAGAGGTAATACCTGGGATTTGTATACTTTTAGATAGTTTTATGTTTTTGTCTGAAAGAAAAACAGAAAGGTTAGTTCATAGCCGAAGCGGTTATTAATTTTTTGAGTAGTTTTCTTTAGCTTATGTACAAGTGCTCTCCTATTTCCCAAGAGGGAAAATGTACTTCACTATCCTAAAGTAGAAAAAGAGGGTGTCGAATGCTTGGCCTTGTAATGTGGCCCTACTATGCATACTTTGGGTTCTGGTAACTCCAAATTATTTGGTAGAAGTATACAGCTTGTCTTGTCTTTCGGCATCCAAATCTGATTTATTCTGTTGGGAGAGATTGTGTTCTCAACATTCTTGGTGAATGCAGTGCTTCTCATATGGTGCTTCTGCTTTGCCTGCTTTTTGAATCTTGGAATGATGTGTGAATCGTATGTAGACTCCAGCTCTATCATGTAACAATTTATCTTCTGTCGTTTTGCCTTTAGATCATACTGATTCTCCTTGTGCCTTGACTCGTCCTTCTTGGTGATTGTCCTTTGAGTACATGACTTAGGAATCCATATTTGTGTTTGGGCTGGCTGAGCAGCTACCACCTTCTTGGGAATCCATACTCGAGCAATTGTTTGTGGAACTGAATATCCAGAGCGATTTATATACTTGGTTGTGGGTTCTTCTGATGTAGCAAGTAGTTCTTTAGTTGAAGATAAGTAGCCACTTGGTCCTTCCTTATCCAAGCTTGTCGAGTGTGAGGAATAGGGTATATTCGAATGTATGCAAACTCGTCATAGTCTTGTGGACTATCCTCTTTTGTGCTTAGTTCCTCACTGCAGCTGTTATTGGATAGAACACTAATCATGTGGTTTACTAGATTAGAAGATTGTGTGCACTCGAAACTCGGGGTATCCTCACATGAATTACTCGATGAAGAAGTTTCCATAGTGCGAGTGAACATACATTCATCAGCTTTTTCATTTAAGTGAGTTTTTGGTTTTCTACTTCCGGCTTTGATTGGTCGTCCGTCTAGCATGTTGAATACTTCACGATGTCCTATCTTGGCCGAGATGTATCCTAGGGCCAATTGAATAGTTACTTCATATTCGTATATCCAGTCTTGACCTAACACGAGCTCTTCCAATAAGTATTGATCATGACATACTAAAAGCTTCTGTTCCATAGTGTTGTTTCCGAGGTGTAGAGGTAAGATAATCTCTCCTATATACATGGTGATCTTTCTTCCTATTCCAATTAGTTGTGCTTTAGATGGGCGTAATTCCTCTTTGAGTGTCTGTGTCAAGGAATACTTAATACAGCTTACAGCTGCCCCTGTATCAATGAGAGCATCCACCAAGTGGTACTCTTTTGTTCCTACACCCAAATTCAAATAAGGTTGCGTCATTTGCTGACCTAGGTTTTCAGTGGCTCTAAAATTAGCCATTGGGATGAGTTCCTCTCCTAGTCAATATCTCTCATCTCTCTCTCTCATCCACTCTTTTCTTTTTCTGATTCGTTCTAGTGCTTCTTGTCTAGCTTCTTCTCGTATTCTTTCTTCCTCCATGCGCCTATTTTTACCCATTATTAATCGTGACATTATCTCTTCATTCAATGGCTCTAGATATTTTTTCACTCGACATCTGCTGATATAGTTTGGCAATACGTCTCCATCGAGGGTTGCTAAACTGATGGATCCGCTTGTGGATATGCAATTGATGATTAACGGGCCATATCCTCTTTTTTGTAATTTCTTAGCATGTTGTTTCAAAGTATAAACCAAAACTAAATCTTTTTCCTTCAAGTTTTTATCTTTGATATGAGCATCAAAATAGGCTTTCTGTCGCCTTTTTGTAGCATAAATCCCTGCTACTGTTTGTAACCTAGTTTCATGTAGCTTTTCTATTTGATCCAATTGAGTTGATAGTTCATGTCCCGTCCACTCATAAGTTTTTGCTACCCTGAGAGTGGGAATTAAGAAATCAATTGGCAAAATAGCATTTTGTCCATACACTAAGTTAAAAGGAGTGGTTCCTATGGCGGTCTTGTAGGCTACTGGAAATGCCCATAAAGCATGATGTAATTGTTTATCCCTGTTGCTCTAGCACAATGGTGAGAACCACCGCAGAAGAGATAGGAGTGATATGAAGATCGTGAATGTGAGATGAAGTGATAGTGAAGGTGAGAAGCATAGAGATGCACACACACATACACACACACTACGAAGAGACAAGCAAGACACAATGGAAGGTGAGAAATCAACTCTATTACTCAAGAACACTCTTACAAGCTCAAAATAGCTCTAATCTCTTCTCTACTCCAACAAGCTAACCCCAAAAATGAGCTCTCTAGCTCTTTTTATAGTTTCTAGACTAGTTTTGACCGGTTTCACATCTAGTGACCGGCATAGTTAAAAATTAGGTCCTAGATGCTATTTGGAAGGGTAAACGGTGTCTAAAAATAACGAAAATTGATACGCTCATTCTACCTAAGCTCCTCAAGCTCGAGGACTCCTCGGCTTGCACAAAATGGAGCTAGAAATTAAGAAAAGGGTTTTTCTATGTTACATATGTTACAATAGTGATAAAAATCAATGTTGGAGGTTTTTGAAAAGTATTTCTAAAACATGATTCTTTGAAAAAAGATTCGACTGGCTCCCTGCTCTGTCATTACATGCTTCCGCGTCTTCTATGCCTCTGGCTGCTTCCAACACCCCCCTCCCTCTTGCTTCTGTCGTCCCTGACAGAACCTTGTTGTAAGGTCTGCCGGATATAGTTCTGTAGGAGGTCTTGAGCGAGGGTGTGCTCGGAGATACGAATGCCTCGGGCCAGGTCGGCCTCGAGTTTCTCCCAGTCTATTGGTTGCGGTTCTTCCGGTGGCGGAAGCTGATAGTGTGTGGAATAGACCATTCGTTCACAGGCAAATAAGTGTAATAAATGTGTAGGCCTGCTTATGAATACCTCTGAATGGTATTCCCAGAAGCCGGTTGTGAACATCTCTTCGAAAGTCTGCTTGTAGCACGCTGGTAGGTACTTTATTCTGCAATGCCAGGCATAACACACCCGTAGCGATGGCGTTGTACTCATATCATATACCAGATCGAAATTGCCATGCTCGAAGCCCGGGGTGTTTACATGAGGTGCCTTGACGCGTCGGAAGACTTTAAAAATCATTTGCATCATGGCAAAGATTTTGACAGTCATATGCGCTGCTATATCGTCCATATGCTTTAGTCTAGGGAGCCAGTGGCAAATTGTAGCCATCATGTAGCCTACAGTTGGTAATTCGATGGGTGGCTTAAAATAGGGGTAATTCAACCAGTCCTGGCACTGCTTATTGTTTTGTACCTTAATAGCAAAGGCTGTCCAGGAGTGGCGTCATGGTACTGGTCCCCAACACGGGTTGTACTTCAAATGCAAAGGTGCCTTTACCCATGTACTCATCATTTCTGGATACTTCTGTAGTAAATCTTTGCGCCACTCTGGTTGATAGATCTCTCCTTGCTGCGCATCTAGTGGCAAATCGTCCTCCTCGAATTGAGTCGCATGCGATGGTTTCTTACCTGTTTCTTTCTCAATGGCTAACTGGTATTCGGCCATTAACATAAAATACGGTTTATATTGTAGCTCATGCCCAGATATGTATCGTCGCGGGGCCAAATGAGCAAAGAATGGATCATCGCCATGGCATGTAATTGTGCCTCGACTCTAGCTGAGTGTGTTGTCCCAAGTTCCTCAATTGTCTTCTATCATCGCCATGGCATGTAATTGTGCCTCGACTCTAGCTGAGTGTGTTGTCCCAAGTTCCTCAATTGTCTTCATCCACGCGGGGGTCGGGAGTTCGTAAGTCATCTGGCCTTCGGCCGTGACACGTCCGCCTGGGATGGGTTGTGGCTCGTACGCCTCTTCAAACGTTTCCTCCACCGGGATGGTGACAGTTTCTTCCTCAGCTGGAAGCTCAGGTGGGGAATCTAGCCTTGGTGGTGCTTCATATACTGCAATCCTTGATTCAAGGTCTGATACCTGGGCCCGTAATGCGTTGAGTTCCTCTAAGATGTCAGGAGAGGGGTCCACAGGTGCTGGTATGTCTTGGTGTGCCGGTGCTCGTAACTGGAGTAATTTATGATCTTCTTTGAGTTTCTGTAACTCCTCATTCGTGCGATCGTATTCATCAAGCAGTCTTACATGATCTTCTAGCAGCATCTTCATTGAGTATGAGGGAATGGCTTTGAACCGACTAGGACTCAAAGGTTGGTCTGGGTGGTCAAGAGCTGCTTCTAAGTTTTCTCGGTTCTGATCCTGTAGGCGTTGGTTTTCCTCCTTTGCTGCTGCTAGATGTCTTCTGAGTAAGCCCATGTTTCGTGTTAGCATTGCATTGCGGACTGTCTGGGCTCTTAATAAGTTATCCAGGTCAGCAGTGGCTTCCTTGGTCTTTTCTTCGCTTTCTAGTTCTAATTTATGATAGGCCTCTCGTAATTCTTGGTAGCGGCTGTTCAGTGAGGCATTCTCAATAGACAATAAATTAAGTTGCGATTGTAAGTCATTGGTTGTCCTCTGCAGCTGCTGGTAGTTATCACCAAGAGATATGAACTCATCTCTTACTTGCGTCATACACATGAACATCTGTCGAAATGCATTATCTACAGTGGGTGATAGTATTAATGGGGTGCTAAATGAAGATGCAGTGGGTGTAGATGCAAAGGGAACGGGGAATGGGGTTGGGAAGGTGGATGATGTAGTGATTGTTGAAAATTGTGATGTGCCTAAAAATGTTTGTGCCGTTAGTGAAGTGAGTGGTGGTGCAGTGGGCGGTGAAATGTCCATGTCATTGGACGTGTCCAATGCAGTGACTGTGAACAAGGGTGTGACTGTGGGTGCGTGTGCTGGTGTAAATACGGGATTTACAAAGGTTGAGGAGTAATTTACAGGGGGACTGGCTGGTGCAGCTGGGTGGAAAGGGGAAAGAGTGGTTATAGTGGGTCGGGTTGGTGAGACTGGGGAGAAGGTTAATGGTGGTGGGAATGGAAAAAGGGGTCTTGGAGTTGTGGGGAAGGATGGAAAAGCTAGATGGAGGAATGGGTTGAATGGAAAGGTGGGTGTGTGAGGGGGTAGACTAGGTCTAGTGGGTGCGGGGATTGTGGGGTGAGTGGCCGTAAAGATGATTTCTGCTACGTCACCAGCGACTGAAGATGTTGGTCGGGGGGAAGGAGGGTGAAGAGGGGAGGCTGGATGGACGGGCGGAGATGGAGGAGCAGTTGGGGTGGTCGGTACTTCAGTGACTACTGGGGTATGTACAGTTGTAGCGCGGGGTGGGGAATCTACAAGGATGGTTTCTGCTGCCAACGAACTTTCGGGGACGAGGCGTGCCTCCCTGGCTTGTTCGGAAGACTGTGCTCCTGTTGGTACACGAATGTATTCGCCGGGCTTTGAAAGTAGTCATACTCGGCGGGGGTCAAACTGTGGTAGTGGCTTTCTTTGCAAGTACCTGAGGGCTTCGTTGGAGCCTACTGATTTAACTAACTCTCGGAATCCTTTGATGTGTGCGTCTTCGAATCCGCCTGTGACAAGTTCCTGTTCTATTATTGCTTGACTCTCTTCCTCTGTCAGCTTTTTGTGTGCCCAAACTTTTTCCATAGTTCTATACAGCTTCTTAATAGCCAGTGTGTAAGCTGTTGCTTCACAAGTTTCATCTTCATGGGTACTTGTATCACCATGTGTGTCTCTTTGTTGGCCTTGGCCATCTGTCTGTTCATGCTCTTGGGATTCGTGAGTGCCCTGGCTGGCTTCATCATCGCCTTCATCGTCATCGGTTGCTGTCCTTTCGTCATCAGAGCTAGACACGATTTGTCCTTGTGGCTGATCCCGGGGTGTGGTGGGATAGCTGGGCCTTTCATATTCTTGAGAAAATAGTTGTCCTTCTGAAAATTGGAACTCATTGGAGAACGCATCGGGCATTTCAAAATCGAACGTTGTGTTCAGTGGCGCTGCTTGTTCTGCTTCTAAATGGGGTATTGGAAAAGAAAACGCTTCCGCACCAATAGTGGTGGGAATTTCCGCTGTTGTGGTGATAGGTTCTAAGGTTGTGGCTGCTTGAGGTTCAACAGTACTGGTGGTGCCCTCCATTACAACTGGTCTTGATAATCTGATACGAATAGGTTGTACTGTGGGAGTGGCTGTTGTTGGTGACTGCTCTGGAGATGGTTGTGGTGAGGGTGATTCTGGCACTTGTAAGCACGGGATAGTGCCTCTCATCCGCTTTCCTGCTCTACCTTTGCTAGACTTTCTAGCCTTCTTAGTGGTCCCTTTGAATGCTTTCAGTTCCTCATTGGTCAATGCACGTTCGATCGGCAGGTCATATGCCAAGCACATATATATAATCCTTGTAAGTGCACAACATCCATTGATGACCTTCTTTCGCTCCCATCTATGTTGTGCCAAATAGAGCTGATCAATTATACAGCTAGCTAGATCAACCGTCTGAGGTCCAGTACATGCTAAGTATAAGCCAAACCAGATTCTTTTGTGGGGCATGGTAAAACGATCCTGAGCTGGGAAAGCAAAATGCTGCATGCATATCCGCAATGGCTTGGAGAGCTCAGGGGTTATAGCTGAAATATCCTCCCACTTAGTTACATCACCACGTTTCATCGGCTCTGGAACTAGCCGTTCTCGCTCCGTCGGAGTATGCGTTCCATGTATTTTGAGAGCTGCGCGGATTAAATCTTTGGACAAGTAAAATCTTCTGAATGGAGGATCACTTACCAAGGATGGTAACATGAATGTTCCGGGTAGATCCTTGTTCTCTGAGGCCGTTAAGGTGGTTACTAGGTAAAAGCATCTGTAAAAATCGGGTTTAGGCAGAGGGTCACTAAAATATTCTGTAAAACCCGCTCGTGCCCAAACGTGCGTTAAATCTTGTGTATTCTGCAGTCCTTCAAATTCTCTTGAAAAGAACTAGTACTTGGCCCATGTGCGAAGATCAAATGCCAAATTGGCCTCAAATATGAAATCAGCGTCTGCTAAGGGTCCTGCTAGGCCTTGAAACCAGTGAGAGTTACGATGAATCTTCTCAGTATACCCTCTAGGGGGGTCGTCTATTGGCATGGGTCCTGGAAAACCTTGAAACTCTGGTGGTTGCATCGTCGGATGAGATTCCGCGAGTAATTCTCCAATATTGGCCACTGGTATACTGGGGCCAGCTTCTGATGGTCCTTCTTCGGTTTGCATGATGACTGACGAGCTAATGGAAAAGATCTGCTACAAAAGATTAGCACATTAGTATGGAAATTAATTATGATCCCATTAAGGTGAGACCGCAATCCCTTTCCATAACCGATGTGTAACCTGTGTAGCCAAGTGTCGTGAAGTGATTGATGCAATGATTTTTTGCAAAACTAATGCATGTCTCTAGACACCTACATGGTTCAGATTATGCATACATTTCTTGATGAGCTTTTATTATGCATGATGTGGGGTTTTGGTGTATGAATTCATACAGGGTTTAGATGAGGGTGAATTAGTACAAGGGTGGTGTTCAAACAGGGTGGGAGAATTGTTAGATAAGGGGGTACAAGAAGACGACTGGATACGTTTCGGTATCCATTTCCTAAGAGTCTTTGAGTGGGTGGTGTGTTTCTGCTTAGGGGCAAAAAGTGGTATCGGGTTTGGTGGTATTGAAGGATGGAAAGATTTCTGAGGGGTATATATTACATGGCTAGAGGGTTGGGCTATAAAACATTGTTTGGGTACCCAAATCTGCATGGGTGTGGGTCGATTGATAAGATACTTCTTGGCGATCCAAATCTGTCGAGTATTTGTACTTGTAGAAGAAGATCGAGGGGACTTTGAATACTGACTCTGCTTCTTTTGAAACTTTGTCCTGTTCTTGTCTGCGATGTTGCCAATAGCCTGTGGTTGCTGTCCTTTTGGCACCCATATTTGTCTCGTGCCACTTGTTCTGTGATGTTGATACTGCTGCTTTCTTTGCCTTATCTGGTGGTGTCGTCGGTCTGGGTTCCTCTGTTGTGGTTGACTCCTTCGTGGTTGGGTTTGAGAGGTCCATTGGACGCTCTGCTTTGGAAAAGAAGGGAGATCCAACACTTGCGTGACCTGCCCATTAGGAAGTGATTCGTTCTTTATCTTTAATCTAGGCCAGTCCGCAGCAAGTTTGGAAGGATGAGCACCGCAGGGTATTGTGCTCATTTGGCCGCTGATGCAACCCACCTGACCGCTGATTGTGTCCATCT
Organism: Ceratopteris richardii; assembly: GCA_020310875.1. NCBI lineage: Eukaryota > Viridiplantae > Streptophyta > Polypodiopsida > Polypodiales > Pteridaceae > Ceratopteris > Ceratopteris richardii. Next base: position 38,332,732 of record CM035432.1, on the reverse strand, counting down.
GCCCTAGCGGTTGGTTAATTGCCCCTTCTAGTTTGCAGGAAGCCCCAGGGAAGATCTCCTGTTGTCCTTCTGATTGACAATTGTCTATAGCCAAGCCAGAGTGGGTTGGTGTAGACGTAACGTGACTGATCTGACCCAAGATCTTCCGGTCTTCCGTCGCATGCATTTCATAGGGTCTAGGGTTACAAACCTCAGTCGGAATGCCATTAGGGAAGTCAAGCGGTATCACTCGCTTCTGATCTAAGGTTCCAATCTGTAAGGAGCCTTGTCTAAGATTTAGGTCCACTAAGTGATCGTATAGCCAATCTTGGCCAAGGATTAGGGGTTCTATCAGGTCATCATCATGGCACACTAGTAGTTTTGCTGTCATAGTCACTTCGTTTATGAGGATAGGAAGATCCACCTCACCCATGCAAGGGGTTTCCATGCCTCCTAGCCCTATGAGGTATGCCTCAATTGGTTGCATTTCTATTCCTGAATCCTTATAGTGGGACCATCTAATCGCACTAGTCGCAGCACCTGAGTCAATTAAAGCCCTGAGCTCTTGGCAAGAGTTGTCGTGCTCTAGCCTGACTGTAATGAATGGTCTCCTGTCCACTATGCTAGGATGAGTTCGTGATGGGGTATCTGGGTGTTGTTTCTAGATGGTTATAATGTTATCTCCCTAGTCCTTGTCTTCTTAGCTTCATGCGCTTAATGCGTTCTATGGCTTCTACCTGAGCTACCACTCGTATTCTATTCTCTTCCTCTTTACGCTTCTTTGCCATCGTGAGTCGTCTAAGCATATCCTCAGTAAGAGGTTCTTGGTATAACCTGACTCTACAGCCACTAATGTAATTAGGCATTATATCTCCTTCTAAAGTGGCTAACTGTACTGCTCCACTTGTCGAGAGTCTGTTAATGATCATAGGTCCATAACCTCGCTTTTCTAACTTACGTGCGTGTTGCTTTAGCGTATATACTAGAACTAAATCTCCTTCTTTTAGACCTTTATCTTTCACATGTGCATCAAAATATGCTTTCTGTCGCTTCTTTGCCACGTATATTCTTGCTGCTGCCTTTAATCTGGTTTCTCCTAATCGTTCCAAGTCCATTATTCTTGCTGATAATTCATGGCCGGTCCACTGATGTTCTTGTGCAACCTTAAGGGTCGGTATCAAGAAGTCCAAAGGAAGCACAGCATTCTGACCAAAAACCATCTGAAAGGGAGTTGCATTGAGTACGGTCTTGTAGGCCACTCGATATGCCCAAACAGCGTGTTGTAACTGTTTGTCCCAATCTGAACGTTTGTTGTTCACGAGTTTCGTCAGTACGTTACAAAGGATCTTATTAGTGCTTTCAGCCTGACCATTGGCCTGAGGATGATATGGTGCGGATTTCTTGTGAATCACCATAAAATCCTGTAACAAATATTCAATGACTTGGTTTAGAAAGTGAGTGCCTCGATCGCTCACTAACTCTATAGGCAATCCATATCTTGTAAAGACATTTTCAAATAAGAATTTTGCAGTCGTGTGTGCATCATTCTTTTTTGTGGCTTTTGCCTCTACCCATTTCGTAAGATAATCCGTCGCGACAATAATGTATTCAGCATGTGTACCTTTTGCAGGGGGGTTAATGGGTCCTACAAAGTCTATACCCCACTTTGAAAATGCATGTCCGCCCATCATGGGTTTCAATGGCATTTCATCTCTGCGAGTAGGAAATTGAGTTCTTTGGCACACATCACATCTCTTAACATAGGTATGAGCATCCATGTGAAGAGTGGGCCACCATAATCCTGCAAAGAGGATGGCTTTGATTATCCTATCTGGTCCAAAGTGACCTCCTGCAACACCTTGGTGTGCAGTCTCTAGTATGCTCAGATAATCGCTTTCATGAGCACATTGTCTTAGATATCCATCTCGTCCTCGTTTGTATAGATTATCGCCAATAAGTGAATAGTCTTGAGCTTCCTGCTCCAGACTGCATTGTCGAGCTAAGGTCATTCCTTGAGGGAATGTCTTCGTCCTCAAGTACGTCACTAAAGATTCACTCCAGTCTGGTGTGAGAGACACGTGATATAACGTCGCATGTTCTACTGGTGGTCTTTCACAACAAACATTGCATTCCTTACACAACCTGTAGACATCTGCTTCCATCGAAGGCCAATATACTCCTAGTCTATGCAGAGTCTGTAATGTTCGATGTTTTGAATGATGTTGCTTTAGTGCACCTATGTGTGCTAATTGCAACCAATTTGCATGTTCTGATTCATCTACACAACAAGCAAGAATCTTTTGATTATCCTGTTTGTATATGCTTCCTGCTAAGATTTGGTATCTCTGAGACTTGGTAATCTCTCCTTCTTTGATCTTTATCCTAGGATCCTTGGGTCCATATGTGAGAATAGGGACTATTGGTTTAGCCCATTCTGGTGCCATCTCAAGGTTAAACAAATAAGCATCTGGTAATTCATCCGCTATTCCTTGAGGAGCCTCTCCTGAGGTTAATCTCGAAAGGTGGTCAGCTCTAAGATGTGTCTTTCCTTTCCTGACTACTACTTCAAAATCATACTCCATGAGTAATAGAAACCAACGTATTAGTCATCCTGTGTTACAGGGTTTGTTGACTAAGTACAATAGTGCTTGATGATCTGTAAAGAACTTGAACTTGTTTGCCAGCAAATAATGTCTGAATTTCTTTACTGCGTAGATCATCCCTAATCCTTCTCGTTCTGTCGTGGTGTAATTTCTTTCTGCTGCGTTCAATTGTCTGCTCGCATAAGCTATGGGGAGATCTATGTTACCTTCACTCGTGGGTTGTGCTAACACACATCCTATGGCGTAATTGGATGCATCCACATGTACATGGAATGGCTTACTCCAATCCGGGGTAGTCAATATAGGTGCTGAGCACAAGCGTCGTTTAAGTTCATTGAATGAATTTTCACATTCATCTGTCCATTCAAAATTGGTTAAAAGAGAGTACAAAGGCTTGGCTATGATTGCATACATGTGTATGAATCTCCTATAATAGCCGCAATGACCCATAAATGCTTGTACCTCTTTGATGTTCGTCGGCCTAGGTAGATCTGCAATCACCTTCACTTTTTCCTCATCGGTAGAGATTCCATTTTTTGACACAATGTGTCCTAGAATTTTGCCTTGTTTGACCATGAAAACACATTTTTCTGGGTTCAAACAAACCTGATATTCTCGACATTTGTCAAATATTTGTCTTAACTCTGGGATATGTGTCTGCGTGATATTAGAATGAGCACATATGTCATCGACATAAACTTCCAAGTTCTTGCGTAAGAATTCCTTAAAAACATGACACATGAGTCGCTGGAAAGTGGCGGGTGCATTTGTTAAGCCAAATGGCATTACACAAAATGCAAATATGCCCCATTCAGTGGCAAATGCCATCTTGTGTTGATCTTCCGGAGCAATGGCTACTTGATTATAGCCTGAGAATCCATCAAGAAAGCTGTAAACTTCCTTGCCCGCAACTCTTTCCAATAAGTGCTCCGTGATAGGAAGAGGATAACTGTCTCTAATCGTGGCGGCATTAACTTTTTTAAGGTTAATACACACACGCAATTTTCCATTCTTCTTGGGCACAACCACAATGGGGGATACCCATTCGGTATGCTCAATTTCGTAAATGAATCCTGCTTCTATCAAACGATCTATTTCCTCTTTAATCTTCGCAGCGTAGTTATCATTGTACGTGTACGGCTTCTGTTTTGTCGGTTTTGCATCTGGAGTCATAGGAATTCTATGAGAACATATATCTGGATCTACTCCTTTCAGATCTTTGTAACTCCAGGCGAACACATCTCTATATTCGCGCAATAGGGCAACTAATTCTTCTTCTTCTTCCTTTGTCAAATCATGCCCTATGTATGTACATTTTTCTTCTTCTCCTTCTATGGCAACTATTATTTTCTTGGTTTTCTCTCGGTTATCATATACTTGTCCGTCGTTCGCCTTTCTATTAGGCATTCGTACCATGATTCTTCTATCTTTGATTTCATATTTCTTGAAGTTCTCGGGTACTTCAAACAAAGATTCTTCTTTTTCTGGTGTGGTTTCTTTCTTCTATCTTTTCTTTCCTTTACTCTTAGTAGTCACTTCTATGGCTAACCTCACCTCATTCGTAATTTCCTCATGTCTCTGAGGGTGAGTCTCTACCTCGTAGCAATATTCTTCCTCGGATGCAAAGGGTGGGTCCATGATAATTGATTCTAAATCAAAATCACTTGCATCCTCAAATGCATCAGTGCTAGGTTCACATTCTTCTAAAATTGCATCGCACATGATTGACTCTACTTGAGACAGGGATGGTACATTCTTTTCCTGTGTCTGTGGGACACTAAGATTCCTATGTTGATCCTTTTTCTCTTTGCTCTCTATCAAGTATTCTAGCCTCTCCATTAGTCCTTGAAAATGTAATTCCGGTTTTGCCATGTTATTCCAATTAAGATATCTAGAGGCTTCGAACAATGCTTGTGCTAATTCTACCATCTTCATGCAAAGTTTAGTTCTCTCAATTTCTAGATCAGCTCTAGGGTAGTTTTTACTCATTTCAGCTTCCTGAGGTCCCTCTTTTAATCTAGCCTGATATGCACGAAACATCATGTCTAGATTCTCTGGTATGGGTTTCGCTAAAACTGATCCTGATTTCTGAGCTGGATTCTCTTGATTCAATTCCTGTGAAGTCAATTCTAGGATTTTGGCTCTAGATTCCTTCAAACTTCCTTCCAAATCAGTTATCTTTTTACTCCATTTTCTCTTAATTCTTTCTCTAGAATCTTTCCAAGATTTTGTCTTTTTACTGCTAGATTCTGCAACTTCACTACTTCTGGCTACTTTCTCCTGATTAAGCTGTTGGTTCTGTAAGAGCGTCTGGGCTCTTGTTATAGCTTGGATAGGCACGTATGTAGGGTTGGATCCATCTGCGTTGTTTACAATACCTATCACGTTGATCGGTGTCACATTCGAAGCATGAACAATGTTCTTAGGACAATCTTTTATGATGTGCTCTTTGCCACAATCGGCACAAAAGCCTTGGATGTTATAGTACTGTGATTGTCCTGCTATCGGAGGATGTGGACAATCCTTTATGAAGTGATCTCCTTGGCACCTAAAGCATGGTCCTCTAGGGCCCTGTGGTCTCTGTTGTCTTACTTGGGGCCGTGGATTTGGGTTTGTGTACATCACATTAGCATAGTCGGGCTCCCAACTAGGTTCCACTGGTGGACTATCATAATGATATGTCTCCACATGTTCTGGTGACCCGGTGTAATAAGCGGGTGGACTATCTACATGCGTAGAGTCAAAACTGTTTGAGTTCGGGTCACTCTCTGTGATCAAAGGTGAAGAAGGCACTAAGACCCTACTTAGATTCTCTTCTACAGCAGCGTATTTGACTGAGATGACATTCGCTGGTGGGGGTGGCTGCTGAGCTAAGACACGTTGAGGTCTCTGTTGAGCCTGGTATGGGTAGTTCTGAGGAGGCCTATAGTAATAAGGCTGAGCATTGTATTGGCCTTGATACCTACCTGGCTGTGCGTATGCTTGCGGGTAGTTCTGTCTCACGGTCTGTTTGTTGTATGGGCAGTCCTGAGCCGTATAATTCGTGTATCTTCTCTCAATTGTACAGTATTGGCCACTAGGGTTGGCTTGTGGTTGTGGTGCATTGGGGCACACATTTGCCATATGATTTCCACCACAAGTGTAACAATGCTTGTTTGTTAGTACCCTAGGTTTACTAGAAACTCCTAGTTTCTGGGCCACTTTTTCTGCTAGGTCTTCTATCGAGTTAGACAATTTTGTGGATGCTAGAGATGAACAGTCTGAGTCCTTGTAGACCTTTGAGAGTTCCAATTCGTCTCCTAAGTTGTCCTCAATGTCTATACAAATTCTTACACATTGCTTTAGCGTTGTGGGTTCTTTTAGGTACACATAGGAGCGTAGTTTAGAGCTCAACAAGCCATCTAGAAACAATGACACTTGCTTGGCTTGTGAGGGTAGCTCTTGCATTGGACATCGTTCAACATATTGTCTAAACCTACGTCCTGCGAGTCTTACTGTTTCTTGAGGGGTCTGTTTAAAGCTATGAATCAACGAAGACGTGTCATGTCTAATCCCACTTTTAGAGAATTCAGTGATGAATGACTCTAAAAAGTGATGGATGTCTCTAAATTGCCTCTATTGCAACGGTTGGAACCAAGTTAAAGTGGTATTCTTTAACGTTAGCCCAAATGCATTGTATTGCGTGAACATGTCTTCCACTTGTTCTGCTCTTAGTACTTGCTTGAATTCTGCGACATGGTCATAGGGATCTCCTGTCCCATCAAAGTAATTTTTCATGGATTTCACTAACTGAGTGGGTCTCAATACTCTTGCGTGTTCACGTGGTCTAGGTAGAGGAAAATCATCTCTACCACCTGGTATTCCATGATCTCTTTGTCTATCTGCTCTATTAGTGTCCGTGGTTGTTCTATCTCTCCCTACGGGATGAGTGAAGCTTACTTCTAGTCTTTCTTTATTTTTCTCTCTTTGATTTCCATGGGTTGATGATGTTCCTGCCCCTTGTTGACTTGTATTCATGTTCGTTCTAGATGGAGGGAATATCAATTCACCTCTCCATGTGTATGTGTTTTTTGCGTGGTCAGGCACCACAAAGACTCTTTCTGAAGTCTCATCCAGGTATACAACCTTTCCATGTGTATCCGGGTCCTTGAACTCGTATATCGTGATGATACCTACCTCACTAAGTAGTTCTGTCTTGTATCTCCAAAAGGCTTCATCAGTTTCTTTATTTACAAACAACTCTATGCTTCTATTGTCCTGAGGGATCCAGTCTGGGATTAGTACTCGTGTCAGTACAGATTTCCCTCTAGGTGTTCTAGGCTCTTCTAATGGTTCTTTTCCTTGAGATTTAGTTTCCGTCTCTAGCTGAATGACGCCAAACTCGTTGGTATTGTTTGGCTACGTACTTAAGATGTACATTGTTCCTTCCTTGTCTATGTACGCGTCTCTCTCAAATTTCACCACTGGATGTTCCAATCCAATGGGTTGATCGGGGTTGTGCATTTGCACCACTTGCCTTCGCAAACCATCCTCATAAATGCGAGCACCTAATCAGTTGGTTCGGAGAAACTCTAGTTGCGTTCTATAGGGTCCTTTTGGTTTTTCTAAATGAGCTACATTCGACCCTCCTTCTGGTCTGTCTGTGCTAAATGCCATTTCTGATTCGCTAGTATCTGAGCTCTCGTAGGGATAACTAGTGTTCAATTGTTGAGCCCACGATCGTGCAGTAGTTCTTACACTTGCCTCTGATGATCTAAGGCTTCGTCGGTCTGACTTACCTATATGTTCGCCCGATCTAAGGTTCATTAATTTTCTTCCTTGCACACTCAGTACACGCTCAGATCGTCAATGATTCTTTGTTATTACTTTCTTGATTCTTTATAGATTTCTTTAGATTCTTGTCTTAATGTATGCGTCAGGAATTCGACTTTCCGTGGTACTTTGAGTTCTCGTTCCGTCAGACTTATGTTCTTTCCTTTAGGTTTTCGTGTCACACACCCTTACTTTAATCTTGGACTTGATAAATTTAATTCTCTTGAACTTGAGGCGTTCTTATCGTATTTAATCCACAATGCTAACGTTTATCCTAAGCTAAGAATTGACTGAGGGAGTTGAGTAATCTTCCAACCTCGAGTCAGCTTTTCTGGTTGCTCTGATGCCCAAGAAGCTATGTTTCCCAAGCTTTATGCCCTTCACTGCCTTGCCTTGGTTGCCCTTGATTGCCCTTGCTAGACCTGGAAAAATCCAATATTAGACCAATTCACAGTTGGATGATCAAGCACTTGAGTATATACACCCTTTAACTCCCTTCCCTTTCGCCCAACTTTTCAATGTTTGCCCCCTGGCTTTCTAGTCCCAAACTAGGTCAACCTCAAAATAGCTTATCTAAAAATAGCTCAAACTAGGTCAACCTCAAAATAGCTTTCTAATGAGCTACTAAGCTCAAAAAACGGACTTCGGATGAAAAAGTTATGACCATTCAGGCCCTGGGGGGTAAAAACTGACAAACAGGTTTTTCTCCAAATATGAGCTAAGGGGTCTCCTATGAGTTTAATCACCCAAAAATTTCCCAAAAATAGCCCCAAAATTGGCCAAAAAATGAAACCCTAGAATTTGCGATGGGGGTGCACAATCGCGATGGCGTGAGACAATCGCAATGGTCTGGGACCGTCGCGATGGCGTGAAGGTGAACAATCGCGATGGTCTGAAGTGCACGGTCACAATGGTCCAAATGTGAGCAATCACGATGGCTCGATCAGGCGGACAATCGCGATGGCGTCAGTCAATGGTCAACGTGAACAATCGCGATGGTCCAAAGTGAACCGTCGCGATGGTCACAGATGCGATGGCGTGAGCCAATCGCGATGGTCCAAAATTCGAGTTGTCGCGATGGTGTAAGGGTGTCGTCGCGATGGCGTGAGGTGCGAGCCATCGCGATGGCCTAGCTTGCCACGTGGCAGAGTCGGCGCGATGGCGTGAGCCAATCGCGATGGTGTGGGGTCAACCGAACAGTCGCGATGGTCCGCGAACCGTCGCGATGGTCCAAATGAACCGTCGCGATGGCGTGAGACCGTCGCGATGGTTCGGCCGAGTCGTCGCGATGGCTTGAGCCTATCGCGATGGTGTGACACAATCGCGATGGTCTGAGACCGTCGCGATGGTCCCGTGGAGTTTCTTAACGTGGTTCTCACCATTGTGCTAGAGCAACACCAAATTTGGCGCCGTTGCCGGGGATCGAGTCTAGGATGAATGTGTGATGGTAAGAGTATAGCAAGAAGTGGCATTGAAAGGTAAAAATTTCAGTTTTTTGTTGTTGTTTTTACTTAGTTTTTAGTGTTTTTCACCTCCCCCACACTCCATCTTCATCACCGCATCATCATCTTCATCTCCGAAAAAATCAGAAAATTCACCATATCCACCCATTCTCCTCATTTCCCCTCATTTGTGCATGCGAGAGAGTGAGAGAGAGCTTTTGTGCTTGCATGTGCTTTTTTCTTGAGTTTTCTTGTAGGTACAGTGCTCCAAAGCATCAGGAAAGCTTGGAAAAGGTAAAATTTTCAGTTTCTGTCAGAGATTTCCGTCTGTGTCAGACCATCGCGATGGTCTACCAAGTGCGGAATTTTTGGTAAGTGACCACACCACGGGATAGGCAACACAAGCGTACACACGAATCCACAGACGCATCTGCAAAAATCACATTTTGGTGGATCCGCGGAAGAGATAGGAGTGATATGAAGATCGTGAATGTGAGATGAAGTGATAGTGAAGGTGAGAAGCATAGAGATGCACACACACATACACACACACTACGAAGAGACAAGCAAGACACAATGGAAGGTGAGAAATCAACTCTATTACTCAAGAACACTCTTACAATCTCAAAATAGCTCTAAGCTCTTCTCTACTCCAACAAGCTAACCCCAAAAATGAGCTCTCTAGCTCTTTTTATAGTTTCTAGACTAGTTTTGACCGGTTTCACATCTAGTGACCGGCATAGTTAAAAATTAGGTCCTAGATGCTATTTGGAAGGGTAAACGGTGTCTAAAAATAACAAAAATTGATACGCTCATTCTACCTAAGCTCCTCAAGCTCGAGGACTCCTCGGCTTGCACAAAATGGAGCTAGAAATTAAGAAAAGGGTTTTTCTATGTTACATATGTTACAATAGTGATAAAAATCACTGTTGGAGGTTTTTGAAAAGTATTTCTAAAACATGATTCTTTGAAAAAAGATTCGACTGGCTCCCTGCTCCGTCGTTACATGCTTCCGCGTCTTCTATGCCTCTGGCTGCTTCCAACAATCCCAATCCGATTTACGATTGTTCACAATCTTTGTGAGAACTGTGCACAAGATTTTATTTGAACTTTCGGCTTGTCCATTGGCTTGGGTGGTATGGGGCTGATTTCTTATGAATTACCAAGAATTCATTCAGTAATGCTTCTATCACTTCATTCACAAAATGCGTGCCTCTATCACTCACAATTTCTATCAGTAGTCCAAATCTAGTGAAAACGTTCTCGAAGAGAAACTTGGCTGTAGTCCTTGCATCATTTTTCTTGGTAGCTTTGGCTTCAATCCATTTGGTCAAATAGTCTGTGGCTACGATTATGTATTCGGCATGGGATCCTTTTGCTAGTGGGCTAATGGGTCCTATGAAGTCTATTCCCCATTTTGTGAATGCTCTTGCACTCATCATGGGTTTCAGTGGCATTTCGTCTCTTCTGATAGGATACTTCATTCGTTGACAAGTATCACATCGTTGAACATATGTGGCTGCATCTTGATGTAGAGTTGGCCACCACATTCCAGCAAAGAGAATCATTTTGGCAGTTTTATCTGCAGAAAAATGTCCTCCTGCAGCTCCTGTATGTGCCATCTCTAAAACAGCAAGATATTCGTCTTCATGAATGCACATTCGTAAATGATCATCTCTTCCTCATTTAAAGAGTTGTTTTCCTATGAGAGCATAGTCCTTGCTTTGTTCTACCAGTGCACGTTTCCTTGCTAGAGTGGCTCCTTCTGGGTACTCCTGGGTCTTTAAGAACTTTATCAGAGGCATGCTCCATCTTGGTGCTACGGTGGAGTAGCATAAGTTAGAGTTCTCTTTTGGATTGCGTTCTCGACAAGTTTGGCAGGCGGATACATAGTTATGTGTATCCCTTTGCATGGTTGGCCAATATATGCCTAATCTCTTCAATGTTTGCCATGTTCCATTTGCACTTAAATGAGTTTTCCATTGATTTACATGTGCTTTTTGAAGCCACATCTCTTGTTCCTCCTCTTCCACACATCTCATGAGTAATCCACTTGAATCTTGGTGATATAGGCTTCCAGCAATGATATGCAGGTTTTTAGTCTTCCATAAATCTTGATTTTGGTTTGGTGAGATCCCATATTTAGGTCCATATGTGAGTATTGGGATCAGCTTTTCTGCCCATTGGGGACATACTTCGAGGTTGAACAGGTACGTGTCAGGTAGATCATCTGGTACTCCTATGGGTGGTTCTCCATGTGTCATTCTTGATAAGTGATCTGCTCTAATGTGGGTATTCCCTTTCTTGACTACTGCTTCAAAATCAAATTCCAACAACAATAGAAACCATCGTACTAGTCGTCCCGTATTACAAGGCTTATTGACTAAGTACAGTAGGGCTTGATGATCAATGAAGAATTTAAATTTGTTTGCCAATAAGTAGTGTCGAAACTTTTTCACTGCGTATACCATTCCTAGACCTTCTCTTTCAGTCATGGTATAATTGCGTTCTGCTTGATTCAATTGTCTACTGGCATAGGCTATAGGGTGATCTAACTTTCCTGTATTTGCGGGTTGAGCTAGGATGCAAACAATGGCAAACTTGGAAGCATCTACGTGAATGTGAAATGGTTTGTTCCAATTAGGTACTCGAAGGATCGGAGCTGAACTCAATCGACTCTTTAATTTGTTAAAGGCCTTTTCACATTCTTCAGTCCAGTTAAACTGATTCAATAATGCATAAAGAGGTCTAGCAATTATGGCATACATATGTATAAATCTTCGGTAGTATCCACAATGTCCCATAAATGCTTGTACTTCTTTAGCAGTCTTTGGTCTCGGTAAATCCAGAATTACTTTGATTTTGTCTTCGTCAGTTGAGATTCCATTCTTATAGACAATATGTCCTAATATCTTTCCTTGTCGAACCATGAAACATTTTTCTGGGTTGAGGCATACTCTATATTGTCGACATTCGGCGAAGATCCTTCCTACTTCCGGGATATGCTCTGATCGTATAGCTGAATAAGTGCATAAATCATCCACGTATACCTCCATACTCTTTCTCAAGAACTCCTTGAATACATGGCACATTAATCTTTGGAAGGTGGCTGGGGCATTGGTTAGGCCGAAAGGCATAAGCCTAAAGGCGTATACTCCCCATTCAGTTGCAAAGGCTCTTTTATGTTGGTCCTTAGGAGCAATGGCTACCTGGTTATATCCTGAAAAGCCTTCCAAAAAACTATAAACTTCCTTCCCTGCAACTCTTTCCAAAAGATGATCCGTGATGGGTAATGGATAACTACCTCTTATGGTGGCAGCATTTACCTTTTTCAAATTAATGCAGACCCTTAGCTTACCATTATTTTTTGGTACGGCCACCAAAGGTGACACCCATTCCGTGTGTTCAATCTCATAAATGAACCCAGCATCTAATAGTTTATCTATCTCTTCTTTGATCTTTGCTGAGTAAACATCGTTATATGTGTATGGTCTTTGTTTGGAAGGTTTAGCTTCAGATGTCATAGGGATTCTATGTGCACATATAAAAGGATCTACTCCTTTCAAATCCTTATAGGTCCAAGCAAAGACATCCCTATATTCTCGAATGAGTCGTATCAGCTTTTGTTCTTCCTCCATTGAGACATCTTGACCTATAAAAGTACATCTTTCTTCTCCCTCTTCCAAGGTTACTACTATTTTATTGGTTTGCTCTTTATTGTCATATGCTATTCCTGGCTGTGCTTCTCGTTTTGGCATTTGAATAGCAATTTTCCTCTCTTCTACTTCATATTTTTTGAAGTGGGCAGGCACTTCAAATTGATCTTGAGGCTTGTTGTTTTCATCATTTTTTACTCTATCTAATCCAAGCACTTCTTCCTGTGTTGGTTCTTGATTTATTTCATTAGCTATGACACTTACTTCTTGAGTTTCATTTTCCGTTTCCATTAGTTCAAGTTCCATTTCAATGCTCTCGTAATCCTCCTTCCATTCTTTTTCAATTACTTCCCCTTCTTCGGCCTCTTGAAGAACTACCACATATACACTAACGTCATAGCCTTCCTCGTCAATGCATTCATGTTGGAAGTGAGGTAGGCCCTTAGGCTCATGTCACAGGTCCATGGTTCCATAGTTCCAGTCATGTACAACATTAATTCCAGCAATCTTCCATATTGACAAAACATGAACATACCACAACTTAATCATACAGATGATGAGACAAAGATAGAGAAAGAATAGACGTCATGTGTAAGGTGTTACGTAAGCCATCGCTTACTCATAGTATCATATATACCAATGTTCAATGTACAATGTGGGAGAAAAATTCTCAGCCATTCTATGTGATGAGAAATAGATGAATGAGTGAATGTACAATGTAACAAACATATTCAGATGTGTGGGCAGTAATCTGAATATACATGAGATGTGTGACCTAATAGGTTATAGAAGAGTGAATATGAGTGACTGAATGAGGAAGGATCAGTGTGAAACTGATGGTCAACAAACCTACATCTAAACTTAGGCTATGGAAGATCCTAAGTTAGATACGTGTGTGAAAAGATCGCATACTTATAAAGTAGCATAGAATGCTAACAAGTTTGCTGCTAGAAATCCTCAAACTCATGTGAATACGCCTTCTCAAACACCTCATCAAAATATGTATAAAGCATATAAGTACTGATTCTCTTGTACCTATGCCGAATAGGACTCCTTCTGATATGAACGCCACAACCTCCATAAACTTCAAGTAGTACCTGTGTGCATAAAGAGAATATGTACATGAATACTTAACATAAGATGTGAATCTTATGTTAATCACCATCTAATGTCTTTGAAGTAGCCCGATATCTTCTTGTAGAAGACAATCTTCAACCTAATATCTTCCTGTAGAAGATAATCTTCAAATACACCATGTAGATGGCCCCATCCAATGTCTTTGAAGTAGCCAGACATCTTCTTGTAGAAGATAATCTTCAACCTAACATCTTCTTGTAGAAGATGATCTTCAAATACATCATGTGATGGGCGATCCTCACCATCAAGCTGCTAATAGTCAAGTCTTCTTGCCAAGAACAAGAGATGACCTCCTCTCCATGAGCTAGAGTGTGAGCACACCCTTCATCTTCTCCAAGAAGAATCATTAAGAAGAACTCCATAGCTGCTCCTCAACATGCTTCAAGTTAGCACCATGGCTGCCCCATGTGCTAGAAGAAACACCACCTCTACTGAGGTCCAAGCTCCAAAGCTTGTGTTGAATACTAGGTGAAGGATGATTTGATAGTGATCCAAGCTTGTGTTTATATAGTAGATAATGTACTCTCAAAAGCACCCAATAAAGCACTTCCGATCCTACGATCGCTAAAATAAAGCATGATCGTAATAAAGCAAGATCGCGTCGCTCATCCGTTCGTGTTTTTAATAAAAGCAAAATCATAAGCTCAAAAAATTCGCGCTTCCGCTGCAGGCCACGGGAATCGATCTCGGGTCTGTTGCATGGGAGGATATTATCTTAACCACAGCACCCATCGTCATTTGTTGTACAAGGACTACTAGGCATTTATACACACGTTGTAACGTGATGCTGACAGGTTTCTTTGGGGTCGATAGTGCTATAAGAATAGCTTCTTATGCTTTAAAATCTAGACAAAAGTGGACCAATGGGACATTGTTTCCCAACAATTCATTCACGGTTATCACTTCTTCATTTACACACACGTCGAGAGGGGCTAAAATCTCCATCCAACCATGAGGCTCGAATTCTTCATCTAGGAATATTTGAGGCATATAGGCTAGGTCTTGTATAGATCTAGCAACTCCTTGCCCGTGCTGCCATCCTTTCCTCCTATCCTCTTCCTTTTTGGCAGTTTGGCATATCCATAGATGAGTGTCTTCGTTTATCCACGATTGATCACTTGAACCTACACTGTGAATAGACTGCTCATCTTCTTCTTTATGAATCTGATTCCATTGCAAGGGGGGAACATCTTGATACGTGTATGTGTGGAGGTTTATTCTTGTTGTGGTTCCTTCGTGCTGTAAGTATATTGCATCTTTTCCCCAATCTTGCACTACCTTTAGCTGTCTCATAAAGGGTCTTCCAAGTATCATTTCATAATTGCTAGCCCTTTCAAATTGACATATCGCTAAGGTGTGCTCAAATTCAACACCACAGGTAGTGAAAGTTACTCTTTCCCATAATCCCAAGGGTCGTTCAGTGTGTCCATTTGCCATTTGTATCTTCATGCGTGTTGGTCTTAGAGTTGGTTTTCCCCATTTCTCCCAGATTTCTTTAGTTGCTATTCCTACTCCAGCTCCAGAATCCAAGATAGCTCTAGTAGTGTAACCCCTATAAGTAATTGGAAGGCAAGTGTTTCCTTCATCTCCCTCACTGAAATCTCCAACCTTATCGACTCGGATTTTGACTGTGGCCACTTCATCAGGCATCTCCGTCTCTTTTGCCTTGATCTCCAACTCACTGGTCAGCTTCTCCTTCAAATGTGGTTTGACCTTCAATAGTTCTTCCAATGTCAGAGTGCAAGGGATTTTTACCTTTTTAAGGTGTTGTATGATGTCTGATGTTTGGACTGATGGGTTCTGTTCTTTTTTTCTCATTGAGGGAATGCGGTATAATTCTGAATTATATTCGTATTCTCCTGTGTAATTTGGCAAAACCTTTACACTGTCATTTTCTTTGTCACTTGGATCAATTTGTATTAATTCTTCTAAATTCAGTTCAGGTATGGAGTCTTCAATTTCACCTTCTGCTCCTAGCTCCTCAAAGGGTGGTTCTATTCCTTCCACTTTCTTCCATCGGTCTTCTTGGACTCTTGCCCACAAGTCTTTAGGCCATTCTTCGTCTACTTCGGGGACCATGGATCCTTCCCTTTTATCCTCACAATGATTTTCAGTATGTGTCTCACCTTTTTTGGTTTTCTCGGGGACATTAGGGATGACACACTCTTGGAATTCTTTTTCGGGAATTCGTGAATTAGGTCGTTGAAGAACAGGTTTTTCTAAGGTCTGTTGGGCTACTTCAATTAATTTTTTGCATATCTCCAACCTTTCATTCTCTAGGTCACCTCTAGGATATTCTTTTTCATGTTGTTCAATGGTAGGTCCTGCTCTTATTCGTGCCTTGTACGCCTGAATCCACATGACTAACTCGTCTGGCATGGGATCTGCCAAAACTGATCCTCCCTCTTCTTTTTTATACTTTCCTTTTTTACTTTCTTCTTCAATTTTTTGTTTTTCTTTTTGATCTTGCTCATTTTTTTCCTTCTCCATCTGTTGCTGTAGTTTCTTTTCCTTTATCCTTTCTCTACGATTCTTCCATCTCTGTGTTTGTTTACTTGTAACACTTTTTCCAAGCTCTTCTGAGTCTTCAACTACTTGGGGTACAGGTGTATTCATTCCTCTGTCGTCTTGATTATTTTCTTAAGTTTTTTCTGGGATCTCTCTAGCTTTAGCTCTTGTTATTGCTTTCAATGGCACAGTGTACTCCTTATCACTCCCTAATGACTCTATTACTTCTATCACGTTCATCTGCACGTTAGAGTTAACTTTGTTGGGGTTCTTGGGGCAATCTCTGAAAAGGTGTTCTTTACCACAATCACTACAGTATCCTTCCCAGACTCGCTGTGGTGGTGGTGGGTTTGGTAGTGTACATTCTCTGATATAATGATCACCTCCGCATCTATAACATGGTCCTCTAGGTACAGGCGGCCTATTCATAGGTCGGGGGGGTATGGGTGCCCTAGGGGCTGTGTACATCAATGACACATAATCCTGCTCATATCCATAGGAACTATCTGGTGTTTGCCATATGCATATGGTTCATACATTTGCCCATATCCTATTATAGTGCTCTCATAACTGGGATAGTTTCCTTGACTATGGTCATAAGATGAGTCATATGGTTCATTACTAGACAATAGTGTGGCTAGGACTATTGCTCTCTCTAAGTTTTCATCAGGTTGAGCTATTTTCACCGGGACAACAATCTGAGGATGGGGCGGTTGTTGTCCTAACACCGGTTGTGGTTGAGTGTAACTTTGATAGGCATAAGGTCGTGGTGCTGATGCCTGCTGCTGATATGTGGGATATCTGAAGGCTTCTCCTCCTTGCTCTCTCTGAGGGTATCCATAAGGTCTCAGGAGAGGTTGTACTAGTCTTGTTTGCCGATTGTAAGGACAGTTTTCTATACTGTGGTTTGTGTACTTTTGTTCTATGCTGCAATATTGTAGAGGGCCCGGAATAGGTGGTCTATTGTAAGCATAAGCAGGTGGTGGGACTACTCCCCTAGTGCACAAATGAGATGGATGATCACCTCCACAATGCATGCATATTGTGAGCATGGGTACTCTCATTGGATTATTGGGGTAGTTCCTCTGTCCTTGAACGTTCAGTTTCTTTGCTACTAAGTCGGCTATTTCCTCTACATTGTTCTTAGGGTTTGATATACTGCTGGCAGAATCTTCACTTTTCACACTACCTTGAGGTATTTTCAAGTCTTCCGCTAGGTTGTCCTCTAGGTCAATACATTCTTTCATACATTCTTGCAAAGTTTGAACTCTTTTCACAGATACTAGAGATCTTTATGATCCGTTCAATAATCCTTCCAGGAACAATGACACCATCTTGTTTTGAGCGGGTCTCTCTTCAGTAGGGCATCTATCCACATACTGCTTAAATCTTCTTGCTACCAATCTCACTGATTCTGTAGGAGCTTGCTTAAAACTATGGATCAATGATGATGAGTTGTTTTTAATCCCAGACTTAGTGAATTCCTCAATCATTTCTTGATAGACTTGTTCCATGTTTTGAAAATTATTTGGGTCTAATGGCTGGAACCAAGCTAAAGTTGTGTCTGTCAAAGTTAGACCAAAAGATTCATATTGGATCAAAAAATCTTCCACTTGTTCAGCTCTGATTACTTGCTTAAATTCAGCTATATGATTATAAGGTTCACTAGAGCCATCATAGTGGTTTCTCATGCATTTGGAGACTTGGATGGGTCTTAATCTTCTTCCTTCTTCAGATGGTCTAGGCATCACAGGGAAAACTGGTCTTCCTATCGGTATACCAGGTCCTCTTGCTACAGGTGGTCTATTTGGAACAGGGGCTCTATTCCTTAGGTCAACAGGTGGTTGAGGTCGATAGTTTGGATTATTTGCAGGCATAGCAAATTGCACATGGGGTCTCATCGGGGTTTGTGTTTGTTGTGTTTGTCCTGATTGTTGATATGAATTATCTTGAAAGGTTCCTTGAGGGTTCTGAGACGTAGTAGCTTGATCCCTAGGAGGGAACACTGGAATGTTCTGATACTTCAACCCTGCTCTTTCTAACTCTGTTAGAGGCCAGTATCTCCTATGATTTTTGTCCAAGTATGTGATGATGGTGGGGAATTCAGGATCTTGTAACTCATAGACAGTAACTGGGTTAGGGGCTACTTCCCATAATGAAGAGTGGGCTCTAAGGAGATGCTCCATTCCATTGATCAAATACACATCCATCAAGGAGTCATCTTGAGGAACTAGGTCTCCTCTCCATACCCTAGCAACAGTAGATCTCCCTCTGGGGGTGGTCACTTGCTCTTCATTTCCTTCTTCATTAAGGTTGTGAGCATTGTTGTCTTCCCCAAGTTCATTGATGTTTTCAGGATGTTCTGTAACTACATACTGGATGTCTCTCTTGTCAATATAAATTCCTCCTGCATACTTCACTGCTGGCCTAGGCACTATGTACGCATATGAAGCTTTCTTCAATCTGGCCACTGATCGGTTTAGACCATCTAGGTAGATAGGTATCTCATTTTGGTTGGTGTTCACATATTCTAACGATGTCCGATATTCTCCCTCAATAATTGACATCATGCCAATCATTGGTATAGTCTTCTGCATATCCTCGAGAGCCATGGGAATTTCTTCCTCTAACTCACTAGAGGTTTCAGAATAATGTGAGTGGCTACTGGGTTCGACTACACTTCCCACTAAAGAGATGACTCTTCTTCGGCTTCCTAGGGTTCTTCCAGATCTCAGGTTCATCCACTTTAAAGTTATACTTACCCTTAGCCCACCTCCAGCTTCTAGAGTTCTTCACTAAGGATCAGAATTCCAGAGAGAATTTGGTTGGAAAAGGACTAGCAGAGAATCCACAACTTCACGATACTTGACCCAAACAAGTCCACGATACTCTATATCTGACACATAGAAAGGTGCCACGATATTGGGCCTATGAACAGGACAATACACGATATCTACAACAAAACGATACATGATACTTCCAAGAACACGATATACGATACTTTGTGAAAACGATACACGATACTCCAAAAACGCGATACACGATAGTTAGCCAATATCGCATGCCAAACACGATACTTGATACTTGAGGAACTCGATACACGATACTTGACAGGTATCGCGATCAGAAATCCTTGTGATATGCGATACACAATATTCAACAAGAAAATGTCCACGATACTCGACACACAACAAGTATCGTGAGGAAATTCAACACGACACTCGATCTTCGTCAGGTATCGAGAAAGTTTATCTCTGCGATACACGACATCCGGCAAGTATTGCGATCTGAAACTCATGATACACGATACTCGGTGAGTATCGCGATCTGAATTTCTTGATACACGATATGCGATATCCGACAAGTATCGTGAGAAATTCTCAACGATACTCGATACTTGACATGTATTGTCAGACCCAAACCAACGATACCCGACACTTGATAGGTATCGTGAAGGGAGTTCAACGATACATGATACTCAACAAGGTCAGGTATCGTGATACTCAACCATAGGAGATCACGATACTCAGGTATCGCGATACTCGACCGTGGGAGAACGCGATACTTGGCACTTTTTCAATTTTTTTGCAAGTGTTTTTTTTATTTTGAGTTCATACACATGTTCTTAGAGTGCATCTACCCTCCCCTCTTAGCCTGAATCAGAAAAATACTTCTTCTCTACCCTGGTATGGCCTTCATGATACTTACCGCAGATCCTTTTGCTAAGTTACTTGATTTAATTGGCTAAGATGAATGATAGGTCAACATGCTCACCTTGGACATTGGCCTCCAGCTATTCACTCTCCTCCACTCGCTCTGCGCAGCTCAAAAAGCCCGGATCTTCACTCACGATACTTGACAGCAGCTTCTCACGATACTTGTTCTAGAGACAAGTGACTTGAAAAATGACATTTTTTGGTTTTTATACTCTTTTGAAAAGGTCTCCTAACTACAAAGACTCAACAAGATGCAGATTAGTAACTACTCTAGCTCCCTAACCTACTCCCTTCTTCCTCCTACTCTACTCACTTCACTCACTTCCCTAGACTAACAACTTACTACACACACTCCAAGAGTGAGAAGTAATAAGTGCGGATGAATATGACTTACCAAAGAAGAGAAAACCACAACTCCTCTACTCGCTTCAATGCCAAAAAGATACTTACCATCACACGAATGCCTCGGTTTGATTCAACATTCCCCGGCAACGGCGCCAAAAAATGTGTGTACCTAAGTTCCAACCTAGGGACTTGCGGAGAAAGACACTATACCTCAATCTCCCTCAAGTGCATATAGTGGGGATTCATGCTTTATTTATCAATCCAAGGAGTATCAAAACCTAACCGAGTGTATGAGGACATGCATTCAAATGATGATCAATGCAAATGAGCTTCCCAAAGAGTGCAAACAATGCAAAGACTAATCCAAACAAGCTTCAACTGTCAGTCATGGTGTCACGATACTTGGAGTAGTAGCCAACAGTAAATTGAGCTTTTCTCTCAGCTCCAAACTCTGAATATAGTGAATACCATATGCGTTTCGAAGCTCTCGAGAAGACGCATCCAATGGTTGTATTTTCACTCAATTCTGACACTTCTGCTTCAAATTATGAGCAAAATACTGAGTTGCGGGAATGACCTTCCTACACTTCACACACACCTTAACCACAGCAAACAAACCCTTTCATGGATAGAAAACACTTCCTAACACTCTTTTCAAGCAATACACATGCACACAAGCTCACAAAGAAGATGATACAGAGAGGAGAAGACACAAATTCGAAATTCTGTGCTCTTGATTCTCACAATGGCAAAAAGTCTTTACAAAGAGTCACCAATTGACTTATATACATGTGCCCTAAAAATGGTCCTTTCACACAAGAGACCGGCACTTTATTCAATGAAAGGCTAATTTCCTACTAATTTACATGGGTAAGCTACTAATCTTCTGTGGGGATGCATCTAGAGGGCTCCTCTAGTGCATTTACATCGGAAAATATATTAGAAAATGATTATGATACAAAAATAAGGTGTCCGAATTGGAAAAATTTTGAGGCCCTTCTTTTTCTCTGCCTTGTGCTCTTCTTTGCTCTGCAACATATGTTGAGTGGTGTGTGCCCTGGCGATGGTTGTGGAAGTGGTGTCGTGTGGTTATGAGACTATAGTGTGTATGTGCTTTCCTGATCTTGGTGGTCATGTCCCCCATCTTTGTTCAAAACTTTGAGAGTTGGCAAGGGTGGTGTGAATATCCTCTTGTATTCCCAATGCATCCACGAGGAGGTTGAGGGAAGCTATGAACTGGTCATCCACACCTCCTTCCCCAAGCATCTGGTTCATTAGGGATTTCCCAGATGCCAAGGATAGTCTATGTTGTTCCTGAACTAAATTCATAATATTATACAATCTTCATATTTGTATTATGTATGTTGGGGCTCCCTCGAGTTTTGGTATAACATGTTGCACATATTCGTGCTCCTCTTCAACATGTTGTCCTTCCTACTCTTCATCTTGCTTATCTTCTTCCGTCTCTTCCTCATCTCCATCCACTTCGACAATGATTGGTTAAGTTGGTTCAGGCTAGTAAGTGGTAGTCTGTTGTTCACTTAATTGCTCTACTTCTATCTCCAAGTTGGCTTCATTGAGCATTATGGCTACTTCTTCATCAATCAAATCCTCAAGTGTGAAGCCTTGAGGGAACTCTAGATTGGTGAAGGTCGGTGGAAAGATAAGATTAGGCCCCTCTGCACTTTGCCTTGGTAATCCAATGGTGAAGGTCCGTACTCGTCTTTGTGGTGGTGGAGTCACCTTTGGTGTCAGTGCAGCACCCCTAGACTATGCGCATGGCACCTGAATAGTTCCTCTCATTTTCTTTGATGGGGGCCTTGTGGATGATGCCCTTTGCTGAAATTCATGTGCCCTAGTCCAAATGAGTGCCCTTTGGATTGGCACATCATATGCAAGGCACCGGTACATAATTCTAGTGAGTGCACAACATCCATATAGTACTGAATTTTGTTTCTTATACCACTGCTGGTGTGCAAGATGGATCTGGTCAATAATCCAATGTGGCATGTTGATTGTAAGGTTCAATGTGTCTGCCAAATATAAGCTAAACCAGACCGTTCATAATCCCTTGTTGTCTGAAGCTTTTCAAACTCTTGCATAAAGAAATGGTAATGTCTCCACTATCCATTAAACTCTATCTAAGACTCCCATAAATAGGTGCCATCCCCAAGGGGTCCTATGACTTCGCTAAACCAATGTGAGTTCTTACTAACTTGCGATGTGTGCCCCTGGGGAGGATTTTGAATGGGTATGACGTGCACTACTCTCAACTCCTGTGGCCATGCTATCAACTCCTCTTGGATAGGGATACTTTCGATGTCCACTATTTGAGGACTTGTGCCTGCCTGGGACTCATTCCTGCAGCCTCTGCCAAGTTGAGGTTATTGATCACTGGTTTTGTGAGAATATATAAATACATGTTAACATTGCAATGGACACAAAATGACCATCTGTCCCAATTACAACATCAACCTGATGAAGTATGATGTGGTTAGCTAGTTAGTTAGTGCTCATGTGATCGTGAATGTGAAATGTGGTTAGTGGATGAAGGGTTCCTATGTGCTAATTGGAGTAGTGCAATGTAGTGTGGATACATTTAGTATGTAGAGCTAGGTTTACACAATGGGGTCAGGGGGTTTATTACAAGATTTGAGTTGCCAAACATAGTGCATGGCTTTACATTTTGATTTTGTGGAGACTTCAGAAGGCTTTACAATAGTGTCTACTTGGAAATGAGGCTGTTTAGGGACCCATTTACAAGTGATATGCTCGTGCTCATGGATGAATATGTGATTGTGCATGTCAAACAATTATGGGTATTAGTTGTTCAAGTGTCTGAACAATACTTTACATTGTTTATTTTATGTGTGGCTATTTGAGCTCGCAAGCAAGCCTTAGGCACTCAAATTTGTCTTGATTGTGGATCGAACTTCATTGACTTCTTGGTACCCAGATAGACATTACTTTCATAGGAAAATCTTTGAGAGACTTATTATTAGTGTCTTGTTGTTGATCACTAGTATGACGTTTAGTCGATGGTTCTGGCTTAGTCGCAACAGGATGCTCGCCTTTTCGTACCCATATTTGCTTTGGTGGTTGAGACACCTTGGCAAGGGCTATCCATTGTTTACGACTAGTACTTCTCTAATTTGTCCTCTTCCCATGGGTTGGTAGTTCCTGGCTGTGACTTTCTTTGGAATAGAAGGGATTTGGAACTGCTTCACATCTCCTTGAGTGGCGGTTTTCTACATCATAGTGTTGGACAAGAAAAACATCTTTTTCCATAAGTGTTCTCCTAGAAGGACCAGAAGTTGGTGGCTTTCCTACTTCCTTAAATGTTCCAATGGTCAGCTTTATATTTAGATATTGTTGTTGCATCCAAACGTGAAGAAGTCCACTTCTTAGGTTAAGATTAACTGCATTATCATAGATCCAATCCTGACCTAGGATGAGGGGTTTGGTGAGATCCTCATCCTGACATACTATCACTTTTACTGACATTTGAATCTCTTGAAGGTTAATGGGAAGTTCCACCTCACCTAGGCAAGGGTTTTCCACGCCTCCCAATCCTATAAGATAAGCCTCTATAGGATTGACATTTAGTTGCATAGCTTGACAATATGACAACTTAACAACACTTGTTGCAAAACCTGAGTTAATCAAGGCTCTTACGTTCCTTGCATTATTTCCTTGTCCTACCTCTAGGCTTACAAAAGGTCATCAGTCAACTATTCTATAGGAATGTACTCATGGTGCGTCACACATGGCCATGTGATATCTTGGAGCTTCATAAGCATCTCTACCTTGTCTTCTCAATTCCATTCTCCGGATGCATTCCAAGGTTTCAGCTTGCGCTTCTTCATGAATTCACTTTTCTTCTTCCTTACATTTCTTGGTAGTGTTGAGTCGACATGGGCATCAAAGTATGCCTTTTGTCTTTTCTTAGCTGCACAAATCCCTACTGCTACTCTCAATCTTGTTTCACCTAAGCGTTCTAGATCAAAGATTCTAGATGAGAGCTCATGGCTGCTCCATTGATGCTCTTATGTTACTCTTAGTGTGGGTATCAAGAAGTCTAATGGGAGCTCTGTATTTTGTCCAAACACCATCTGAAAGGGTGTGGCATTGAGAACCTTCTTATAGGCTACTCTATGTGCCCAAACAGCATGGTGTAGTTGTTTGTCCCAATAAGAGCATTTATTATTCACCAATTTTTTCAACACATTACAAAGTATCTTGTTCATGCTTTCAGCTTGGCCGTTGGCTTGTGGGTGATATGGAGCCGACTTCTTGTGAACCACCATGAATTCTTGGAGAAGATTTTCAATGACTTTATTCAAGAAGTGTGTGCCTCTATCACTTACTAGCTCGATTGGTAATCCATATCTAGTGAATACATTCTCAAATAAGAACTTGGCCGTTGTTTGAGCATCGCTCTTGGTTGTGGACCTCACTTCTACCCATTTGGTTAGATAATCAGTTGCAACAATGATGTATTCAGCATGTGAACTCTTAGTTGGGGGATTAATAGGACTTACAAAGTCTATTCCCCACTTAGAGAATGCACATCCACCCATCATGGGTTTCAAAGGCATCTCATCTTTTCGTATCGGGTATTGAGTTCACTAACAAATATCACACCGCTTCACATAGGTATGTGCATCCATGTGAAGTGTTGGCCACCAAAGTCCTGCAAATAGTATTGCTTTGATCACCTTAACTGGTCCAAAGTGGCCTCCTACTACACTTTGGTGAGCAGTCTCCAAGATCTTTAGATATTCCCTCTCATGGACACACAATCTAAGATATCTATCTTTTCCTTATCTGTATAGATTATCTCCAATGCGTGCATAATCTAGTGCTTGTTTCTCTAAGCTTCTTTGTCTAGCTAATGTCATTTTTGGAGGGAATGTCTTCGTCCTCAAAAAATTTACCAAAGGTTCACTCCAATCTGGTACTAAAGACACTTGATATAGACTGGCATGTTGCACAGGAGGTCTAGAGCTACAGATTAGGCATTCCTTGCACAATTGATGAACTTTTGCTTCCATAGTTGGCCAATATACCCCTAACCTTTGCAAAGTCTGGAGGGTTCTTTGCATAGAGTGATGTTGTTGAAGTGCATGCACCTACATGTGCTAGTTGCAACCATTTTGCATGCTCAGCTTCTTCTACACAACAAGCGAGTATGCCTTGATTGGTGTGCTTGTACATGATGCCTACCATCATGTGATATTTTTGGAACCTCACTACTTCTTTATCTTTGGCTCTCAATACAGGATGTTTAGGCCCAAAGGTGAGGATAGGCACTATATCCTTGGCCCATTCAGGAACTACTTCGAGGTTGAACAAGTAAGCATCAGGAAGGTCATCTAACACTCCTTGAGGGGACTCTCGTGAAGTTAATCTGGAAAGGTGATCCACCCTAAGGTGATTTTTTCCTTTCCTAACCACAAATTCAAAGTCATATTCCATTAGTAAGAGGAACCATCTTACTAATCTGCTTATACTGCAAGGTTTGTTCACTAGATATAGTAATGCTTGATGGTCTGTAAAAACTCTAAACTTATTTGTAAGCAAATAATGTCTAAACTTTTTGACCACACACACCATGCCTAATCCTTCTCTTTCTGTAGTGGTATAATTTTGTTCTATCGCATTCAATTGTCTATTAGCATAAGCAATGGGAAGATCCAGATTACCATTAGGGGAAAGAATGAACCCTCTATGGGCCTTTTAGATTAAGGAGTGATTAGCAATGGACCAATGAGAGGAGGGTGGTGGACACAGACTAGTCCCTTAATCACATAGGCTAGGCATAGGCTTCCCTTGTTTTTCTGTGGTCAAAGAGGAGAAAACCACCTTGAATTAATGGTTTTAGTTATGTGACTGGTTTTGGATGGCTTAGAAATTAATCATAGCCCTTGGATTGGCCTCAGGATCCAAAGGTTGAGGTTTAGTTGCAAAAGTCAAAGCAAGATTGAACAAGAGCCCTTGGATACTTAAGCTTTTCAAAGGCTTAGATTGCCTCCTTCCAAAAAAATGCGCCATTACTCTCTAAGCGTTAGATTAGCACCTTCATCGGACGGCAGCTGATGAATAGCCTCAATCATGGGCGCGTTTGCATAATGAGCATCCGATATGGTCTACATCCAATGGCTCCTGATGAAGCGTTTGAATCGAATGGCACCATTTCACATAATCCCTTCGATCAATGTCTCCATCGGACGGCTCCGAATGCCTGCGCCTATAGCATCAGCCCCATTCGCGGTCCACGGTAGGATTCCTTGCGATCAAACGGTCCAAAAAGCTGCAGACGGATGTTCATAACTGATTTGAATCGCGCCCAGCCCCATTCACGCTTTATCGTTGGATCCACCAAGATCTAATGGTGGAAAAACTTGCAGAGACTATGAGAATTTGGGCCCCCAGTAGAAAAATCGAGATGTTCTCTCTCCAAGTCTACACCAAAATTCAAATTAAGCCGTTGATGTAAACAATCCAATGGCTGTAAATTCTCACGCATGACATTTGAAATAGAAGGCTTCCTCAAGTATTATTTTATTCTACAAAACAACTAGTGGTTTTGTATGCCTACTTAAGCTCATGTTTTAAGCTCTTTAATCCCTAAAAATTAGGGATCCTTACAAGGCCCATGCAAGGTCCACTTTTTCCCCTAATGCCTTCACCAGTAGGTTGTGCTAGTACACACCCAATTGCATAATTGGATGCATCCACATGAACATGGAAGAGCTTCTTCCAATCTAGTGTAATCAAGATTGGTGCAGAACACAATCGTCTCTTAAGATCATTGAAGGAGTTCTCACATTCGTTTGTCAACTCAAATTTAGTCAAAAGGGAGTACAAAGGCTTTCCAATGATTGCATACATGTGAATGAAACGTCGGTAATAACCATAATGCCCCATGAAAGCTTGTACCTCCTTGACATTCTTAGGCCTAGTTAGCTCTGTAGTAGCTGTCACTTTCTCTTCGTCCGTGGATATGCCATTCTTTGACACTATGTGTCCTAGAATCTTGCCTCTTCTAACCATGAAAACATACTTTTCTAGGTTCAAGCAAACTTGATATTCTCTACATTTGTCAAAGATAGCTCTCAACTTGGGGATATGTATCTATCTAATGTTGGAATGATCATAGAGGTCATCCACATAGACTTCGAGGTTCTTCCTCAAGAACTCTTTGAACACATGAAACATCAACATCTAAAAGGTAGCTGGCACATTGGTAAGACCAAATGGCATCACTCGAAAGGTAAATATGTCCCATTCGGTAGCAAAAGCCATCTTATGTTGATCTTCGAGAGCGATGGCCACTTGATTGTAGCCCAAAAACCCATCAAGGAAGCTTTATACTTCTTTGCCTGTAACTCTTTCTGGTAGATGCTCAGTGATGGGATAGATAACTATCTCTAATGGTGGTTGTGTTAACTTTCTTCAAGTTAATGCATATGTGTAGCTTCAAATTATTTTTGGGCACCACAACACTGGGGGATACCCATTCAGTGTGCTCAGTTTCATAGATGAATCTTGCTTCCACCAATCTATCTATCTCTTCCTTGATCTTAGCTCCATAGTCAATGTTATATGTGTATGGCTTCTGCTTAGAGGGTTTGGCCTCTGAGGTCATGGGGATCGTGTGTGAGCATATCTCACGGTCTAAACCTTTTAAATCTTTGTAGCTCCATGCAAAAACATCTTTGTATTCTCTTAACAAGGCAATCAGCTCTTGTTCCTTGTCCTCAGTCAGGTCATGTCCTATGTAGGTGCATCTTTCTTCTCCTTCTTCTATGGTTACAACAATTTTCTTAGTGGTTTCTTTCTTATCATAGGACTTTCCTGCTTGTGCATCACGTTTAGGAATTGTTATCATGACTCTCCTATGTTCTATCTCATACTTCTTAAAGTTTTCAGGGACCTCAAACAAAGATTCTTCCTCATCTGATGTGGCTTCTCTCTTCTTCCTTTTCTTGCCTTCATTCTTAGTGGTTACATGTGTGGATAGTCTCATATCACTCATAAGCTCTTTATGTCTCTGAGGGTGAGCCTCTACTTCGTAGAAATATTCCTCTTTTGATGTAAAAAGAGGGTCCATAATGATTGACTCTATATCCAAATTACTTTCTTGTTCAATTTCTTCCATACTAGGCTTGCATTGTTCAATAACCGAATCACACATCATTGGCTCTATCATGAAGACTGAAATGTCATAGCCATCCTCGTCATAGTGGGGTGTCCATTGTTCTTCATTGATGGATGTGTCCATTGTTGCTAAGATCTCTGCCCAACCATGAGGTTCAAATTCTTCATTCGGAAAGACTATAGGTGCATAGGTCGGGTCTCGAATGGATCTATGAATTTCCTTAGCACCTACCTCTCTAGCATTTTCTCTTTTCTCTTCTTCTACTGAAACTTTGCACATCCATAAGTGAGTGTCTTCATGCATCCAAGAGGATCCTGATCCTATGGAATGCATTGATTTGGTATCATCCGTGGCTCTATGGATGGGATTCCATTGAATAGGGGACACTTCTCTATGAGAGTTGTCTTCGAGATTGACTTTGGTTGTAACTCTTAAGTGTTAAGAATATAAAGAATTGGTTCCCCAATCTTGCACTACTTGCAATTGCCTCATAAATGGTCTTCCCAAAATCATTTCATAGGCTTGTTTCTTGCTAAAGTCACATATGGCAAAAGTATGCTCAAACTCTACACCACATGTAGTGAGAGTTATTCCTTCTAGCATGCCTAAGGGTCTTTCTATGTGACCATCGGCCATCTGCAATTTCATTCTCATTGGCCTGAGTGCCGACTTGCCCCAACGCTTCCATAGGGAAGTGGTAGCAATTGCAAATCCTACACCTGAGTCCAAAATTGCCTTGGTTGTGTAAGCTTGATGAGTGATGAGGAGATAGGTCTTCCCTTCTTCACCTTCACTCATGTTTCCTATCTTGTCCAAAGGTATTTCTCACACTGTTCTATGAGATCCTACGTGGGAATGAGGTTTCGCTACTTCTAGCACTTGGTTGGCTACATTTTTCCATAATTCTGGTTTAACTTTAAGTAGCTCTTCTAAAGTGAGATTGCAAAGCACTAAAGTGTTCTTCACCACTTCCGTATTCCTAGGTATGATTGAGTTTTCCTTTCTTACCATTACTGTGGGTGCTCTCATACAAGTAGATTTTGCTTCCCATGGGCATGTGAAACGGAGTAGTTCCTACAAGGAGTTAGACTTAAAGTCTAATCTCTCACTAGATTGGGCATCCTCTTGTTCTCCATAGATGGAAAGAATTTCTAGTGGGAATTGGTCATGTAAGTCATCCACAAGTTCAATGGGAGGAGGATTTTCACTTTCTTTAGCCCATTTCTCTTATTGAATCTGTCTTAGAAATCTGGGGAATATCGATTCATAGAAGAAGATGTATCTAATTCTATGGAATTAGGCACATAAGCTTCATGGGAAGGAGGGCTTATCCTTTCACTTGCCTTGTCCTTTCCTCAGGGGATGGCTTCCTTTCCAGATCTTGCAATTAAGATGTCCAAACTTTTTAACAGTCCATCAAAGTGCAACTGTGTCTTAGCTGAACTAGAGTAGTTGAAAAGACGACTGGCTTCAAACATGGTTTGAGCCAATTCTACCATCTTTGCACAAAACTTGGTTCTTTCTATCTTTAGGGCAGTGCTAGGGTAATATTTGTCATGATCTATCACATTTCGCCCTTCTTGGATTTTGGTCTGATATGCTTTAAGCATCATGTCTAGATCCTCTGGAGTGGGATCTGCTAAGATTGATCCTACTCTAAGTGCTGGTGGAATTGTATGAGGCGGGTTAGAAGATGGTGGGTTGGAGGTGATAGGGATGGTGGTGCTGTGTGAGAGTGTGTTTGAGATGCAATTTCAATTATCTTGGCTTTTGTTTCTCTTAGGCTCTCTTCTAGCTCGCTCTAATTCTCAGACCATTGTCTCTTCATTCGTTCACGTCTATCTTCCCATGATCTTGTCCTTTTCTTGGTTATACTCTTAGTCTCACTAACCTCGGAATTCTTTTCCTGACCTAAGCCTTGGTTTTTTTGTAATGCTTGAGCTCTTGTGACCACCTGCACTGGGGTAGTGGAAGTTAAGCTTCCGATAGAATCTTCTACAAGGCTGAGGAAATTAATAGGAGTGATTTTTGGTACATTAGTTGGGTTCCTTGGGCAGTCGCATAAGAGGTGCTCTTTCCCACAATCTTGACAAAAACCTTGAATTGTCACCGATTGGGGTCGCACGGGTGCAGGTATAGGGCAATCACAAATGAAGTGATCACCTTGGCATCTATATCATGGTCCTCTAGGTGTTGGGGGTCTGACCTGTCTAGGTTGGGGCCTCAAATTAGGATTGGCATACATGATATTTGTATATTCAAGCTCTCCACTAGACTCACTAGGGTCTTCATAATAGTAAATTTCATTATGCTCAGGTGTCTGCATATAGTAAGCATGTGGGCTATCCATATGAGTAGAGTCAAAACTATGATCATTTGGATCACTTTCTAAAAGCAATGGTGTAACTAGCACTAAAGCTCTGTTCAGGTTTTCTTCAGTGGCTACATACTTCACTAGGATCACATTGGCTGGAGTTGGAGGTAGGTTGTTGTTGAGCCTGGTAGGGTTGTTGTGGCCTACCATACTACTGTGGGTACTGGTTCTAGTATCTCCCTTGTTGTGGATATGATTGTGAATAATTTTGTCTAACCGTTTGCTTGTTATATGGGCAGTCTTGTGCATTGTGGTTAGTGTATCTCCTTTGTATGTTGTAGTATTGGTTACTAGGGTTCACTTGGGGTTCAACCATAATTGGACACACATTAGCCATATAGACTCCTCCACAGTTATAGCATCGTTTAACTAAGGTAAATCTGGACATTTGTTTGCTTGATACTCCTAATTTTTGGGTTACCTTCTCTGTTAGTTCCTCAATAGATGTGGATTGTTTGGAAGTGAGGCTAGTCGAGCTATCTGAATCTTTATAGATCTTTGAAAGATCTAATTCCTCCCCTACATTATCCTCAATGTCTATGCACATGTGTACACACTCTTCTATGGTTCTAGGGTCCTTCAAGTACACATAAGATCTCAATTTGGTACTTACCAATCCATCTAGGAATAAAGCCACTTGTTTGGTTGGAGTGGGTAACTCTGGTAGTGGGCATCTATCTAGGTATTGCCTAAATCTTCTTCCTGCAATTCTGACTGTCTCTTGAGGTGTTTGTTTAAAGCTATGAATCAATGAGGAAGTGTTGTGTCTTATGCCACTCTTAGAAAATTCCATGATGAAGGCTTCTTGAAGTTGGTCTATGTTCCTAAATTGCCTCTCATGTAGTGGTTGAAACCATGTAAGGGCTTTGTTCTTGAGGGTTAGACCAAATGCATTGTATTGTGTGAATAGGTCATCAACTTGCTTAGCTCTCAATACTTGCCTAAATTCGACCACATGATCATATGGGTCTCTTGTACCATCAAAATAATTCTTTATAGACTAGACCAACTGTGTGGGTCTCAGGGTCCTAGCGTGTTCTCTAGGCCTTGGCAAAGGGAATTAGTCTACATTTCTTTGATTCCTTGGGTCTCTAGTTCTCTCGTTTTCCATTCTATCTGTCTTAGTTCTCATTCGTTCTCTTCCTATTGGGTTAGCAAAGCTTACCTCAGGTCTATCTCTACTCCTGTCCCTTTGAGTTCCATGAGCTTGAGATGTTCCAACTCCTTGATGACCATAAGAGACATTGGATCTTGGTTGGGGGAAAATAAATTCAACCTTGCAAGTGTAGGCATGCCTACCATGCTTTGAGACCACAAAGACTCTCTATGAGGTATTGTCTGAATAGGTCACTTTGTCTAGGCTATCAGGATCTTTAAACTCATAGATGGTGAGTGCTCCCACTTCATTAGGTTGTTCAGGTTTATACCTCCAAAATGCCTCATCCTTCTCTCGATTTAGGAGTAGATATATGCTCTTGCTATCTTGGGGAATCCACTCTGGGGTGATTATTCTAGTCACAAAAAATTTTCCTCGAGGGATTATCGGCTCTCTTCCTAAGTTCCCTTGCTCTATGTCATCTATTTCAGCCTCTAAGATCACATTTCCACACTTGTGTATCCTATCTGGGTGGGTGGTGACCACATACATGGTTCCTTCTTTATCTATGTATGCACCATTTTCAAACTTGACTACTGGATGTTCTAGTCCAATGGGTTGATCTGGATTTTTAATCTAGACAACAGATCTGCTTAAGTCATCCTTGTAGATGCAAGCATCTAGACGGTTGGTCTTGATATATTCCAGTTGATTCTTGTAAGGTCCTTCTGGATTTTCTAGGTATGCCACTCCTGAGCTACCTACGGGTCTCTGCATGTTATACAACATCTCAGAATCATTCGTTTCTGAACTTAGAGTGTATGGGTAATCACTCAATTGCTAGGCCCAAGACCTAGCTGTATGATTGACACTAGCTTTAGAAGATCTGAGGCTTTGTCTATCTCCTCCCTAAATATCCTCCTGACCTAAGGTTCATAAGCCTTGGCTGATATCACGATTTTTCCAAGTACAACCTCATTGCATAATTCTTTGCTAATAGTCACTTGTTCTTTTTATTTCCCTTGAAATTCTGCAAACCAACCCTGGAATTATCCGAACTACCATTGAAATTCGACAAACTACTATCGAAAATTTCCACACTATCACCGGAACCAGCGATTACTTCCCCAACCTTACTTTCTACGGATGGGGTTGGTTGCACTTCTGTTATACCATGCAATCCTTGCACAAGGAAATGTTGAGGTGGCACTCCACTAGCCCATATTTCTCTCTTTCCTTTCGATGATTTTTCGTCACCACTACCACCAGGAGGTGTGCCCAATGCGCTAGGTACTTTCCAAGGATGTTGATCCCTTTTGTACTTTGGGTACAATTCTCTGGAATGTATTATAGGCATATATCATAGGATTCTTTCTCAAATCCTAATCTGTTTGCCGACTGGCCACTCCATGCCCCATGGCCGGCGCCAGTGTTAATCTTAATTGTTAATCTAATTTGTTAACAAATCTCTACGTGGGTTCTTGGGATGGTCAAGGGTCTGTAATATAGAGGCCCTTTATGTATTTTCCTAGTCACTTCATTACCTTCTAATAATTTCCACAGAATTAACTACCACGCTCCAGCACATAACAACTTCGAACTACTACCGTAACCACATGCGCAGGAACTTCTATTGTTCACTTAACATTATTGTTATACTTCGCACTTCACCAATAACACGGTAAGATGTAATACAGTACCTTAGTTACTTCAATATTGAACATTGACAACACAGTCAACACCACAATTTGACAAACTTGTGATAGAATCAACTTCAGCCGATTGCCCAGACAAAACAGTCCTTCGATATGCATTTCGCTCTCTTCCAATCACTGCTCTATTAATCACAAAAGAGTTACAACATTCTGCACGACACCCTTTCGGTGCACATCTTTTCCTAATTACAATTCTACTAAATAATATTTCTTTTTGGTGGCGTAACATTAGGAGAGGAGCTAAGAACCCCTCGAAGAAAATTGGTTTTGACTAAAATAATCACTCCAGAGTGGGTTCCCCAAGACAATAGGAGCATATATTTGCTCTTGAATCAAGAGATGGATGAAGCTTTTTGGAGGTATAAACATGAGCTTCCTAACGAAGTGGGAGCACTTACCATCTATGAATTCAAAGACCCTCAGATCCCAGGCAAAGTGACCTATCTAGATAATGCATCAGAGAGGATCTTTGTGGTCTCAGAGCATGGAAGACATGCCTACACTTGGAAGGGTGAATTTTTCTTTTCCCAACTAAGATTCAATGTCTCTTTTGGTCACCAAGGATCTGGAACATCTCAAGCTCATGGAACCCAGAGAGACAAGAGTAGAGATAGATCCAAGGTGACCTTCACTAACCCATTGGGAAGAGAAAGAACAAGGACGGAGCCAGGTAGAATGGAAAACGATAAATATAGAGACATGAGGCATCAAAGAAATACAAATAAATTTTCTTTGCCAAGGCCTAGAGAACATACTAGGACCTTGAGGCCTACACAATCGGTTAAGTCCATGAAGAATTGCTTCGATGGCATTGGAGACATGTATGACCATGTAGCAGAGTTTATGTAAGTTTTGAGAGTTGAACAAGTTGAAGACTTGTTCACTCAATACAATTCTTTTGGCCCAACTCTCAAGAACACCACATTGACTTGGTTTCAACTACTTCACCAAGGTCAGTTCAAAAATATAGATCAACTTCTCGAAGCATTCATCACTGAGTTCTTTAATAGTGGTATTAGACATAACACATCGTCCCTGATATACAGCTTCAAACAAACACCTCAAGAGACAGTGAGGCTCACAGGAAGGAGGTTTACACAATACCTAGAGAGATGCCCTATTCCAGAGTTACCCACTCCAGCCAAACAAGTGGCCTAGTTCTAGATGGATTGTTAAGTACCAAACTGAGATCATATGTGTACTTGAAGGACCCTAAAACCATAGAAGAGTGTGCATGCATGTGCATCGACATTGAGGATAATCTAGGGGAGGAATTGGAGCTTTCAAAAGTCCATAAAGATTCAGATAGCTCAACTAGCCTCACTTCCAAACAATCCACTTCTATCGAGGAATTGGCTGAGAAGGTAGCTCAAAAAATTAGGAGTCTCTAGCAAGCAGATTCCTAGATTTGCCCCAGGAAAACTATGCTATACCTATGGAGGAGACCATACGGCTAACGTGTGCCCTATCATGGCTCAACCCCAAGTGAACCCTAACAGCCAATACTGAACCATAGAAAGGAGATATACCAACCACACTACACAAGATTGTCCATATAATAAACAAGTTGTTAGACAAAATTATCCTCATTCGTATCCACATCAAGGAAAATACCAGAATCAGTACCCACAATAGCAATATGGTATGCCGCAGCAACCCTATCAAGGGCAGCAAAGACCTCAACGAGTTCTAGCGCAGCAAACCCCTCCTCCAACCAATGTGATTCCAGTGAAGTATGCAGCTGTAGAAGAAAATCTGAATAGAGCCTTAGTGCCAGTGACACCATTACTTTCAGAAAGTGACCCAAGTGATCATAGTTTTGACTCTACTCATATTGATAGCCCACAGGCTTACTACATGTACTCACTTGAGCATAATGAGTCATATTGTTACAAAGACCCAAGTGAACCTGTTTGGGAACCTGAATATACAAATGTCATGTATGCAAAACCTAACTCTAGGCCTCAACCTAGGAAGATGAGACCCTCATTTCTAAGAGGACCATGCTACCCGATGTCAGGGACATCACCTCATTTGAGATTGCCCTATGCCTGCACCTACACAAACCTAATCTGTGAAAATTCAAGGTTTCTATCCAGATTGTGGGAAGGCGCACCTGTTACAATCATGTCTGTCAATGTTATTGGGTTAGTGGTAGACTCTACGGGAAGTGTGACATCCACTACCCCAGTGCAAGTCATTATGAGGGCTCAGGCAATTAAGCAAAATCATGAATTAGGCCAGGAAAAGAGTTTTGAGGTTAGTGAGACTAAGAGCCTAGCTAAGAAGAGTTCAAGAGCTTGGAAGGATAGTCGAGAGAGAATGAAAAGGCAATGGGCAAGGAAGATGAGCAAACTTGAGGAAAGCCTAAGAGAAACAAAATTCAAGATAATTGAACTCACATCTCAAACGCACTCTCACACATCTCCACTACCACCATTCCCATCACCCTCCAACCCACCACATTCCAACTCACCTCACACAATCCCACCACCACCTAGAGTAGGATCAGTCTTAGCAGATCCCACTCTCGAGGACATAGACATGATGCTTAAAGCTTATCAGGCTAGAATACAAGAAGGGACAAACATAATGGATCATGAAAAGTGTTACCCTAGAGCTGACCTCAAGCTCCAATGGACTAAACATAATGGATCATGAAAAGTGTTACCCTAGAGCTCCAATGGATCATGAAAAGTGTTACCCTAGAGCTGACCTAGAGCTCCAATGGTCAGCTCCAATGAAAAGTGTTACCCTAGAGCTGACCTAGAGCTCCAATGGATTTTTCCATGCATGCATGGGTATATCCACTAAAAGAAAAGTCCAAAGTGTTTATGTGCTTCAAACAATTTTTGGTTTTGGCTAAAAATCTATCAGCATGTAAAATGAGCACCCTCTATTCTGATCGAGGGGGGGAATATATGTCCTCTAACTTTAATGCATTTTTGTTTGAACGTGGGATAAAACATTAGTGTATAGTTCCATATACAGCTCAAAAAAATAGAGTTGTTAAATGAAAGAATAGGTCACTCATGGAGATAGCAAGCTATATGGTCAAGAGTCAGGCTTTACCACATAGTTTATGGCTTGAGGCTATTATCTGTGTAGCATATGTACTTAACAAGTGTCCCACTAAAGCACTACAATCTATCACTCCATATGAGGCTTGGCATGGTCACAAGCCATCTATTGTTCATTTGCATTTTTTTGGTTGTCTGGCATATGCATTAGTGCTTGAACAACATCATAGAAAATTGGATGATAAAGCAGTAAAATGTATTTTTGTTAGGTACAATTCTGAAAGCAAAGGTTATCATCTGTATCATCCACAAAGTAAACACATTTTGGTTAATCGTGATGTTTTTTTGTGGAAGACGCTATTCAACCTTTACTTTCTGCCTCTTTTTATAGATGGATAGTCTAGTGCTTCTCCTAATGAGGCAACTTTTCAGCCTTTGCAGGTTTCATGTGATGATGCAGATCATTCCATTTTTTATGTAGATTTACATGATGCCTTTGTTGATGAGAGCTGATATTGAGGAGGCAAAAAATATGCCAAAATGGTTGGTGCAGACTTTGCATGATAGCAAATTAGATGCACCTTTGTTATATCGTACTTTGTCTGGCTCTCATAGTGCTTCTTTTGCATCAAATTTCTATGCTATGGCTACGTATGCAATCTGAGTATGATGCTATAATGAAGAATGATACCTAGTCTTTATGTGACTTACCTCTTGGAAAGAGGGCGATTGGCACTAAGTGGGTATACAAGTTGAAGCATAAGCTTGATGGAATAGTTGACAGGTATAAGGCTAGGCTTGTTGCAAAAGGTTATGCATAGGAAAGAGCCATTGATTATGATGAGACCTTTTCATCTACATGTCAAATGACTACTGGTCATAGCATCTGTGCACTCGCAGCTCATCATGATTGGAATGTACATCACTTGTAAATTAAAACTGCATTTTTGAATGGTGACTTGCATGAAGAACTTTATGTTTTTCAGCCCCATGACTTTGTGCAAAAAAGGGTACAAAAACCAAGTGTGCATGTTGAAAAATGCATTATATGGTTTAACGCAAGCACCACGTGCTTGGTATGAAGAAATACATGCCTATTTGATTGCACATGGTTTTGAGAACAGTCCAACTGAAAGCACCTTATATGTTAAGCATGCTAATGATGTGCTTATGATCATTGTTGTGTTTCTTGATGACATGTTGCTCATTGGTTCTCATGAGAAGTATATTGCTGATTTTAAGGCTGATTTGCATGCCTCATTTGAGATGTCTATTTTGGGGCATTTTCATCATTATTTGGGCACTCAGTTTATGCAAGTTGATGGTGGAATGGATTTGTGCCAAATGAAATATATTGACACACTATTGCAGCATTTTGGCCTTGAAGATTACAAACCTATTGCCCTCCTATGGAGACACATTTATGGTTGAGTCTTCATGATGATGGAGATGCATTTGATATTGTTCTCTATGAGCAGGATGCTGGATGCTTGATTTATTTTTGCATTACTCAACCGAGTATTCAGCTTTTTGTCTCACATATGAGCAGGTTTATGCATTGCCTAAGTATCAAGCATTTGCAAGCGGTTAAGTGCATCTTTCGCTACTTTAATGGTACTCAGCTACTTGGATTGTTTTATCCCAAGGGGGGATCACTACCACTAGATTTGCCTGCTTTTCTTTACAGTGATTGGGTTGGTTGCTATGATACTTGTGTGTCCACTAGTGGCTTTTGCTTCATCCTTGGTAGCTCATGTATATCTTGGTTAAGCAAGAAGTAGCCTACTATGGCCACTTCCGGCTGTGAGGTTGAGTATAGGGAAGCCTTCGCAGCGACTATTTAGTGTGTGTGGCTCAGACACCTTATGGCTGATTTGGGTGTTGATCAGACTGTCAAGGCACTTTTTTCCCTCTTTAGGAGGTTTTTTTCCTCGGCTTGTATATATGCATATAGCCCTAATGGGTTACTTATCTTTGTACATTCTAGTGGTAATACATTCAGTATTGTGTGATGTGCTCCAAGCTTCTTCTTCTTCCTTGTGTTGTTCACGTGCTTCGCCAAACGGCTAACTCCAACAATGCCTAGTAGTGAGAGAAATGCATTGGAAAGGTATGGTTACTCACCTATCTTCGGTTGCATAGATGAAAGAACTATGTGAAGCTTGCATAATGGGCAAGCAGTGAGGGAAGACAATTATGCTTGTAATTATTAGAAATGATGATGCACTTCTTAAATAAACAAAAGATGCCTTGAGTTCAAAATTTGAAATGATGGATTTAGGCTTAATGCATTACTGCTTAGGTCTTGAAGTCTGACAGGAACCATGGAAGATCTTTATTTTGCAACAAAGTATATAAGGCAGGTGTTGAAGGCATTCGGCATGGAGGATTGCAAGGAAATTTCTACACCAATGGAAGTCAACACAAAATTATATATTGAAGACACTTTGTTGATATATTTAGGTAGTGATGTGTGTGAACACTCTAGGACTGTGAGGGAACTGTTTTCCCTCTTTAGGAGGTTTTTTTCCCTCGGCTTGTATATATGCCTATTGGCCTAATGGGCTACTTATCTTTGTACATTCTCTAGTAATACATTCAGTATTGTGTGTTGTGCTCCAAGCTTCTTCTTCTTCCTTGTGTTGTTTACGTGCTTCCGTAGACGTCTAACTCCAACAATTGGTATCAAAGTAGGTCGCTGCTCTTCATCTACGGCATCCTCTACACCTCTCCGATTGGAGTCTCAAATTCTCACAAAATTTGGTACCTATACTCAAGGTGTTTCAGAGATCAAAATAGCTTCGTTGTGTGGTGCCAAAATCACGATCTAAGCTCGTTTCGGCCTCCGAATGCACTATCACAATGCTTTGTGCAGGCTATTTTGTCTTTTTGTGCCAAAGGTATATACCAGTTTTGGTTTTCCAGTATAAGCATCTGGAAGTATGATGGATACTTGATTTATTTATGCATTACTCAACTAGATATTCAGTTTTTTGTCTCACATATGAGCAAGTTTATGCACTGCCCAAGTATCAAGCATTTGCAAGCAGTTAAGCGCATCTTTCGCTACTTTAGTGGTACTCAGCTACTTGGATTGTTTTATCCCAAGGGGGGATCACTACCACCAGATTTGCCTACTTTGTTTGACAATGATTGGGTTGGTTTCTATGATACTTGTGTGTCCACTAGTGGCTTTTGCTTCATGCTTGGTAGCTCATGTATATCTTGGTTAAGCAAGAAGTAGCCTATTATGGCCATTTCCAACTGTGAGGTTGAGTATAGGGCAGCCTTCATAGCGACTATTGAGTGTGTGTGGCTCAGACATCTTATGGATGATTTGGGTGTTGATAAGTCTTCTGCCATCACCATCTTCACTAACAATCAGAGCGCATTGGAAGTTGCGAGGGACCCTATGTTCCATGCTCGCACTAAGCACATTGAGGTGCATTATCATTATGTGAGGGAGAGGTTCTCTACTAGAGAGATCAGCTTGGCATATGTGCCCACGTAGGAGAACATTCCAAACCTTTTCACGAAGGCTCTACCTAAGAAGAAGTTTGAAGCTTTCCGCAAAGCTTTGGGCTTATTTCATTTTGTGGATTGATTCCACATAGCTTGGCACTTCCTTATACATGAGTGCTAGCTCCTTGTTTACCACATCACTCCCAGGGGGATTTGTTGGTATATTTAGGTAGTGATGTGTGTGAACACACTACGACTGTCAAGGCACTTTTTTCCCTCTTTAGGAGGTTTTTTGCCCCGGTTGTATATATGCATATAGCCCTAATGGGTTACCTACCTTTGTACATTCTAGTGGTAATACATTCAGTATTGTGTGATGTGCTCCAAGCTTCTTCTTCTTCCTTGTGTTGTTCATGTGCTTTGGCAAACGTCTAGCTCCAACAATGCCCGGTAGTGAGAGAAATGCATTGGAAAGGTATGGTTGCTCACCTATCTTCAGTTGCATAGATGAAAGAACTATCTGAAGCTTGCATAATGGGCAAGCAGTAGGGGAAGGCATTTCCATAAGTAAACAAGAATAGAGTAAGCAGTTCTCTAGAGTTGGTGCATGCTGACTTGTGTGAAAGAATTCCTACACAAGCCTTGGGAGGATCTTCTTACTTCATGTTACTCATCGATGACTATAGTAAGAAGATGTGGGTGTATTTTCTTTGTGATAAGGCTCAATCCTTTGGCAGGTTTAAAGAATGGCTTCAGCTTGTTGAAACTGAAACTGGGAAGAAGATGAAGAAGTTCAGGATTGATGGTGATGGTGAGTTCACATCAACAGAGTTTGATGATTTCTGCAAGGAAAAGGGAATCAAGCATGAACTCATAGTGGTGCATATCCCTCAGCGGAACGGTGTTGCTAAATGTCGGAATCGACCCATCATGGAGATGGCAAGGTGCATGTTGAAGGGTAAAAGATTGCCCAATCACT
Source organism: Ceratopteris richardii (assembly GCA_020310875.1). NCBI lineage: Eukaryota > Viridiplantae > Streptophyta > Polypodiopsida > Polypodiales > Pteridaceae > Ceratopteris > Ceratopteris richardii. The sequence goes on along the minus strand of CM035432.1, from coordinate 38,291,724 downwards.
TTTGGGTAGAGGCTCTCAACAATGTTGTTTACATCCTGAATCAAAGCTACACTAAGGAACTTGATGGAAAGAATCCACAAGAAGCCTACATAGGTAGAAAGCCTTATGTTTCCCGTTTCAAAGTACTTGGAAGTGAGTGTTATGTACACATTTTAGATAAAGATAGGAACAATCTTCAACCAAAAGCACCAAATGTATCTTCTTAGGGTAGAGTGAACAGAAGAAAGCTTACAACACCTGGAGGCAAAGAAGATCATAGCGAGTCATGATGTGGTGTTCAAGGAGGAGAAGACACATGTGGTAGAAGAGGAAAAGAGGTCTTCCACTTTATCATCAGACGAAGAAGTAATCCACTATGAACCTCGTCGAAGCGCTATCCCTTCTATAGAAGAGAAGGAAGCATCATCCTCAGACGATGAGACAGAAAGCTACCAACCTATTGTCACTCAAGTAGAAAATCCATTGCCATGTTGGGTGAGGTAGCTCTATGATTCTGCAAATCCCATTCCATAGTCAATTGAACAAGTTGCAGATGGTCCAAGGGGATCACAAAGAATAGAGGAATAGAGACGGGTAGAGGCCAATATTGTAAACTTAGTATTGACGGTTGCGATATCGGCGAACAAGCAAGGGAGCTGACCTCTGTGGAAGAAGCACTCCAAGATTCCAATTGGAGAACTTCTATGCAAACAAAAAACAACAATATAATGAAGCATTGAACTTGGAAGCTAGTGGAGCTACCTCTAAACAAAAGGTCATCGGCACCAAAATGATCTGGAAGCTAAAATACAAGGTTGAAGGTACTTTGGAGAAATACAAGGCTAGACGTGTTGCACAGGGATGTTCACAAGTCAAAGGCATTGACTTGAGTGAATCATTTGCCCCGACAGCAAGGATGACAACTATTCGGCTAGTATTCCCTGTGGTTGCAAATAAACGATGGGCAGTATACCACATGGATGCCAAATCAGCATTCCTGAATGGAGACCTCAAGGAGGAGATATATGTGTCTAAATCACCAAGGTTTGAGACTTCCCATTCAAAGAACAAAGTATGTAAGCTGAAAAAGGCATTATATGGGCTGAAATAAGCCCTAAGAGCATAGTACCAGGAGATACATAGGTATCCTTTGGATATAGAATTCAAAAGATGTGCTTCTGATGCTAATTTGTATGTTCTAAAGATAAGTGGGAAGACAATTGTGCATGTACTCTATGTAGACGACCTTGTAAATATTAGAAATGATGATGCACTTCTTAAATAAGCCAAAGATGCCTTGAGTTCAAAATTTGAAATGATGGATTTAGGCTTAATGCATTATTGTTTAGTTCCTGAAGTCCGACAGGAACCATGGAAGCTCTTTATTTTGCAACAAAGTATATAAGGTAGGTGTTGAAGGCATTGGGCATGGAGGATTGCAAGGAAATTTCTACACCAATGGAAGTCAACACAAAATTATCTATTGAAGACATTGTTGATATATTTAGGTAGTGATGTGTGTGAACACTCTAGGACCATCACGGCACTTTTTTCCCTCTTTAGGAGGTTCTTTTCCCCCCGCTTGTATATACGTCTATTGGCCTAATGGGGTACTTATCTTTGTACATTCTCTAGTAATGCATTCAGTATTGTGTGTTGTGCTCCAAGCTTCTTCTTCTTCCTTGTGTTGTTCGCGCGCTTCCGCAGACGTCTAACTCCAACAATTGGTATCAGAGTAGGTCACCGCTTCTTCATCTAGGGCGTCATCTACACCTCTCCGGTTGCAGTCTCAGATTCACAAGAAATTTAGTACCTATACTGAGGGTGTTTTAGAGATCAAAACAGCTTCATTGTGTGGTGCCAAAGTCATGATTTGAGCTCGTTTCGGCCTCCGAATGCACTATCACAATGCTTTGTGCAGGCTATTTCATCTATTTGTGCCAATGGTATATACCAGTTTTAGGGTGCTAGTATAAGCATCTCGAAGTATATAGATGCTTGATTTATTTATGCATTATTCAACCACATATTCAGTTTTTTGTCTCACATGTGAGCAGGTTTATGCATTGCCCAAGTATCAAGGATTTGCAAGTTGTTAAGCACATCTTTGGCTACTTTAGTGGTACTCAGCTACCTGGATTGTTTTATCCCAAGGAGGGATCACTACCACAAGATTTGCGTGCTTTGTTTACAGTGATTGGGTTGGTTGCTATGATACTTGTGTGTCCACTAGTGGCTTTCGCTTCATGCTTAGTAGCTCATGTATATCTTGGTTAAGCAAGAAGTAGCCTACTGGCCATTTCCGGCTGCGAGGTTGAGTATAGGGAAGCCTTCACAACGACTATTGAGTGGGTGTGGCTCAAACACCTTATGGCTGATTTGGGTGTTGATCAGTCTTCTGCCACCACCATCTTCACTGACAATCAGAGCGCATTGGAAGTTGCGAGGAACCCTATGATCCATGCTCGCACTAAGCACATTGAGGTGCATTATCGTTATGTCAGGGACAGGGTCTCTACTAGAGAGATCATCTTGGCATATATGCCCACATAGGAGAACATTGCAGACCTTTTCATGAAGGCTCTACCTAGGAAGAAGTTTGAGGCTTTCTGCAAAGCTTTGGGCTTACTTCCTTTTGTGGATTGATTCCACATAGCTTGGCACTTCCTTATACATGAGTGCTAACTCCTTGTTCACTGCATCACTCCCATGAGGGATTTGTTGGCATATTTAGGTAGTGATGTATGTGAACACACTAGGACTATCAAGGCACTTTTTTCCCTCTTTAGGAGGTTTTTTTCCCTCGGCTTGTATATATGCATATAGCCCTAATGGGTTACTTATCTTTGTACATTCTAGTGGTAATACATCCAGTATTGTGTGATGTAATCCAAGCTTCTTCTTCTTCTTTGTGTTGTTCACGTGCTTTGGCAAACGTCTAACTCCAATAGTGCCCAGTAGTGAGAGAAATGCATTGGAAAGGTATGGTTGCTCACCTATCTTCCGTTGCATAGATGAAAGAACTATGTGAAGCTTGCATAATGGGCAAGCAGTGTAGAGGAAGGCATTTCCACAAGTAAACAAGAATAGAGCAAGCGGTTCTCTAGAGATGGTGCATGTTGACTTCTGCGAAAGAATGCCTACACAAGCCTTGGGAGGATCTTCTTACTTCATGTTACTCATCGATGACTATAGTAAGAAGATGTGGGTGTATTTTCTTTGTGATAAGGCTCAATCCTTTGGTAGGTTTAAAGAATGGCTTCAGCTTGTTGAAACTGAAACTGGGAAGAAGATGAAGAAGTTCAAGATGGATGGTGATGGTAAGTTCATGTCAACAGAGTTTAATGATTTCTGCAAGGGCAAAGGAATCAAGCATGAACTCATAGTGGTGCATAGCCCTCAGCAGAATGGTGTTGTTGAATGTCGGAATCGAACTATCATGGAGATGGAAAGGTGCAAGTTGAAGGGTAAAAGATTGTGCAATCACTTTTGGGCAGAGGCTATCAACAATGTTGTTTACATCTTGAATCGAAGCTACATTAAGGCACTTGATGGAAAGAATCCACGAGGCCTACACAAGTAGAAAGCCTTCTGTTTCCCATTTCAAAGTACTTGGAAATGAGTGTTATGTACACATTAAAGATAAAGATAGGAACAATCTTCAACCAAAAAGCACCAAATGTATCTTCTTAGGGTAGAGTGAAGAGAAGACATTTTACAAACTTTATGACCTAGAGGCAGAGAAGATCATAATGAGTCGTGATGTGGTGTTCAAGGAGGAGAACACACATGTGGTAGAAGAGGAGAAGAGGTCTTCCACTTTATCATCAAACAAAGAAGTAATCCACTATGAACCTCGTCCAAGCGCTAGCACTTCCATAGAAGAGAAGGAAGCATCATCCTCAGATGATGAGACAAAAAGCCACCAACCTGTTGTCACTCAAGTAGAAAAGCCATTGCCATGTTGGGTGAGGTAGCGCTATGATTGTGGAAATCCCATTCCATAGTCAATTAAACAAGTTGCGGATGGTCCAAGGCGATAACAAAGAATAGAGGAACAGAGACATGTAGAGGCCAATATTGTAAACTTAGCAATGATGGCTTCGATTATCGAGGAACAAGCAAGGGAGATGACCTTTGTGGAAGAAGCACTCCAAGATTTGAATTGGAAAACTTCTATGCAAACAAAAAACAACAATATGATGAAGAATTCAACTTGGAAGCTAGTGGAGCGTCCTCCAAATCAAAAGGTCATTGGCACCAAAATGATCTGGAAGCTAAAATACAAGGTTGAAGGTACTTTGGAGAAATACAAGGCTAGACGTGTTGCACATGGGTAATCATAGGTCAAAGGCATTGACTTTGGTGAATCATTTGCTCCAACAGCAAGGATGACTACTATTCGGCTAGTATTCCCTGTGGCTGCAAATAAACGATGGGCAGTATACCACATGGATGTCAAATCAGCATTCCTGAATGGAGACCTCAAGGAGGAGGTATATGTGTCTAAATCACCAAGTTTTGAGACTTCCCATTCAAAGAACAAAGTATGTAAGTTGAAAAAGGCATTATATGGGTTGAAATAAGCCCTAAGAGCATGGTACTAGCAGATACATAGGTATCTTTTGGATATAGAATTCAAAAGATGTGCTTCTGATGCTAATTTGTATGTTCTAAGGATAAGTGGGAAGACAATTGTGCTTGTACTCTATGTAGACGACCTTGTAATTATTAGAAATGATGATGCATCTCTTAAATAAACTAAAGATGCCTTGAGTTCAAAATTTGAAATGACAGATTTAGGCTTAATGCATTATTGCTTAGGTCTTGAAGTCCGATACGAACAATGGAAGATCTTTATTTCGCAACAAAGTATATACTGAAACTGGGAAGAAGATGAAGAAGTTCAGGATGGATGGTGATGGTGAGTTCACGTCAAGAGAGTTTGATGATTTCTGCAAGGGCAAAGGAATCAAGCATGAACTCATAGTGGTGCATAGCCCTCAGGACAACGGTGTTGTTGAATGTCGGAATCGAACCATCATGGAGATGTCAAGGTGCATGTTGAAGGGTAAAAGATTGCCCAATCACTTTTGGGCAGAGGCTATCGACAATGTTGTTTACATCCTGAATCGAAGCTACACTAAGGCACTTGATGGAAAGAATCCACAAGAGGCCTACACTGGTAGAAAGCCTTCTGTTTCCCGTTTCAAAGTACTTGGAAGTGAGTGTTATGTACACATTTTAGATAAAGATAGGAACAATCTTCAACCAAAAAGCACAAAATGTATCTTTTTAGGGTAGAGTGAAGAGAAGAAATCTTACAAGCTTTACGATCTGGAGGCAAAGACGATCATAGCGAGTCGTGATGTGGTGTTCAAGAAGGAGAAGACACATGTGGTAGAAGAGGAAAAGAGGTCTTCCACTTTATCATTAGACGAAGAAGTAATCCTCTATGAACCTCGTCCAACCGCTAGCCCTTCTATAGAAGAGAAGGAAGCATCATCCTCAAATGATGAGACAAAAAGCCACCAACATGTTGTCACTCAAGTAGAAAAGCCATTGCCACGTTGGGTGAGGTAGCTCTATGATTTTGCAAATCCCATTCCATAGTCAATTGAACAAGTTGCGGATGGTCCAAGGCGATCACAAACAATAGAGGAACAGAGACGGGTAGAGGCCAATATTGTAAACTTAGCATTGATGGTTGCGATTATCGGCAAACAAGCAAGGGAGCTGACCTCTATGGAAGAAGCACTCCAATATTCGAATTGGAGAACTTCTATGCAAACCGAAATCAACAAGATAATGAAGAATTGAACTTGGAAGCTAGTGGAGTGACCTCCAAAACAAAAGGTCATCGGCACCAAAATCATCTAGAAGCTAAGATACAAGGTTGAAGATACTTTGGAGAAATACAAGGCTAGACGTGTTGTATAGGGGTATTCACAAGTCAAAGGCATTGACTTCGGTGAATCATTTGCCCCGACAGCAAGGATGACTACTATTCGGTATTCCCTATGGCTGCAAATAAACGATGGGTAGTGTACCACATGGATGTCAAATCAATATTCCTGAATGGAGACCTCAAGGAGGAGGTATATGTGTCTAAATCACCAAGGTTTGAGACTTCCCATTCAAAGAACAAATTATGTAAGCTGAAAAAGGCATTATATGGGCTGAAATAAGCCCTAAGAGCATGGTACCAACAAATACATAGGTATCTTTTGGATATAGAATTCAAAAGATATGCTTCTGATGCTAATTTGTATGTTCTAAAGATAAGTGGGAAGACCATTGTGCTTGTACTCTATGTAGAGGACCTTGTAATTATTAGAAATGATGATGCACTTCTTAAATAAATGAAAGATGCCTTGAGTCCAAAATTTGAAATGACAGATTTAGGCTTAATGCATTATTGCTTAGGCCTTGAAGTCCAACAAGAACCATGGAAGATCTTGATTTCACAACAAAGTATATAAGGCACGTGTTGAAGGCATTCGGTATCGAGGATTGCAAGGAAATTTCTACACCAATGGAAGTCAACACAAAATTATCTATTGAAGACACGTTGTTGATATATTTAGGTAGTGATATAAGTGAACACTCTAGGACTGTCAAGGCACTTTTTTCCCTCTTTAAGAGGTTTTTCCCCAGCTTGTAATATGCCTATTGCCCTAATGGGCTACTTATCTTTGTACATTCTCTAGTAATACATTCAGTATTTTGTGTTGTGCTCCAAGCTTCTTCTTCCTTGTGTTGTTCGCGTGCTTCCGCAGAAATCTAACTCCTACAAGTGGTATCAGAGTAGGTCGTTGCTTCTTCATCTAGGGTGTCATCTACACCTCTCCAGTTGTAGTCTCAGATTCGCATGAAATTTGGTAGCTATACTCAGGGTGTTTCAAAGATCAAAACACTTCGTTGTGTGGTGCCGAAATCACGATCTAAGCTCGTTTCGGCCTCCGAATGCACTATCACAATGCTTGTGCAGGTTATTTTGTCTTTCTGTGCCAAAGGTATATACCAATTTTGGTTCGCCAATATAAGCATCTCAAAGTCTACTACATGTCTAGCAGAATTCGTTTGGGTAGTTTTGTTCAACTTTTTGAGATACAATCAATTTTTTGCATCAGGGTATTTTAGTCACCAGCCATGGTTGAAAGCAATGATGTATTCTGTATGTTGGCTATTGAGGATAAGTTGGATGGTACCAACTACCCATTATGAACTTATATGATGCGACATGTATTGGTTATAAAAGGACTATGGAACGTTGTGCAGGGTGTTGAAAAACGTCCTATCATACTTGCAATTGTTACAACTACAGGTACTGAAGCTGATGTAGAAGGTGTTGAAGATGCTGATATTCAGCATATTCCTATTCGTGCTACAGTTTTTGTTGCACCTACTGCAGAGAAAATTCATTGGGATGGCAGAGATGCCCAGGCACATGCATTGATAGCTTTGTCTGTCAAATATGCCATTATTCCTCACATCCACTCTTCTAGAATAGCTAAGAATGCTTGGGATACACTTACCACATTGTACCAAGCTCGGAATGATGCTCGTCTTTCTTACCTCCGAAAACAATTGGAGAGTGAGCACATGAATGAAGGTGATTCTATGGACAGTTTTCTAACAAAGATCAAAGACTTGAAGGAACAGTTGATTTTTGTTGATGAGGTTATACAAGATAGCTCACATGTGTAGACCGTTCTGAATGGTCTTCCTGATTCATATCAAAGTTTTGCTTCTACTCTTTGGTTGATGATGAAAGGCAATCCAAATGCCTTGTCATTTGAGGAGTTAGTCTCTGTTTTATTGTAGGAAGATTAGACCAGGCAGAACAGGTCCATTATGCATGTTGCACATCAAGTTTTCCTGGCTACTCAGAAGGGCAAAGGAAAATGGAGCTCTTGAACTAGTAAGCAAAAATCTGCAAATGTTGCACGTTCGAAGAAGGAACATAAAGATGAGAAGAAATCAGAAAAGCAGAAATTGTTTTGCAAGTACTATAAAGGGAATGATCGTAACATAAAGAATTGTCCAAAATTGGTTGCAAAGGAGGCAAAGAAAAAGGAGGCTGGAATGGTTGTTGCAGAGGCCTCTACACCGAAAACAGAGTCTGCTAATCTTGTGCATGAAGAAGAATGGGTGTTTACTAATGTTTACAGTTTTGACCCATCTTCTCATGAGCAGTGCATGTCTGCAATAGACTCAGATGTTTGGTACTTTGACAATGGGGCGACCAAACACATTACCTCGCAACGCAATTTCTTCTCTTCACTCGAGTCTGCCCCTATAGGGAATACTGTTACATGCACCAACAACTCCTCTTATGGTGTTATGGGAGTTGGTAAGATCATTTTGACTACTTCTGATGGTAGTTCTTTCACTTTTCCAGATGCTTTGTTTGTGTGAGGGATCAAGAAAAATCTGTTATCAGTTTTTGCATTAGCCAAGATTGGGTTGGTTGTGAAATTTGTTGATGACAGGTGTACAGCTCATGATTTGTCAAATGGCGATGTCATTATGGCTTCTGGAATTTTATGTCGTGGATTTTATAAGCTCATAGACTATGAAATACCTCTAAATGATTCGGCATGTGTAGTACATGATTCTCAGGCTATGTCAGATGCAAAGCTTTGGCATGCACGCTTTGGTCATGTGAATTTTGCTAGTTTGCTACGCCTGCAGAAATTTGAAATGGTGTCCTCTTTGCCCAAACTTGAGGCCCCCGGAAAACATGTTTGTGAAGGTTGTATTTTTGGCAAAATGCAGCGTTCCTCCTTTCCAAAAGATGGTTCAGTTCGGGCTACTTAGAAATTGTAGCTTGTACATAGTGATGTCTGTGGTCCTATGTAGACACCTTCTTTTGGAAATTATCTTTACTTCTTGACTTTCATCAATGATTTTTCTAGGCATGCATGGGTATATCCATTGAGGGCAAAGTCCGAAGTGTTCATGTGCTTCAAACAATTTTTGGTTTTGGCTGAAAATCTGTCAGCATGTAAAATGAGCACCCTCCATTCTGATCGAGGGGGAGGAATATATGTCTTCTGATTTTAATGCATTTCTAGCTGAACGTGGGATAAAACACTAGTAAACTGTGCCGTATATACCTCAACAGAATGGAGTTACTGAATGAAAGAACAGGTCACTCATGGAGATGGCAAGGTGTATGGTCAAGACTCGGGCTTTACCACATAGTTTCTGGCTTAAGGCTATCATGTGTGCAGCATATGTAATTAACAAGTGTCCCACTAAAGCACTACAGTCTATCACTCTATATGAGGCTTCGCATGATCGCAAGCCATCTTTTTCTCATCTGCATGTTTTTGGTTGTTTGGCATATGCATTAGTGTCTGAACAACATCGCAAAAAATTGCATGATAAAGCAATAAAATGTATTTTTGTTGGGTACAGCTCTAAAATTAAAGGCTATTGTCTGTATCATCCACAGACTAAACGCATTCTGGTTAGCCATGATGTTGTTTTTGTGAAAGATGGCATTCAGCCATTGCTTTCATGTACTAAGGAGACATCTGTTAGCTCCAAAAACATGTATGATACTTTGCTGCTTCTTTTTACAGGTGGACAGTCTAGTGCTAGTCCTAATGAGGCAAGTTCTCAACCTTTTCACATTTCATGTGATGATGCAAATCATTCCATTTCTGATGCAAATTCACATGATGCACTTGTTGATGAGAGAGCTGATATTGAGCAGGCAAAAACTATGCCAAAATCGTTGGTGCAGACTTTGCATGATAGCAAATTAGATGCACCTCTGTCATATCGTACTTGTTCAGGCTCTCATAGTGCCTCTTTTGCATCAAATTGCTATGACATGGCTCCATCTAGTCTCTATGATGTGAATGAGCCTGTTTTGTTTGATGAAGCATAAAATTTAGAATGTTGGATGGCTGCTATGCAATCTGAATATGATACTATAATGAAGAATGGTACTTGATCTTTATGTGACTTGAATCCTAGCAAGAAAGCCATTGGGACTAAGTGGGTATACAAGCTGAAGCATAAGTCTCGTGGTACAGTTGACAGGTATAAGCCTAGGCTTGTTGCAAAAGGTTATGCACAAGAAAGAGGCATTGATTTTGATGAGACCTTTGCACCTACTTGCCGAATGCCTACTGTTCGTAGCATCTGTGCACTTGCAGTTCATCATGGTTGGAATGTACATCAGTTGGATATCAAAACAACATTTCTAAATGGCGACTTGCATGGCAAGCACCACGTTCTTAGTATGAGAAGATACATGCCTATCTGATTGCACATGGTTTTTGAGAACAGTCCAACTGAGAGCACATTATATGTTAAGCGTGCTAATGATGTGCTTCTGATCGTTTTTGTCTATGTTGATGACATGTTGCTCACTGTTCCTATTGAGAAGCATGTTGCTGGTTTTAAGGCTGATTTGCATGCCTCATTTGAGATGTTTGATTTGGGGCATTTGCATCACTATTTGGGCATTCAATTTATGCAAGTTGATGGTGGAATGGCTTTCTGTCAAACG